>JAPDOI010000380.1:52500-585000 GCA_029168955.1 Aplectana chamaeleonis | reverse complement strand
TTCTTCCATTTCCGATTGACCCAATTTCCCACCGGTGACAACCACCGTGAACATGTTCATCCAACCGGACAACTAGTCCAGGCCAGAAAATAATGTCACTGAAATACAACGTTTTAGTGCGTTTCTCGCCGCTTCTTTGGTAACCGTTGGTGGCCAACGCATTGTTTTATGTGAAAAACTCAGGGACGAAGGTCATCGTAAACCCTACCTTTAATTAGGGGGAAGTTCCCCAGTTGTTTCGAGGAAAGTTTCGTCGTCGTGCTCGGGAAAATCCCCATTAACGTCTGAGGCTATAAGGGGCACTATTAAGCAAGGGCTGTGTTAATCAGGGCAAATATGAAATTCGATCTAACGAAAAAATGCGGAAATTCACTGTGATTCCAAAGCGGCCTCTCTTGATATCATGATCATTTCTCTCAGATATGTGGACAAAAAATTGTTGTTTATTTTCATTTTCTTAATTTTCTTATTACACATTAAAGGCTTCTCATGTCTCTCGATCATGTACAATTTCAGATTCGTAAGAAAATCGATAAAGGACGCGAATGATAAATGGAAAGATTGTGAAGCACCGTTTCAGAATTCGCCTGATATCTACCCGGCCCTCTGGAAAGCGTAAGTCGATCACATTTTGCACAGCGTCCGTCTCCTGCATGACGTGACCCCGAGACTTTGAACATTTGATAGTTAGTCATCTTCAAAAAAAAAGCATGAACTTATCTATTGAGGCACTTTTGGGAAACAAGCGGCCTTTTGCGTATATTCGGTTTTCCGAATAATTCAAAAAATGGCCTTTTTCGATTGTTCAATTTTTCGAATCATTCGGGAATTCGTCTCTTTCGCATGATCAGCTTTTCGAATAATTCGAAGTCGACTTTTTCAGCCGATTGATTTTTTGTAATTATTCGATTCGGTCAAAGTATAGATCATATCAAATACTCACGCACAGCGTTTCGAGACAGCTTTAAGGAGAAAAGTCTTTGGGGTTCAACCTGAATTCGAAAGTTCTGAGGTGAGCTGCTCTGGAACACCATGTGGTCGCAAAACGAACCAAATCACTCCAAGCCGAACTCGAAACGCTTTCCCCAAATTGACAAACGCTAGGCGAATCGCCTTAGGCCAAAGTAAAAGTTAGCCGTTTGGCTGAAGGCAGCCCGGTTGAAGCTAAGCATCTGCATCATGCGAGTCGTGTGTAAAAATCTAACCGTTATGACTAGAAAGAGCACGTCTGCGCTGTTCGTGGCCTCTTCGATCGACACACTTGCAATACATTGCTTTCTGAGCCTGATATAATAGAGACTAAAATGCTGTCTCAGACCACATCAAAAAAGATAACGTCGGCCAGCGTTTTGTCGTTGCTTCAACCGCTGAAAAGCTCCACGAAGCCCGACTGCTGTGGTAGGCACGTTCTGCAAGCCAAAGACGATACCGTCTGCAAAGCTGTCCTAAACTCGGATGTGCCTGGAAATCCAACTAGAAGGACGACCGAAAAAACGTTGGCTCGATTTGCTGCATGATGATTTGAGGCCTGCCGGGGTGCACCTTGCATGGGGAAGATGCGCCAGCGTACCAGGGAGTCGGACTGCGCTTTGAAGCGGGAGAAACGTTGAAGAAGAAGATAAAAGATTTTTTTCGAAATTAAGTTACCGATCGATTCTAATTATTGCTTGAGAAAAGTCGGTAAAGTATGTACACGACGAGAATTTTCTAGAAGCACTCATAATTTGAGATTGACAACTTCAAACGGAATAATGAAGCAAATGGCTTTTTTTCGATAATATATAAACCTGGAATCGTTTCAATATTTCCAACAACCCTCAAAAAGGCCGTTTTCAAAAACTCCGTTTAGCATTTGGGAGCTCTTCTAGATAGGCTTCTCTTTATTTTTTTCTAAAAAAGTGATAAAAACCGGTGCAAACCGAAAGATGCTGTAAAAAGAACAGTACACACATGACGATACAAACGGTCTACGAGTTTTTATCGAAAACCAAAAGTTTTGAGGTTCATTGCATGCAACCGTTCATGTCTTATGCATCAACAGTCATATCTTCTGGCGGTACCTCGAAGGTCTTACTATCGAGCATCAGTCAGATACCGTCTTTCACTCGTTTCAAACAGCCTGTCTGCGGGGCATACACCGAAAAAAATGAATGCGCTACTTTTCATTGGCGACGACAATCTCCGTAAGGCGATTGTCAAATTGAAGCACTTCCGCAATGGCGTTACGGAAAAGTTAAGATACACGAAGGTGAACGTGGTTCTTGGTTCTGGGACTGCCTAGATGCAGGACTTCAGTGCCTCCGTCAATATCTTTGAACTCACTACCCAACCATCTCGTCTGCTGCACTGCACAAACATCGGAGCACTAGCCGATCCGCTCGAGCGGTCTGACAACGTGCCGGCACTGACAGTCGCAATGCAAGTTTCTGCACCGCTGTAGAAATTTCGAGCAAATTTGATTTTCTTCGGAGCCGTGCTTCCATCGCACACTATAGCATACTTCCACCACTTACAACGCTCCTTAAAGGCACAGTACACCCTCAGATATGAATTTTGAGATTTTCAAGTATTTGTGTAGGAGACCCCTCCTGCATAACACGGGCCAAATGCAAGATCTCAATTCCTCCAAATAAGCGAGATATATACGACCACCACAGGCCCGACCCCCTTCGCTCACCACCACAGGCCCGACCTCTAACAGATTTCCGGACTAGATAGTGGCTCGATGGATGGATGAATTCCAATAATTCGTCGTTCTTAAGTACATTGCTGGGCTATCTCCTTATGCTGGCTCGCCCTTGCGCGACGATTGCGAATGGAGAGAAATACAGGCCTGAGACAACTCGTCCACCAATTCTTCACCCTCAAAATCGAGGCATCTTTGAAGAGCCATAACTCTGTTCAAAGGGGTCTTGGACGATTTTAGAGATACCACTGTGATCAGCGTGTGACTCTCTCCAATATAAGCATGAAAACTGAAAATTAATTTCTTGGGTGTCCTGTGCCTTTAAAGGCAGTGTTCACGATGAATATCGTACTCGAGTTCGACCCACAAATGGGATTGCTTGGTCGTGAGGTAACTAATAGTGAAGAAACAGGGAAGAGAAACGTCCAGAATAAGTCAAAATAACGGTTTCTAAATTCAGGGCGTGGACGAGAATCATGGGCCCTGCTGATTTCGGCAAGCGCGCGCTAATCGCGAAATCTGCGCGAATCGATAATGCTAACTACGGCAGTGGCTTGGCAATTTACCATCGAAAAGTGTGCGGCGCCACAAGCTCGTTCGATTGGGGGGCGGACCGGGATTGGTAGGCGCACTGAAAGAGCTTTCAAAGCCGTTTGTATTCATTTCTGGCCAGTTTTCGTTATTTTTTTTTCGAACCTATCCTCTACAGCACCTACCAACTTAGTGTTTCACACCGAGACTTCAAAAGCGAGATTTATCGTGAACACTGCCTTTAAAGGCAGTGTTCACGATAAGAATCGTTTTTCTGCTTTTCCGCCTATCTTGAAGACGGTCTCATGCTGATTCCAATGATGTTTTTGGAAGCGTACAAAATCTTCTGGGAACGGAGTTATGATCCCTCAAAGATTGAGCAAAGGAAACATGGTGGACGAGTTTTCCGGGGCCTTGTAACTTCCGTCTTTTGCAGCCAATGTATGCGAGCTGACCTGAGTAAAGAGAAGTTCGGAATGAAGGGAAGAACGGGGCTATCGATCGGAAACTATCGCTCATCTCACAATCTCGAGCATTCATTTATTCGCGTCAGCGAGCGTGGAAAGTGCATATGGGAGTGACGAGCTGACGGGTGTCCAACTTTGGGCCCGTAGGGGACCGTTCCGAGCTCATTTTTCTTAGTTTTTTCAACGTTAGGGTCGCGCTAGGCCCCGAAGCTGCCGATCTCCACCAAAAAAACAGACATGGTTTTTATCGTGGACACTGCCTTTAAGTGGACGTCAGTCACTGCGAAGATTATCGTTAACGCTGCATTCACCATATGAAATAAGTGCGCTGAAACAATCAGCAG
The DNA here is from genome assembly GCA_029168955.1 of Aplectana chamaeleonis. NCBI lineage: Eukaryota > Metazoa > Nematoda > Chromadorea > Rhabditida > Cosmocercidae > Aplectana > Aplectana chamaeleonis. The sequence goes on along the minus strand of JAPDOI010000380.1, from coordinate 580,972 downwards.
GCGAGAATGAAGTGACGCGCGAAATATTCAAAATTTCTGAGTTGAGTAGAAGGCCCCCACTCTTGAACAGCAGGGCGTAGACGAGCCTGCAGGACAGCGATGGTTCAGTCTTATCTGAACAACATCCTGTAGACAACGGATAGTGCTATCACGAGCATCACGAGCGGGGTGCCTCAATGACTGTTCAAACTCACTAGGAATCGTGGAAGACTAATACAGTGCACTTCACAATCCATGTATTTGTCGTCTATAAATTTGAGCACAGGGTTGTTAGAGATCAGTGTTCATGTATCTCAAAGCAGCACCTTAACCACCGGTTGAGCGAGAACAGTTGTACTAAAATAAGTTGCACGCATATTAATTTGCAATCGGATGCTTCTGATTGATATGCAGATGTACAACTCTTGATGAACTACACTGTAAAATTTCTTTTCCAGTTTCTACGATTTAGGAACACATTGGCCGCGTGTGCCAACCAAATGTAAAAAAGAACAGACATTCCCCAACGCCCGTAGGGGACCTCCCTCAATAGGAAATACCAAGGTGGCGTAAAAATTTCAGTAGACATTTAGGCTCTGGTTCATTCCAAGTGAGCTCCTGTTTTCGATTTTCACAGCGCCAAGAGTTGGCTTTTTCGTCAAAACCTCCTTATCTCTAGTTATATTTCGCGGAGGCTCACCTCTCCGCTTCTGGTGATAATCGAAATCCACAGACCACTAGTGGTTTGCCAGAGTCTAACTGTCCCAGCCTCTTCCTAGCTAACTTTTCTGTGTGACAATAACGCTGATACCTCAACCGCCAGCGATGTACACGCTTGTATGTCCTGCTGCTGACACTAAGAAATATATATGGCTATTTCACGCCTGGATAGCCAAGCACGACATCTCTGATGTTAAGAAAAAAGTCGTGCCTGTCAGCTATCAAGAGGATAACGTCGATCGACTAGTACTAGCCAAATCGGAGTCGAAGTCCGGTCAGCACTTGCGGACAACCGGTGTTGCAGCTTGCAGCTGGATAATGATAGAGCTGTGACAAAGTTGCATTGTGCCGGGCCCACAACGACTTATCCTACACTGAGTATGAAAGCAGCAACTGTCTGAAATTCAGTCTGAAGTGAAGAGTCAAGGGATCAGTAACGTCTTTGAATGGAGGTACACACGAAAACAGCGAATTTCCGAGTTTTGGACCTTTAAAACAGTCCACCTAAACGGAAAAAGGCGGTAATGCGCTAGCGGTCAACACACTTTGTATCCAGTTGCTTTTGGACAGCTGATAGATGAGTTGAGTTTTGATTTTTCCTACTTTTTTCTTCGTGATTTATATTGTATTTCTTTTTGGCGATGGGTGTTGCGGATAAGAGGCCTTTAGAGAGGCGTCGCTCCCCAGAGTGAGAGGTGGGCATGGTACGCCGCCAAATTATATTTCTGTCTTAGCGTCTCTTATCTCTACGACGCCGTAAGTTAGATAGGGGCGTACAAGCTGCAAGGCTTGGCGTGCGGTAAGGTTCGAGAATGGAAATTTGCGGATGATCGGAAACTAAATTATGCTGACTGAAGTCTCTGACATCAACGCACTGTACGGAAAAAATCTTGCTCGCAGTAGAAACACATTTTGTGCACCCCACAACTAAATGATATACCAGCAAAAATGCTTATGTAGGTCTGTTGAGATATCATATGAATTGATACAGTTTCATAAAATAAAGCGTGGTGATAACAACAAAATAATTAAGAAGCCGTGTGATGCAATGATGAAAAAAATCATGAATGATATAATCAAATGAACGGTTAAATAGGCGAAAGAAAAACTTCTACAGAGGCTTAGTGGGCAAATATTAACAAAGAAACAAGAACAAGTTAGAAAAAACTACGGTGGTACGGCAGCGACAGCGACAAGAATGGTCGAAACCACAAAGGGTCTGCAGAGTTGGAGTCGCGGCGTTGCTCGCAGCGACGAACAGCTCTGCGTGATGCATTATCAACTACATTCGGCGACGAGGGGGCACCGCAGAGTGTTTCGACGCTGCGAAGACTCGTCGCTGAAAACAAGCGGCAACCGACGCGGCTACAACCATGTTTAGAAACATTTTATCGCCGCGTCAATGCTAACTCTCGGCGACCAGTCGCCGGTCGGTTTAACTCTGCAGACCCCTGTATCCAAAGCGCGACGTCGCGGTTGCAGCTGTAAGCTCGCCGCGAGGCTCGCTCACAAGGGAAGGGTCATTACATGCCCTGGCCATTCCGAATTAAAGTTGCATTTCTAGAATCAAGCTTTGACGTAGAATTCGAATTTTCCCTTTGCAGCTGCAAAACGTTTCTCTGGATGGAGGTATATGCGTTTTAAGCGCTTCACTCGTAGACGCATCATAACGTGTAATCCATTAGTCTTGGTCGCGTGCTGAGATACACCGATGTGATTTCCACTCCAGGAATCATCCCATTGTGTTTTGTAACGCCGGAGTATGTTGCTATGATGAACGAGGCTGCGCGCCGTCATATACGAATTCAGAACCACTTTAGTCGTGACGTGACCGGTTGGCGCCGTAAGGGGTCGTTTATGCTACCGCCGCGGGGCGGCGCGGCACAATGCAATCCTATTTTATTGATCACGCGGCGCCGCCGATCGATATTGTAGGAATGCACTTGGCCGCGCCGCTCGGCGGCGGAAGTGTAAACGACCCCTAACAGTGGGTGTTGCAGCGACGAATGAGGTCTCGGGCTCGAAACCATGCCGCACTCGCAGTTTTTTTTAATCTTGTAAAATACTCGTTTTCATCTCGTTGAGTGTAGAGGATTAGCCATTTCATCGTGCGAGAGCTTTTTTGTAAGAACATCAAGCGTTTCAGTCGTGAAAGTCTGATCCCCGCGGATGGTATTTTACTGTGAAAATAATTGGACTTCTAACAAGTTCATAGCTACGGGCACATAGGGTAGTAGTGCACGGAATGTTCAAAACGAAGAGTTTCAACAAAGAGAACAACGAATGAAGTGGACTTTCGAACAATCATTAAAATCACACAAGCCTACTAATTGAGGAGGGAAACATCACTGAACCGGACTTTACTAGATGAGCTGATACAAGCTGTGTGCAGAACATTACAAGAGAAGTCGTGTGAGGAGTCAGGTCGGAGTGAGCGCGGACGGAAAACTCGAATATTGATTGGGAGCTCAAAGCCTCAAAAAAATTTGGCTGATCTGACGCGAATGCCACAAACACAGAGTTTCTCAAAAAAAGCTCTTTTTTTGGAGAGCTACTCTAGGTTGTAGCAGCTAAAATACCATTCCCCATCGTAACCTACAATAATGCAGTTGAATATAAAAAAAACCACAAGTTCGTGTTCAGCGTCCTAGATAACCCCCCTAGACGTTGGACAAAAAAATTTCCACCTTAGCAGCCTCACGCAGAGGTCAACTCAAGACCACTTTTGGGAGTCTAAAGGTCAGAATTTTAAGCTCTGAACTTGTCAAGGATTATTATTTGGGGGTGCTGAACACGAATACGAAGTCCGTTTTTCCTATATTGGAAGACTCCTGTAGGTTACGGCAGGTGTAATGCCATCTTGTTATAGAAATCTATTTGAAAAAGCTCACAACTCACTTCAGATCTAGAGAACCTAATTTCATCTGGAATGGTAGGGCGGGTAATGGTCCCTCTCTTGTCAGCTCTCGCGCTCTGAATGCGCAGCGGTCGCCACCGTAGCGCGGCACGGTTTTCTCTGCTTAGCACTCCTCGTCACTTATGTACAACGTCTCCGCGACAGCGAGTTTCACTGTGGGGTAGTGGTCGTCATGTATTCCAACCACAAGAGATGCGGGAGAAACTTCGTGTTCTGTCCAATGACGCTCATCGCTCCTTCTCGGTTCGTCCAATCACGCACGTCGCTGATCCACCGTTTCCCCGCTCTTGCGGTTGGAATACATTACGAGTGCCACCCTTATCTGCGAGGCTACTCTAAAAGCTCCTATAAAAGCTTACACGTTAGCTTCGTGCATGAGAGAAACTCACACTTCTTTCGGGTGTTATGAGAACTTCGTTCCCAAAAGCTTCTATCAAAGTTGGAAAAGCATAGATAAAGGGCAAAAAAACGATCAAACCAGATGCTATAAGTTTGCAACACAATCCTACTCTAGCTAAAACGAACAAAATCGGAAGCTACTCGAAGAACAGAACAGCTTTTCTTTTGCCACCCGAAACCATCAAAAACGCTATAATGAATGCTGTCGGTTGGAAACCTGGTTAAATCACTGAACCATTTTAAATGGCATGGTATCTGCCCTACTATATCGTAGAAATTCGAAAAGAACCGTCATCGTTTGAGAAGTAACTCGAACTACTGAGAAAAAGCCCTTATGAGGCTTAAAACAACTTCTATTCGCAACATCTAATGAGAAAAAGCAAATATACAGCAGGAAGAAATGAGAATATTGGAGAAAAAGTTAAAGTCATCCAAAATCAGCTGTTTGGCTGGTCAATGACGAAGTAAGGCGGAGTGCATAAACAAAAGGATTTCTATTGTGTTGACCGCAACCGCTCTACCTCCTTCATCCGTTAAAGGCAATGTTCCCGATAGAAATCGTTTTCTTGTTTTGCCGCCTATCTTGAAAACGGCCCCATGCTAATTCCAGTGATGTCTCTGAAATCAAACAAGACCTTCTGGGAACGGAGTTATGGTCCCTAAAAAATTGAGCTAAGGAAAAATGGTGGACGAGTTGTCCAAGGCTTGTAACTTCCGTCTTTTGCAGCCGATGTATGCGAGCTGACCTGAGTAAAGAGATAAGTTGAGAATGAAGGGAAGAACGGGGCCATCATTGGAAATCATCGCTCATCTCACGATCGCGAGCATTAAATTTTTCACGTCCGTGGGCGTGTGCTGCGCTTTTGGGGATTGCCTTGCGCTCGAAGTGGCAGATTCGGGCTCTTTAAGAGCTTCTCCTGGCTCGTTTCCATGCGTTCTTTCGACGTCAACGTTGCAGTGTGCCCCTTCACTAGAGATTCCTAGTGGAAACTGAAACAGTTTTTTTTATCGTGAACACTGCCTTCAAGCTTGATATGTACACAGTAGAAAAATTATTCAGCAATGTCGAAAGGCAAGAATCGAAGAAGTTCATTGGCACCTATTCAAGAAGGACAGATCGCATATCATTTTATGACGAGGATAATAAATCATCAGTGAATATTTCCCACTTTCATCATCATAGAGTCCTTTACCAGCACTTAAGGTGGTACTTTTAGGTTAGCTTTGCCGATTTCACGAAAAGGATACGGGCTAACAGTGTTGTACATGAAAATGCCGAAGTGCTGTGCCGCACCAGTATAGCTCTACGATAGATGCATCTTGTCGCGTCCAATAAATGGTTCAGAAGCAAGAAAATGTTAACGCAGCCCTGAAAAACAGTACACCCTTCATCCCGGAACGAATCTCAACCTGGAGTGGCATGCATGAATGCAGCAGCGAGGGTCAGAGAGCGCTACGCCGCACGCTTGCGCCACGATTTGAATTCAAGTTGCGATGCGTGCACGTGACGTTGCACCTCCCTACCCTGGCCGCCGCATTCATGCATTCCCTTTCCTGGTCTATGCCGTTGTTGATGTTGTTTTTGTTTTTGTTGTTGTTGTTATTGTTGTTGTTGTTGTTGTTGTTGTTGTTGTTGTTGTTGTTGTTGTTGTCGTCGTCGTCGTCGTCGTCGTCCATCTCCTACCATACACACTGATACTGGATCCAACTTCCGGCATGAAGACGACTAATCGATGCAAATGGCTAAGATCCTCTCCTTGGTAGGACCCCTGACTGGGACGTTATTCAACCCTCTTTTCTTAATTCTTTTTTTTTTGAGATTTTTTGTTCCTTTTTTGTTTTTTCAAGTTTTTCCAATTTTTTTTTTCATTCCTGGGGTGCGTTCCAAGAAGATTTCCATGGGAGGAAAATGGGTCTGATAAGATATAACGAATGATCGTCTAGCAGATAGGCTCATTTCATCTAGTCTCTGAATCTATCATTGGTCGGCTCTTATCAGATTCATTCTTCCTCCCAAGGAAATCCTCTTGGAACGCACCCCTGTATAATCAAAGTGACAGGAAATTGGCTACTTTCACGAGTCTAAAAACAGCATACACACTCGTTAAAGGGGTTGAGGTAACCACGGAAGTAGAATGGTATCGCGCAGAACACTGCCTATGCATTTTGATGCGTGAAAAACGACCCACTTTGCCGTTACACGAGCAGGAAGTTGGCCCCGCCCCGTATATGCGCGCCCCCTGTATTTGTTGCCCTCCCCCAAAACAGGGGTGCGGCTATTTCCATCGCCGGCGAGGTTTGTGGGTGCTGCAGTGAGTAAAAAAGTAAACGGCATACATCGCCGGCTGTGGGAATACCCCAGCACCACCTGTTTTGGAGGAAGACGGCAACTACAGGGAGCAGAGAAATACAGGACGAGGCCAACTTCTTACTCGTGTAGTGGCATTCTGGGTGGTTTTAGACGCTTCAAGAGGCGTAGGTGTTATGTTCTGAGCCATAGTGCCAATTGTGAGGTGCGCTGGCTTCCCAGAGCATAAAGCATGAGGTTATGTGTGTGTTCCTTTAGCCTGTGTGTTCCTTCAGCCTGCATTCTGGGCAAAGTGAGTCATCAGCTGCTCCCATCTTATGAAGATACCACTGCTATTTTGCGTGGTAACCACTCCGTAGCTGAAACAGCGCTATTCGTCTTGACCGTGGCAGGGTCTCCTTCCCCTTGTCTACCTTCGGCGGCTGTACACATAACAATAGAGAGTTTATAGTACCCAAGAGCTCTTTTACAAACTCCTTGGGACTTCGTTGCGAATGCTCTCTGCATTTCCTGGCCTTACCGACATATGCTTGGCAGTTCTGACGTGCTTCCTGATCTGCCCAGGTGGTTTCGGCACCTTCATCATGTCGCGCGATGGATGTTCTGGGTTGAGGGCCGCAACCGTTCGATCTTGGAGCGTCCGCATCTTATTATGAGCATGATTCCTGTCTTGTAACTCAGGTGGGTTGGGCTCACCATTGCCAGGCTTCGCGTCGCGGCCGTCAGAGCTATGTTTCGACAAGCTTGTAGCCGGTCCCAGTGAGATGATACAATGAGCGGGCTCCAGGCTGGACATCAAATCGGTTGTACGATGGCACGGTAGGTCAGTGTTAGCAGCTCTTTGTTTTGTGCCCAGTTCCTTCCCACCAAAGCCTACAAAAGGTTCGTTTTTTTAGCCGTCTTCTTGCGAACAGCTTCCGCATGTAGTAGTCCGGTCATCATTATAACGAAATGATAGCCGGAATCCGTCGTATTTTTTCGTACGTGGTGTGCTTCCCATTTATGAACTCCAGTTGGATTTCACACATGTTCTTCGGCGCTTGGCGCACTCCCAGTTGGGTCCACACACTTTCCCCGACGCTTGGCGCACTCCCATGTGGGTCCCGCACACTAACCCCGGCGCTTGGCGCACTCTCAGTTGGGTCCTGCACACTTTGCCCGGCGCTTGGCGCACTCCCAGTTGAGTTCCAGACACGTTCCCCTACGCTTGGCACACTCCCAGTTGGGTCCCGCACACTATCCCCGGCGCTTGGCGCTTTTAGTCAAGCCCCGCACACGTTCCTTGGCGCTTGGCGCACTCCCAGTTGGGTCCACACACTTTCCCCGACGCTTGGCGCACTCCCATGTGGGTCCCGCACACTAACCCCGGCGCTTGGCGCACTCTCAGTTGGGTCCTGCACACTTTGCCCGGCGCTTGGCGCACTCCCAGTTGAGTTCCAGACACGTTCCCCTACGCTTGGCACACTCCCAGTTGGGTCCCGCACACAATCCCCGGCGCTTGGCGCTTTCAGTCAAGCCCCACACAAGTTCCCCGGTGCTTGACACACTTCCAGTCAGGTGCCGCACAATAAGCGGTGTGCATGCGGTTGGGGGTAAGGCGGGCCTACTCTAACGCTTGAATTCAATTCACTCGTATCACAATACCGCTCCATTTCTATCCATTGTCCAACCAAGTTTCTTATCATTCAATAGCTCCACCGGACTCACACATTTCTTATATGGTCTACAGCAAAGGAAGTAGGACCTGGTTAGGTTGCGGAATCGTCCTAACGTACGGTAGTTTGTCAGTGTTATCACTCATTTTTGCGAAACAGCTGTGATAGATCGGTGAGTCTGTGTTTTCACCAACTCTGCCAATTCGAGACTTGATGCCTCAGCAAAAGAGACTTGATGCTCATGTACAAGTCCGCATGTAGTCTTAATTTGCCGCGTTAAATTCACTGTATGGGTGAATTTGCCGCTAGATTAGGTGAGAATGGGGTGAATTTACTTTGAAAAATGGGTGAGTTTAAATCGAGAATTTCATGAATTCGAAGGTCCACAGCCCAGGAAGCCCGGCCTTGTCCGCAACATGGGCGTTATCTTCACCGAGGTCTGCGGTGAGGAGCCACCCTCTGCGGACCGCGGCGTAACTCGCCCCGCCATGATGAGACCCACTGTATCCTCCCAGCAGCCAAAATTATGCTGGCCTCCGGAGGGTGACCAGAAGTCACCTTTCAGGGCGGCATCAGAATGCCGAATGAGGACTCTAGTGAGATGAGGCGGCTTTTACACCGGCTGTGCTCATGGTAAACACATCGAGACGTTATCAATCGTTTAATCATGTTTTCGCTGAGATATTTCCACTTGTTTAGAAATTTCTAAAGGTCCATTCATAGCTGGTCGCTTCGACTTCAAGTCGAAGCGACCAACAAAACTGCCGCAATTTGAAATCGCTTCGTCTACTGATTTCGAGTCGCTCGGGCAGCCGCAGTTTTGCGCAAAAAATACGGACAATTGCGGACAACGCCGCAGGAATTTAAAAAAAAATCTCGGTTTTTGCTGATTCCTCCTGATTTTTTGTGACTTCGGTGCCTTAATCTTCTGAATAAATTGGTTTTGCATAGTTGTCCAACGAAAACATGGTTTCAAAAGGCGACGGGATGCAATTTGCTTGTACAGCAACATAAAACATCAACGAACGTTAGTAATAGCCGAAAGCTCTGCATGAAATGTGATTTCTCGAGAGCCTTATTGAACTTTCTCATCTCTATAATCCTAAATGTCTAATAAATACACGTTTTTTTTCCCTTTCACATGCCGTATTTTATTCGAGTCAACTGTGACGTCTGCAATTTTGCGCCACACACGCAAGGTTGTGACGGAAGATTGCGGACTAGTCGCTTCGACTAGACGAATTGCGTCCATCATGGAAGCGACGCGACTAGTTGAAGCGACCTAACAAAATCGAGCAGGTCGCTTCGACTAGCTATGAAATACCCCAGTCGCTCGGCGATCGTGACTGAAACTGCAAACTGTTCCAATCCGTCGCGACTCAGTGCAAGATCTGCTTCCGCGACGGGTTTTGTACCTGTTGACAGTGCCGCGACTATTCGAAGCGACCTGCTATGAATGAGCCTCAAGATGTCAGCACCGGCGGTAATTTCACCCTTTGCGCTGATTGATATCCAGCCGCTCAACAACTGATATGCATTAACATGTTAGCGCTGGCGGTATTTTCACGCTTTGCGCTAACTGATATCCAACCGCTCAGCAAATTCACCCTTTGCGCGGATAAGCTTTGATGACGGCGCTAAAGATGAATTTGATGCCTATTAATAACAAAGCGTGATAAAAGCCGCTTTCCCCGAAGCATCAAGTCTCGAGTTGGTAGAGTCTGTAGAAGCAATGAAAACAGATAAAAATGCGAGAGTGGAAACGAAAACTCACCGACCAATCTCAGTTATATCGAAAAAAACGAGTGTTAACGCAATCAGACTACAGGACGTTAGGAAGAGTCTGCAACCTCACCATGTCCTTCTTCCATTGCTGTACACACACAAACACACACACACATTTTTAAATTTACGGAATTTTCAATATCTCGAGACCCACAAAGTAGATTCCTCTGAACGTTGCGCAATGTTGATTACCTTTACTGCTCTATCTTCTTTGAATATTCCAAGTTTGGAACTTTTTTTTTCATACCGAGATCCTGTAACGAGGGGTGTGCGTAGAAGCAGTCCTTCACCAAATTAGGTGCGCACTTCGCGCGCACCACAATATTATAGTCGTGCGTGTCTAGATACAGTCTAAATACAGGAATGCAAGAAGGACGTGGTGCGGTTGCGGACTCTTTCTAATATAGATACTGTAGTCTGATTGTGTTATCACTCAGTTTTTCGGGATAACTGAGATTGGTCGGTGAGTTTCTGATTCCACTCTTTTTCCACTACCGTATGTTAGGACGAGGTCACAACCGCACCACAGCTTTTTTTTTGCCGTGAACTTTAGTTTTCTACTTGAGCAAAAAATTTTGAGTTATCGTCAGCTGACCACAAAATGACTCACGAGCAAAGTGCCGACATCGAATTCGTGAGGAGAAAAGCTAGGCTGTTTGCTGTCTCTCTTCCGCTATTCCAATATTGTGTCAGGTAAAAGGGTTACTGTTACATCATTCCCAGTTCTGCTCTTCAATCCCTGATCCGAACGGCATCAAGCTTGGAATATTTATGGACCGGATCTCAATCGATACTCAGGATTATAATGTCATGCTTTTCTTCCATTTTTATTGTTTGGACTACAACAGCCTCCTTAACAGCATTACGAGAAGTCGGGCCCTTGGTTTCCAATCACTAGAACTTCTTCGGAAACGTATTAGTCTCATGATGCTCTACAAAGTCATTAATGGTATGGTGGACATTAACGAAACGAAGATGTTAAACTATCGTATTTCCGTGACAGGAGGAGCTTCCGACAAAATATTTCTTTCCAGTGTGTACACGCAATATAAGTACATATGTCGCAGTTTTCAGTCACAGGACCACAGCACCATTTAATAGCTCGTTCAGGAGCGAACGGCTCCCCGATAAGCTTTCACAATTCAAGAAATTAGTACAACAGCTTCCAAGCGAAACTTGAATGTTTATGGTGATGTCAATCTCTCTCAATTTTGTAACGCATTTCTGTGCTCTTCCAACGTTTACTATCTTTGTGTATCACATGATGATGATCATGTAATTAATAAATGAATGAATGAATCGAATCACATGGCGTTAGTTTTCTAAAGACAAACCTTACTCGGTACGGTGAATTTCACAGTCCGAGACCGTCATGAGTTCCGGCCGCGTTTCAACCTATACTTGGGCAAATTGAATTTTTTTTCGAATGATCGACTTTTCGAATGAGCCGGAAATTAGGTTTTTTCGAATGATCGACTTTCCGATTTAACCGAAATTTCAACTTTTCGAATGATCGACTTTTTCGAATAAGTCGAAAAACACATTTTTTCGAATGATCGACTTTTCGATTAAAGGGAGCGTTCACGATAAATTTCACATCCGATATCTCCACGGCTTACGGAAGGTTTGGTGCCCTATGTAGCGAGACATGCCTAAAAAGGACACGAAAGACGCGTTTTTGAGCAAAAATATGCCCTCTCTTGTTTACGTTGATTTTTGAGAGCGTGGAGGAATTGACCGCTAGAAGGATGATACTTGTCAGTGCAATGAAGCGATCAGCTCACTTGTCAGCACTTCCTTCACTTGATCATTCCTGTAATCTGAATCTTCATTTCTTTCATTTCAAGGGGGCGGATCTGGGGCACCAGGCTTGTCTGGGGCACCAAAACGCTTGTTTGCAGCCGTTATTTTGCCGCTTCTGGCTCGTTTTCTACCGTTCCTTCGACACTGTGAGCCTAGGGTCCTTCTCGCCTGTCATTTCACTGTGGAAAGTCAACGAGGATGATCATCGTGAACGCTGCCTTATGCCGGAATTTTCACTTTTCGAATGATCGACTTTTTCGGATAAGTCGAAAAATCCACCTTTTTGAATAGGTGGTAGCTTAAGCACAAAAAAGTTGAAAGGATTCACATGGAATTATTTGCGACTCAGGAAAGTCTTTGAATAAAAATGAAAGAATCGATAATTTTGGAAGCTGGCTTCAGGGCCTAACGGCTATTGTCCGGGGAACAACGGCGGGGAAACAACAATCGAAAACTAAAGTGAGTCTCTCAATTTCACCGAGGTATGGGGCACCGAGTGTACAGTCTGCTCGGATCGTGCTACTACTTGGCGGTCCCTATCGACGTTTCGTGCAAACTAAGTGCCACGTGTTATAACATGCGGGCACCTAGCTTGCGCTACCGCACAAGAGGGAACGCGATCTGCGATGAACAGAGCTTTGATAAGGATGGCCTCTTTTCCTCGGGCGCGTGCGGCTGCGTCGCGGCGTTCTCTATGTAGCGCACAAGCTGACACCCTATACCTTGCTCAGATATCAGCCGAGGCCTATTTCAGCTCCTAGAAGCAGTGATCACGATGAATCTCGCTTTTGAGTTTGTAGTGTGAAATACTACGCTAGCAGATGCTAGAGGGAATAGGGTCAAAAAATGCAGCGAAAACGAGTTAGAAATCAATAAAAACGATGGCGAAAAGATTTCGTTGGCCCAGTACGCCTGCTCTTAGCTCGCCCGTCCCGTTCTGACGAGCTTGTTGCGCCGCGGACGTTTTCGATGACGAACTGCCAAGGAACTCCGCCACGTCCAGCCCGATCGATTCGCGCACATTTCGCCATTAGTGCGCACTTGCGGAAACTAGTAGGTCCCGTAAGCTCGTCTACGCCCAGAACGTTACAAACAGCTATTTTAGCTTGATCTGAGCGTTTTCCTCCGCTGTTTATTCACTATTGGATAGCTCACGACCGAACAACCACCAAAGGCCAGATGGAGTAGCTGGCGCGAAAAAAAAACGCATTATCTAAATCGAACCAATATCCGGGAAATTTAAAATTGGCGTTATCTGAATCGAACACTTATCCGGAGGGTCAAAAATTCGGATAAAATCTGATAAAATTCGAGTAAAATTTCGGATTAAATCGGATAATTTTTGGATAAAATCGGATAAATTGGGATAAAATTGCACTCGGCCACGCCCATTTTTCCGTACCGCCTTCTATTTAGTGCATCAACTCAGGGTTTTACTCCTCTTCCGGAATCGTAGAAGTCGTTGCGGCGCGGAAAAATGGGCGTGACCAAATGAGATGACCAAGTGGCTGGTTATTCAGAGTAGAAGCTTTTTGTATCGTTGCTTTGCATACTTTTTACTAGCTAGTTTTCCTGAAAAACCTGTGTATGGATGATACTGTGCCTCCCAACGACGATAGATTAATTGAAGATTTGTTTTCATATTTTTATTAAGATGCATTTATGAAGATTGAAGTTTGTATGTGAATATGCTGCAAATGCAATAAAGCACTTCTGTTTCTTCAATTATGGATGTTTTCAGAGGCTTTTACCGTTTTGCCTAAATTGAACTTTGTTGCGAAATCAACCGACCGGATATCCGTATCCGAATCATTGAAAAAATGGCATTATCTGAATTGATTCAATATCCAAAATTTAAAAAAAACGCATTATCTGAATTGAACCAATTTCCGGAAAATTTAAAATCGGCAATATCTGAATATATCCATTATCCAAAGAATTATCTTCGGGTAACAGGTATACCAGGTACTCTTGATAGCGGCAAAAATTTCGAGTAAGTCGGATATTACTCTTTTTGAATGATCGACTTCTCGACTTATCCGAAAATCGCCTTTTTTCGAATGATCGACTTCTCGACTTATCCGGAAATCGCCCTTTTTTGAATGATCGACTTTTCGATTTAGCCGGATTTTCCACTTTTCGAATAGTCGACTTAGTCGATTTAATCGAAGTCGACTTTTTTCCATCGGATGGTGATTCGATCATTCGATTCGGCCCAAGTATATTTTAACCCACAATTTTTTCTGGTGAACACTAGTTTGGATTGGAAATGGGATGCATCCCCTCCCACCGACACCCCCCACCCCCCAACACTCCCAACACCCACCAACCTCACCCAGTCGACACGTATGAATAAAATGTTGGGATTTGGTTGAGAAAATTACCCGGTGTGGCCGACGTGGTTGATATATAGTTGAGTCCACCAAGAGTGTCTCATTTACTTATCAATGAGAAGCGGTCGATTGGAGATCAATGAACATGAAACTCGTTGCAGCACAACCGCTCTCGCTCAATCGGTATCGAGCGTGCTGGTATGGGATTCATGCACATTGATCCCCAGCCGACCGCTTCTTATAGATAAGTAAATGAGACACTCTTGGTGGACTCCACTATACATGCAATACGTTGATGACGGAGGTGAGAAAATCGCCGGGTGGGCGGGAAGATAATGAAACATTGCGTATCACTAGTAAGCTACTTATCCACCCTGCTACTGTGCTTATCTGAGCCAAAGTCCGGTCCGCAATTGCGTCTCGACACGCTTTGCGGCCGCACGCGCTGGAGTCAGTCAAGCTTCCAGCGCCAAAACCAGCTCGATATGACTTTTTTATACAGTTTTCTCCAATTTTGGTTACTTTCCAGTTTCTAAAACCCACCTCGAGTCAACAGATCGGCGGCTGCGGCGCTGGAAACTCTTCCGACTCGAAAGCGCGCGGCCGCAGAGCGTGTCGGGACGCAATTGCGGACCGGAATTTGACCCAGAGAAGCACATTACCTCCGTTTCTTTTTATTTACTCTCCTTCACTATTTCTCTGAACAGGTGCAATCCTGTTAGCCTCGTAATCATCGTAATCACTTCCGGTGGGCTTTAGTCGGATACATCGGGTGATTTTCTCAACCTCACCCCATCATTTTAATCATACGTATCGACAGGGTAGGTGTTGGGGGGTGTCGGTGGGTTACAGATGCAAATAGCGCCAACTCTGACAATGGCCACAAGACGTTTTATTACCGTTTTCGAGTGTTTGTGTTCCTTCGGAGTCATTAATGATAGTGAACGAATGATAAGTTACACACACTGCCAGAATCCATTTTAACACGGATGTGCAACACTGCGAGGTTGGTGCACAACTAGTTCTTTTTCGAAAACAACGTTCCAAGAGTAATGCGCTCCCAGTGAACTTCATCAAGGGGAGCCGCAGCTCTACACGTCGAGGGGGAAGGGGGCGCATGCCTACTCCTAGGGTCGTATTCGTCAACAACACGAGTGCTTTTTCGCTCAGACGGAAATTTCGGATCTCCCCCGCTGTTTTTGGGCGAGGGAGGTCCGAGACCTTTTGCGCGCGAGGTCCCCCGCGAGATTTTTGGAGCGGGGTTTACATCGGAACAACCGGGGGAGTAGAATAGGAGCTCCCGAGGGTGCTGGCGATATCAAGATCATCAACATGTTTGGACAAAGGTTTCAACAATGTTGCTGGTATAGAAGGCTTCTCACCTCTTAGTGTGCCTCGGTCGGCTTTTGGGAGCCGGACTTGGAAGGTGGCCTCGAGTCACCAGAAGATCCATCAGATGACGGAGGATGATTTTGGGGGCCGGGGGGAGGGGATCTCCCCACGGCGGGAGGGGGGGGAGCTGGTTCCCAACTGTGGGTTCATATCCCCACGGTCAACAGTGTGGTGAAACCCACCGTGGAACGTGGCGGTGGAACCACCCCCCCCCCGTGGGTATGAAAAAAGGGGTCACCCCGATAGTGTCGAGGCTCTCAGAACATTTTCATTTACTTGATTTCAACTTTAGAAACAACTTTCTGCTTGTCGCCGAAACTAACCACGGTATGGTTGTTTGTATGTTAAAAACAACTTGTGGCTCACCAATCTGCCAACAACTATTGCCATACTGTAAGAACAACTGTATAACAAGCTACTAAGGTAGTGGGGATGGTGGCCTGCGGACCTCTGCCAGCTGGCCGCGATCTTCGCCGCGGTCAGCGGTGAGGAACCACCCTCACCGCGGACCGCGGCCGAAACCCCCCCCCCAGCCGTGGGGATGCCCACCATCCCCCCAGCGGTCAAAAATATGCTAGCCTCCGAAGAGTGACTCGAAGTCACCCTCCAGGGCCGGCATGAGAATGCCTACTGAGGACTCGAGCAAGATCTCAGGCAGAAATGGGAACCCAACTGGGCAACCTCATAGTCACTCACCAATAGCATATAAGCGGGGGCCAGTGACGCCGAGGTGCGAGGGTGCTCAGACAAGTGATTACGTGTCAACGCGCCCGGCTCTGCCCCCTCCTCGACTTGGATGCACTCTATCGATTACCTAGAGGCTAATTCGGGCCCATCACCCGGAAAGAGTGTGGGCCCTCTCACAAAAATTGAGCTATGGGTAGAGATCAAGCGTATGTTCCTTCCATGCCCTATCGATCGACAGGGGAACCCTTCGCTTTCATGATCCAAGGACTTGAGCGTTTGCAAGTCCACTCGATCACTCCAGCCGGCGGCGCGGTCACTCTATGCAAGATTGTGCGCCGTATACGGCGCGGGTTTGATTGAGGATTCAATGTGCCATGGCTAGTGGTTGCCCGGGTCATAAGGAACTGTGTTTCGAATCTTGATTAGGCTGACCGGGTGGTGAAAACCGAGCTCCGCCCCCAAAACTTGTCGGGGACACAACCGGTCACTATGATTTGCACTGAAATGCACCCAAAAAGTGACCGGTTGAGTGACCATTTTCTGCCTGAGATGAGGCACCTTCTATACCAGCCGTGCACGTGATAAGCACACTACGACCTGATCACTATCAATTCATAAAGCAACTGAGACGTTTGAAGATGTTTACCCGATTCTCGAGTCTTATGCTGATATCTAGTTGTTGATACCGTATCGCTGAATTTAACTGGATTGTGGTGCGCGCGGAGCGCGCACCAGGATTTGGCTTTGATCTCTTCCCGCGCGGATGCCCTACAATGAGATCACCTATTCATACCGTCACCAGAGGTATGAGCTGTGCACCATTCGATGCGCTGCAAGAAATTACATATGTGTGCAACGTTTCATTCTAACTGGTCCCCGCTTTCTAAAGTTATGACTTCTCAAAGTACGCAAAAACCTTCTCCACCACCGCCTCCGCCTGCGCCTCCGCCACGGCCTCCGCCTCCACCTCCGTCCGTCGAATTCCATTTTTTTTTTGGAAGGCGTGGACCGAGTCGCTCGAAAATTTGTGACTACAGGTAATCGGCCACGGTAATGCCGAAAATAATTGGCAAAACTCACAATAATGACTTCTGGGCCCCTAAAGGGCGGTTCAAACTTGTAAACCGGTCTCTCAAGATTAGTTTATGAAAATGATGGTTTTTTTTTGTTATCAGTTATTGTTTTCTTAGACTCCACATAAACACCTTGCTCTCTAGGGTGGTGTATTTTAAGGCTCGGAAGAGGACGCTGTGCGGGAAGGATGTTCTTGAGCGCGGCGCGTATTCGTTCCATGCGCACCATCGATAAGAAGGCGTCGCAGGGTGTGCTGAAGTGTCGGCTGACTATGCGAGACCGCAATAGGAGTATGCAGGACATGATGGAATGTATGCAGGACCTCAGTGGGAGTGTGCAGGACATCATGGAACGTGTGCACGACCCTAGTAGGGGTGTGCAGGACGTCGCAGAATGTGTGCAGGACCTCAGTGGGAGTGTGCAGGACATCATGGAACGTGTGCAGGACCTTAGTAGGAGTCTGCAGGACATCATGGAACGTGTGCAGGACATTAGTAGCAGTCATCATGGAACGTGTGTAGGACCCCACTAGGAGTGTGCAGGACGTCGTAGAATGTGTGCAGGACCTCAGTAGGAGTGTGCAGGACATCATGGAATGTGTGCAGGACCTTAGTAGGAGTGTGCAGGACATCATGAAACCTCTGCAGGACCACAGTAGGGGTGTGCAGGACGTCGTGGGATGTGTGCAGGACCTCAGTAGGAGAGTGCAGGACATCATGGGACCTGTGCAGGACCCCAGAAGGGGTGTGCAAGACGTCATGGAATGTGTGTAGGACCTGAGTAAAAGTGTGCAGGACATCATGGAACGTGTGCAGGACCTTAGTAAAAGTGTGCAGGACATATTAGAACGTGTGCAAGACCCCTGTAAGGATGAGCAGCACGTCATGTACTTCGACTTCGACACGTCATGTACTTGTACTTCGACTGGTAACCTTACCAATTGGCGGTTCATTTCATTTCTGTCTTGAATGGTGGGTCCCCCCCCCCGTCAAGGATAGTGCCTAGACCCTGTACAATTGGGTAATTTAAAAACTCATTTCTTCATTTTTTCGACTTTCAAATTCGAAAAGTATATGCCTTGTATTTTATTTGTAGGGAAGCCGCGTTACAACTATTATCTTGCAATCTTAGCAGCGGAGCGGTTGTTTCTTCATTTCTACCACTATCTTCTTGAAAAATAAACAACTTGACTTTTAGAGCTTGACGATATTGTAGAAGGGAAACCCTTGGAAAAAGTTGTGAAATTTCTGAAAGTTGGTCTCCACAGAAAAGGTTGAGGATTTGGCATTGCTCTAAAATGTCGTGAAATTGTTCCATTAGATTTGACTATCAAACTGATTTCCTAAATGTAGTGAAATTGTTGAATCAATTCGGCTGTTGTAGGTGTATGCAGACAACATAATCATTAAATGTAGTGAAATTGTTGCAAACGGATTTGGCAGTAGCTCTATGAATTATCACAGTCAAATCACGCGTCAGAAGGGGTTTTTCTTGGAGCGCATTTCGAATCAAATGAGAACAAGAATGAGTCTAGCAACAAATTTTTTCATACAATGTGAACCGTGAAAGCGTTGAGGGCACGAAGACATAGCGTCAGTAGCGATTAAACTGCATTAGATTTCGTTTTCATGATTTTTATCTAATCGGTGAGGAAAGATCTGGTACCTTAGTGGGAGCTACACTGAAAATGCAGAATAACATTCGAAAACATTATTTCTAGCCCAGAAGGCCACGTTTCGTTAAGCATTGTTGGCTGAGGATTATTTTTTTCTTTTTGTCTTCATTCGCTCGCCATAGGACCTTCTGACGCGTGATCTGACTGTGAACTCCGCCATTGCCGGTCCCAAGCCCGGATGAGAAAGGAGGAGGGTTGGCCCCCCGTACTACCGACGGGCTGGAAAACTTAGGTGGTAACCATGGAAAGTCTCTTAGGAAACAACGAAGAAGCTACCGCATCCGGGGCAGCCGATGCGCCAACACTAGGGATCCAGGGTGTTGGTGAGAAGAATACTACTGGCCAAAATGGAGGACGACTGGTGACACCTAAGAAGGAGCTGAGGATTGGAGCATGGAATGTGCGAACGGGACACTGCGTCGGTCAGAAAGAGATAATAGCAAGAGAGTTGTCAAGGTCCAACATATCGATTGCTGCACTTTCCGAGCTGAGGATGAGCGGATGTGGAACGGTGCCCATTCAGGTGCCGGAGAGTAGCGAAAAGATGGTGCTGTACTATTCCGTTGAGGACGGACATCGCAATGGTGTTGGATTTATGCTAGGCAGTCGCGCAGCTGGAAGCGTTGTTTCATTCGAGCCGATTTCTGGCAGGATCGCTGTTCTTGTTTTGAGCGGAACAATCAAGACCCATGTCGTGTCCATCTATGCACCAACGGAGCCAAGTTCTGACGTTGACAAGGACGAGTTCTACACCCAACTCCAGGACGTGCTGAATACTATCCGAAAACCGATGTCACCATTGTAGCGGGTGACTTCAACGCAAGAGTCGGTAGTGACAGAACAGGCTGGGAAGGAGTGTTGGGCAGGTTCAGCGTAGGCGAAATAAACGATAATGGACTACGCCTACTTTCGTTCGCTGCGTTCAACGAGCTTGCCATCGGTAACAGTCAATTCCGGCACCCCAAGAAGCATCAGTTAACATGGAGGAATCCAACTGGACGAGATGTGGCCACCTTGGACTACGTGCTGATAAACTCACGTTTTAGATCATCGCTGAAAGATGTTCGAGCCATGAGAGGGCCTGATTGTGGATCCGACCATTATCTCTTGCGTGCTGTAATGCAGCTTCGCTTACGACGACCTAGGCGTGAGGAGCCCCCTAGAAAGAAACTTGACTGGTCACACTTGATGGCGCCAGGAACAAAAGAAACATTTCAACTCGCGCTGTCGAATCGGTTCGCGGTTCTGGAAGACGCCTTGTCTGTGGACGAGCACGAGAAGCAGACAGTTGAAGTCGTTCTTGAATGCGCAGAGCCTCTCTGCCCTGTTATTCGCCGGCGAACGCAGCCTTGGATATCGGACGATTCTCTCCGTCTCGTGGACGAACGGAAGCGAGTGAAATTAACGGACTTCGGACGGTATCGGCAATTGTGTCAGGAGCTTCGTCGAAAGTTGAAGGAAGAGCGGGAGTCGTACTGGAATAAGGTAGCAGACGAAGTGGAGGAGGCAGTTGGAAGGAACGACTATCGCACATTGTACAACACACTCAACCGTCTCAGAAAGAAGACCAAACCCATGAGCGATTCCATCAGGAATACGGATGGGTCTTTTGTGCGATCAGCAGATGAGCGTCTGTTGCGATGGAGGCAGTTCTTCAGTGAACTCTATACTCACGATGCGCCACAAGGTCCACTGGCCCAACCGATACTAGTCGAGGTACCAGAGGAGACAGCGCTTGACTCGGAACCCACTGCGGAAGAAGTGAAGGCGGCAATCAAGTCGCTAAAGAATGGAAAGGCGTCCGGTGTTGACAATGTCACTGCTGAGGTCATCAAGGCAGGAGGAGATGTTCTACTGCGTCAGTTGCATCAGTTAATCACGCGCATATGGCGGACAGAGAGCGTGCCGTCTACCTGGAAAAAGGCTATTGTCGTGCCTATCCATAAGAAGGGCGATGCCAGAGACTGTAAAAACTATCGCGGGATCAGCCTGTTGTCGATTGTTGGTAAAGTCTTCACGAGAACTATCCAGTCCAGACTTCAACGCCATCGGGAGAGTACCTGTCGCGAAGAACAAGCAGGTTTTCGTCCGGGTCGAGGATGCAGCGATCAAATTTTCACACTTCGTCAAGTTATGGAGGAAAGGATTCGCTGTGGAAAGCGCGTCGTTATCACCTCCATAGACTTCGAGTCGGCATTCGATTGCGTGCACTGGCCCGCCTTATGGAAATCGATGGAATGCGAACACATGCCAGGAAAAATGGTGAAGCTTCTGCAGGAAATTTATAGATGCTCGACTAGCTGTGTCCGCGTCGGAAACAAGCTATCCGAAGAATTCAGAGTCGATGCAGGCGTCCGGCAGGGAGATGTGATTTCACCGCTCCTCTTTAATACCGTGGTCGATGCTATTATGAGAAAGACCTTTGAAAATAGAAGAGGAGTCCAATTTGGCGATAACGATTTTGTCACGGATTTGATGTTTGCGGACGACAGTGCAGTGTTCACCGATACTGACATGGAAGCCACGCTTTTGTTGAAGGATATGGCACAAATCGCGGAATCGTATGGGCTGCGGATTAATAAGGAGAAGACTAAAGTCATGACGTCGGACGGTTCACGTGCTTCTGTGTTCTTCGAGGGAGCTGAGCTTCAGCAAGTCAAGGAGTTCAAGTACCTCGGATCGGTGGTGCAAGAGCGAAAGGTAGTGGCTACATCGGAGATACTGTGCAGGATCGGGCAGGCGTCGGCTGCTTTCGCTTCGCTGGGCTGGTGTTTATGGAAGAAGCGTAATGTGTCAATCAAGACAAAGATCCGGATGTTTCGCGCGCTCATAGTGCCAATCCTACTGTACGGGTCAGAGTCGTGGACGTTGCTGAAGTCGGATTACAGCAGGCTGGAGGTCTTCCAAACGCGGTGTTTGCGGCAAATCCTCGGGATAACTTTAAGAGATCGAATGCGGAACGAAGATATCCGAGATACTTGCGACCATCAGCCCACGATCGAAGAACAAATTCGAACGAGAAGGCTACGATGGTTCGGACACGTATGCAGAATGGAAACAAACCGACTTCCGCGCAGATTGTTATGGAGAGAGCGCCCTGCACTGTGGAAGGTTGAAAGAGCAGCCCCGAAAAAGACGTGGTTGAAGCAAGTCGAGGCGGATCTGAAGTCCCAACGGTGCAGTGTCCTTAATGCTAGATTAATTGCTGCGAACCGTACTGAATGGAAGCGTATCGTTCAGGCCACAAGAGCTCCTATGGCACCTACAGCAGTGTACTGGTTGAGAGGTCATCCTGCTCCGCCAGCCGCCAGCTAACGGGATGAGTGAGTGAGTGAGTGAGTGATCTGACTGTGATAATTGATAGAGCTCCTGCCAAATCCGTTTGCAACAATTTCACTACATTTAATGAGTATATTATCTGCATATACCAACAACAGCCAAATCGATTCAACAATTTCACTACATTAAGGAAATCAGTTTGATAGCCAAATCTAATGGAACAATTTCACGACATTTTAGAGCAAAGCCTAATCCTTAACCTCTTCTGCGGAGCCCAACTTTCAGAAATCGAAGCTTGTTCCCACCGTATGGCATCCCTAATCAGCTGGAGAAAATGAGTTTCAACTTGTCTCCCCCAGTGATTGAGCGCAAAGTAGGGCTACAGTTGTTTTGAAGTCAATTCATAGTTGATGGTCTCCAACATAATTCAATCCTTAGTTGAAATCAAGTGGTTTCAAGCTAAATTAGTTGAATTAAAGTTGATTTCGCTGGTTATTGCTGAGAATTTAGTAATTTAAAAAGTTCTGAGCTGAACAGAGCCCATGCCGCTAATGGGGAAAGGGGGACACCCGAGATAGCATCGCGGCTGGACTCCCTTTCAATCGGGACTCCCCCGCTGGTTTGTTCGGAGCTGCCGGGGTGGTGTGCCGGCGGAGTATGCCCGTTTCCCCCTCGAAAGATCCGAAATTTTCGTCAGAGCGGAATAGACGACCCAACTATGATTCTGGACCCCTTCGCTTATATCCAGAAGAATATCTTCAGAAATTTTGTTTCAAAGATGCTATAAACTATTTTATAAAATTCTAAGTGATCACAAGGCCTAGGCAAAACCAAACCTCTCCAGCCGCTTCGCGGCTGGAGCGATTACAAACGGAATAGCAGTAGTTTGGGATTGATCGACCGCTCATTGGTCACATCAAACAGCTCAGTGTGTTTGAAAAAGACTAGATCATTCGACGGCTCTATTGGGATGAACGTTTCTCATGAAATTTCTCTAGTGGGTCGTCTATTCCGGAAGAGTACCCCAACACGCCGAGGGAAAGCGTAAGGGATGATAACGCGCGGCAGAGGAACAGGTGAACCCATATTACGCTACTGTGGTGCGCACCTGATTTGGTAAAGGATTGCTTCTGCGCACACCCCTCACTCTAGAATCTCGCTTACGAACGGAGCTTGAAACTCGGCACTTCACCAAAAGATAGAGAAGTGATGGTTCTCCACATTGCCCAAGTTTCGAAAGAATCCACATTGTGGGTAATAAATATTGAAAATTGTGAATTTTATAGTGTGTGTCTGTCTGTGTGTGCGCAGAGAGTCGGGTAAAGAGAGCGCACACCTTCGGGTAAAGCGCACAATGCACCGAGAATAGTAGGAGGGACCCAGGTTGGGGCGCGCAGAGCGCCGGGGAAAGTGTGCAAGACCCAACTGGCAGCGCACAGAGCGCCGGGAATAGTGAGTGGGACTTATGTTATGGTGCACAGAGCACCGGGGAAAGTGTGCGGAACCCAACTAGCAGTGCACAGAGCGATGGAAAATGGTGATAAAACCCTTCACGATCACAGCTCAATTGGCCGTTCCCCAAATTGGGGATTCTCCGAATGGCTCGAACGCTAATGTCGGACAGGGAACGAGATTCTAACTGGGTAAAATAACGTGTTTGGGCATGTAAATGACGTGTCATTCATTTTCGTAGAGTGAAAAGTTCTTCTTTGTAATTTGTCTGAAACTTCGTATTCCTTTTGACCACAGTGAACCTCCCCTTCATGGACTCAGTAACCCAGAGATAAAATTTCCTAAAATATGTCTCTAAACGTGCTTTTTTGATTGAATTATTGGCACTGTTCCACTTTTCGGACTCCAATGCTCGAAAAAGTTTTGGCCTAAACTTTATGGCTATTTGGTGGGGCTGAACAATAGTCTATTTCTCGTTCAGCACCTTAGCTAACCCTTTCATACAAAATTTGGGCGGAAATGTTACTCGAACCCTGGAAAAGGGAGAGACAGAAATATGTTCCGAGTTTCGTTGAAGGAGCTTTTATCCTTTGTAAAGAATATTTGCCCAATATCGCTTTGAACACGTTCGAGTTCCATCACTTGGTTATTTTACGCAGTGAGAATTCCGTCCCCTGTCCGACGTTAGCGTTCCAGTCTCTGGATGCGCAGTTACAAACAGATTCGACCCGAGATCTTAAATAAATCTAGACTATGTTTCATTCCAAGTGAACTGATGTTTTCGGTTATCATAGCGCGGAGCGGTGGCTTTTTCGTCGAAACCTCCTTATCACTAGTTATATTCCACCAAAGCCCACCACTCCGCTGATGGTGATAATCGAAATCAACAGGTCACTAGGGATGTACCAGAGCTTACTGAGCTTTGCATGAACATGCTTGTAGACCCGAAGGTCTATATCGGTGTGTCAGTTCCCCACCTTTAAGTACAAGCTTATACTATTATATTATATTACACTATAATGAAGAACTATTATATTAGGGGAGATCCACTCCCCTAAACTCTCAATCCGGGTCGACCTTGCTCAAACCAGCAACGTTCTATTTATCGAGCAGCCAAGCTGTTCTGTGAAAGCGTTTGAATCAGGGCTTCCACACTTCACACCTTTCGGGTAACTTAACGTTATTCCACAGCTCTTATCCTGTGCGCCATTCGGCACTCAGTTATGCGGTTATCCGCATTTTTCCTTTACAGGGTTCGTGTGATTCACAGACCTGTACGGAGTTCGGCTGCTTAGCTTTCGCCCCACATCCCATTACCCTTTTTTCTCGGGACAGGGGCTCTCTACACACCGAGGGAGGAGTTAATCCGCCTTTTGTGTCTCTAATTCCACTCGGGACCAGTTTTCTTGCGTTGAGTGGCGTGACGTTTCGAACCGGAAAACGGGACAACTCCTCCCGGTGTGTAGACAGCCCCTGTCCCCTTTTTCTCACCTTGCGAAAACTAAATATTTTGAGATTGTGGCCACTGGGCTTCCGCTCAGTGTTCCATTATTCCATTTCCTTATTCGTAAAAATAGCGCATTTCTACTGATTCCATCTTTCGAGTAACTCGACGTTATTCGAGAGCTCTGATCCTGATTACCTTCTGGCACTCAGTTATGCGGTAATCCGCATTCCCTTTTAGGGGCTCGTGTGATTTACGGACCTTTACGGAGTTATGGCTGGTGAGCTTTCGCTCCACATCCTATCACTCCCTTTTCTTATTCACGGAAACAGCGAATGCTTTTTCTGTTAGGACCATCTTTCGGGTAACTCGATGTTATTTCAGAACTCTGATCCTAAATTTTTTTCGACGTTCACTCATGCGGTTATCCGCACTTTCCCTTCTCGGGGCTCGTGTGATTCACAGACCTGTACGGAGTTACGGCTGCTGAGCTTTTGCTCCACATCCCATTACTTTCTTTTACTACTCATGGAAACAGTGAAGAAGTGATGTTCTCATTATTACCATCTTTCGGGTAACTTGACGTTATTCCACATCTCTTACCCTGAGCGCCTTTCGGCACTCAGTTATGCGGTTATCCGCACTTTCCCTATTCGGGGCTAGTGTGGTTCACAGACCTGTAGGGAGTTATGACTGCTGAGCTTTCGCCCCTCATCCCGCTACTCCCGTCAGTAGGTTTTTAAAACCCTCCGCGACCACTGCCCGATGAGCCGTTCCCCTAGTAGGAGATCCTCTGATTACGCACTTGCAATCAGATCCGACTCGAGATCTTGTAAAATTCTACTGAGCTTTCGCATGAACATGCCGGTAGACCCGAAGACCTATCTCGGTGTGTCTGTTCCCTAAAGGTAGGAACAAGCACTATTATATAAGGGGAGATCCACTTCCCTAAGCTCTTATCCAGCTCGACCTCGCTCGAACCAGCAACGTTTAATTTATCGAGCAGCCAAGCTGTTCTGTGGAAGCGTTTAAAATAGGACTTCCACACTTTCCATCTTTCGGGTAACTAAGCGTTACTCAACGCTCTGATATTGAGTGCCTTCTGGTACTCAGTTATGCGGTGACCCGCATTTTTCCTTTTCAGGATTCTAAAGAGTTCACAGACCTGTGCGGAGTTATGGTTGTTGAGCATTCGCTCTACATCCCAATACTCCCTTTTCTCGAATATGGGAACAACAAATGCTGTTTCCATTGGGACCATCTTTCGGGTAATTAGGCGTTACTCAAAGCTCTGATATTGAGTGCCTTCCGGTACTCAGTTATGCGGTGACCCGCATTTTTCCTTTTCAGGATTCTAAAAAGTTCACAGACCTGTGCGGAGTTATGGTTGTTGAGCATTCGCTCTACATCCCAATACTCCCTTTTCACGAATATGGGAATTTATATGGGAAGCACGGCTTCCTTCTGTTCTCTTTATAGATATCTCTTATATTAGAGCCAATCCTTTGACGGATCTTCGGGAATATATTATATATATTCTCTTATTTGCTGATTTTCCATCATTTTCTGATGGTTCTCGCGTGCATGGCTTAATCTTTTAATAAGGCTTATGGACTTGACACAATCAATCGTGTCAGTTTTCATCTCGCCCATATTTGCTACTATTTGCAGAGATTTTTCGTAATCTCCAATGTCCCGAAGGAAATTTCTAATAAACTAACCTTTCAGAAGGCTTTCCTTCTGCTATTTCTCAGTGATCGCTCCTTTTTCTCAAGCAATCCTTAGTAATTCTTGTTTGCCAATCCAAGTAGCAAACAGTTCAATGTATGGTTTCGGCCCCTCTCGCAGTAGCTCGTTTCTGCTGGACCTTTAAAAAATATAATTAGATGGTCTTCAAGCTATCAGCCTGAAGACCATCACACAGACCTGTCTGTATGCGTACTCGCATACATACCTCTGAGCAAATAGTGAAGTATAACTTACTTCATTGTTCGTTCCTATCGTCTGGATTGAGACCAATCCAGTAACTAATGTTGTTATCCCTGAATATAGCGGGAAATTTTCTACTGTAGTTACGGGTGAACCGTAAATTGTCATAGTACAATTCGCTCGCTAGTACTTTTATTTATTCGAATCACATCTCAAAATTTGAGGTGATTTTTAATTTATTGAGCGAAAGGTTAAGAAATCAAAAAAAAGGGGGTTACAAGACCATTGTTGGTCTAGTTTTTATTTTCGCGGTCAACCAACCAAAAAAATCTGGTAGGCCAAATTGTCACATTACGATACCCGTGATGCCGTAAATGTTGAGATCGCCGGAAGATTCCTAGTTACACTAGGAAGGTTCCATCTCTGCCTTACGGCAAATGCGCGTCAGTAGTTAGCTGACGAGGCATTTGGCTACCTTAAGAGAGTCATAGTTACTCCCGCCGTTTACCCGCGCTTACTCGAATTACTACGATTTAACATTCAGAGCACTGGGCAGAAATCAGAGACAGTAAACGTCCGCAAGGACCATCTGTCTCCTCTGTTTTAATTAGACAGTCGGATTCCCCGAGTCCGTACCAGTTCCAGTTCGACCGTTTTGATGGTCGGTCAGGATACTAAGCCCGAAGACAAAGCACACACCTGAAAACGTCCACAAGGCAGTCTTGTCACTAGTCCAGCATCAGCGTGAGCATCAGCCAGCCACGGACGAAACCGCACAAGCATCAGTTAACAGGCCAACCGACCCGGTCACTGGAGCCAATCCTTTTCCCGAAGTTACGGATCTAATTTGCCGACTTCCCTTACCTACATTATTCTATCGACTAGAGGCTGTTCACCTTGGAGACCTGATGCGGATATCGGTACGATGCAGCACAGATTAATAGCCTTCCTTGGTTTTTCAAGGGCCGTCCAGAGAACACGAGACATCACAGAAACCGCGATGCTTTACGGAAACAACGTCCCTATCTACGGCTGAACCGATTCCAGGGAGTCCGTTCCTTAACTAGAGAAGAGAACTCTAGCTCGGTCTCTGAGCGACGTAACCAAGTTCGAATGCGTTACCGCGCAAGCGACTCAAAGAGCCGCAATCTCTGTGTCTGCGTTAGGGAATATTAACCCTATTCCCTTTTGATATCCGAGAGAAAAGAGACTTTTCCCTCTCGATGATACAAGGCATAAGCCAGTATCTTAGGATCGACTGACCCACATTCAACTACTGTTCACGTGGAACCCTTCTCCACTTCAGTCTTCAAGGATCGAACTTAAATATTTGCTACTACCACCGAGATCTGCACTGACGGAAGCTCCAGCTGGGCCTACGCCCAAAGCCTTCGACGCAACCGCCACGACCCTCCTACTCGTTGCGGCCAGGCGCTAGACAACGCACAAGCCAGCAACGGCTGGGTATAGGTCTTTCGCTCAAGCGCCATCCATTTTCAGGGCTAGTTGATTCGGCAGGTGAGTTGTTACACACTCCTTAGCGGGTACCGACTTCCATGGCCACCGTCCTGCTGTCTATATCAACCAACGCCTTTTATGGGGTCTCATGAGCGAAAAGTTAGGCACCTTAACCCAACGTTTGGTTCATCCCACAGCGCCAGTTCTGCTTACCAAAAATGGCCCACTTGGAGCTCGCGTTCGTGTCAACAGTTCAACGAAGAAACCGAGACAACATACCCATTGAAAGTTTGAGAATAGGTTGAGGTCGTTTCGACCCCAAGTCCTCTAATCATTCGCTTTACCGGATATAACCGCAATGAACTCCAGCTATCCTGGGGGAAACTTCGGAGGGAACCAGCTACTAGATGGTTCGATTAGTCTTTCGCCCCTATACCCAAGTCTATCGATCGATTTGCACGTCAGAACCGATACGGACTTCCACCAGAGTTTCCTCTGACTTCGTCCTGCTCAGGCATAGTTCACCATCTTTCGGGTCGCAACCTGTACGCTCTACCGCTGCCCATCTGCAAGCAGACAAGACAGGGCCATGGTGCGCCACTTCGAAAAGCGGATCCCATGTCAGTCGGTTAACCGACCTTTACTTTCATTACGCCTTGGGGTTTTCCACCCTTTGACTCGCGTACAAGTTACACTCCTCGGTCCGTGTTTCAAGACGGGTCGGAGAGGTGGTCGACTTTCACACTGACACCCTGCACGCAGGATAAAACGCTAGTCGCGACAAACCTACCCGCCGACAAGACACCACCGCGAACGGTGGGCAACGCCAAACGGTTCGGAACGCACAACCAACGCTGTCAGCGCAGCCATAGGCAGCATACATCCGCCGCCGTCACAGTTAAGCGACTTTGGCAAACTTAGCTACCAGACTACGTCAACTCTCTCCGGTTCCACTCCAGCGATTTCACGTTCTCTTGAACTCTCTCTTCAAAGTTCTTTGCAACTTTCCTTCACAGTACTTGTTTGCTATCGAATTCGCGTCAATATTTAGCCTTAGATGAAGTTTATCACCCACTTTAGGCTGCACTTTCAAGCAACCCGACTCCAAGGTATAATCGTACAGCTTGCTCCACTGTCCGCACAGGTCTCGCACCCTCTCGGGAATGTGGCCCCTATCAAAGGGACTTTGGACATGCGGTACAAACTGAAAACCACACCTATACGCTACATTTCTTAGCGGTGTAACACCGAAAGATTCAGCGCTGGGCTTCTCCCCGTTCACTCGCCGTTACTGAGGGAATCCTTGTTAGTTTCTTTTCCTCCGCTAAATGATATGCTTAAGTTCAGCGGGTAGTCACGTCTGAGCTCAGGTTGCAATGCAAATGATGCCAAGTGCTGTTCATACAGGTCCCCGTCTGAATTCATCTCATACTCGCCGAGTACAATTCAGAACAGTGAACAACACTAGTTCACATCATTCAGGAACAGAAGCGTCAAGCTTTCGCTAATGTTATGTTGCTACGAATATTCCGTACTGAAATGGGAATCGTCAACGACGAATGCCATTCGACAAACAGTGTTATACCAGCCACACTGTAGTAATTCGTTAAACAACCCTGAACCAGACGTGCCGAAGGGAAAACCCAACGGCGCTATGCGTTCAAAATTTCACCACTCTAAGCGTCTGCAATTCGTGGTAAATAACGCAGCTAGCTGCGTTTTTCATCGATACGCGAATCGACCGATCCATCGCTGAAGCTAGTCCATGACATTGTAACCATAGAATGGTCACGTTTCTGCAAACATCAAATATAGAAAAGTTTGTGGTTTGTGTTGTTGGCGTCCGCACAGAGGCAGGATCATTAAGATTTCCTGACAGCCAGGTACCGCGCAACGTTCGCAACTAAGCTCACGCCGGCCTAACCACCATCTACACAAAACCGTATGCGAGGCGGCATTCTAGCAATGCTCATTAAGTCTGAAGCTCAACCACGAGTGGGAACTATACGCATGAACAATCACTGCCGTCACTCAAGAACGACTCATGTCACACACAGACACCTCACAGAGAGAGCTTTAACGGGGGGCGATACTTCCAACGTTTCGCGACAAAGTCGCAAACACACCAGCATGTTGGTTTCTCATGATCAAAGGAACCATATAATGGCTTCGACGATGATCCATCTGCAGGTTCACCTACAGATACCTTGTTACGACTTTTACCCGGTTCAAGCCATTGCGATTGAACTGTTTCCCGCCGTAACGCGACCCGAAGGCCTCGATACAGCAGTCCGCAGTCCTCTCGAGACAGCTCAGTCCCGGACAGCGACGGGCGGTGTGTACAAATGGCAGGGACGTAATCAGCGTGAGCTGATGACTCACACTTACTAGGAATTCCTCGTTCAAGGGAAATAATTACAATTCCCTATCCCGGTCACGGAAGAGTTTCAACGGTTTACCAATGCCTTTCGGCAATGGATAGGCCAGCTGATTCTTCCATTGTAGCGCGCGTGCAGCCCCGGACATCTAAGGGCATCACAGACCTGTTATCGCTCAATCTCGTGCGGCTAAACACCGCTTATCCCTCTAAGAAGTAGACTGGACCTAAAAATCCAGCCACTATTTAGCAGGCTAGAGTCTCGCTCGTTATCGGAATAAACCAGACAAATCGCTCCACCAACTAAGAACGGCCATGCACCACCAACCACCAAATCGAGAAAGAGCTTTCAATCTGTCAATCCTTACGGTGTCCGGGCCGGGTGAGTTTTCCCGTGTTGAGTCAAATTAAGCCGCAGGCTCCACTCCTGGTGGTGCCATTCCGTCAATTTCTTTAAGTTTCAGCTTTGCAACCATACTACCCCAGGAACCGAAAGACTTTCGTTTCCGGGAAGCTCCTCGACAAGGCAACAATACCCCATCGGATCGCTAGATGGCATAGTTTACGGTCAGAACTAGGGCGGTATCTAATCGCCTTCGAACCTCTGACTTTCGTTCTTGATTAATGAAGACATTCTTGGCAAATGCTTTCGCTTTAGGGCGTCCCCCTGCGGTCCACGAATTTCACCTCTCGCGCAGGGATACGAATGCCCCCGAATTGTCCCTCTTAACCATTATTTCAGTTCCTGAACCAATAAATAGAACCGAAGTCCTCTTTTATTATTCCATGATCGACCATTCAAGCAAACGCTTGTTCTGAGCACTCTAATTTATTCAAAGTAAACTCGCTAGCCACTAAAGAAGCCGAAGCCTCAGTAGAAAACCAGCAAATAGTCACAACAGCGATTAACGCCAAAGGCGAACCACTGCATGTGACTCAGATCCAACTACGAGCTTTTTAACCGCAGCAATGACGATTTACACTAGTGGAGCTGGAATTACCGCGGCTGCTGGCACCAGACTTGCCCTCCACTTGATCCTCGAAAAAAGGTTTATGATCAACTCATTGAAATGACCGTTCCATAGGAATGGTCTTTTTATTTTTAGTCACTATCTCATCTCTTCAAGATTGGATAAGTTTCGCGCCTGCTGCCTTCCTTGGATGTGGTAGCCGTTTCTAAGGCTCCCTCTCCGGAGTCGAACCCTTATTCTCCGTTACCCGTAATAACCATGGTAGACTAATAGACTACCATCAGGTTGATAGGGCAGACACTTTTTCGGATTATCGGCGGACAAGCCGCCGATATGCTGCGTTATTCAGAGTCAGCAAACAGCACCCGAAGGTGATTGATTTGCTCTAATAATTGCACCCTTCCGGAAGTCAGGGTTTATTCGCATGTATTAGCTCCAGAATTGCCGCAGTTATCCAATAGGACTTTCCGAATAAATGACATCTGCTCTAATGAGCCGTTCGCAGTTTCTCTGAGATGAACTCCGCATGCATGGCTTAATCTTTTAACTGAGCATATAGCGCTGACAGAATCAATCAGGTACTTGCGGGAATAGACGTTTTACAACACAAAGCGTTCCGTCGCGGCATCTCGCAATCGCCGATAACAGCTCGCCTCGCGCAACCGCATTCTATTCGATTCGCATTTTCGCAGACCACCAACGATGAAAGTGCTGGCAAAGCAAATTTGCACATAACGATACCCGTTAGCTGAAGGAATGTAGAGATCGCCGGAAAGTTGCTAGCAAAACTAGAAAAGTTCCATCTCCTCCTTACGAATCGACTCAAGTCTATTCGCGTCGGGTCGTTTCTGTTGGTCTTTTTTGCTAACACATTGGTCTTTATCGGAACGTGTCGATCGAGGCCTCCCACTAACGAGGAACACCTCATGCGTTGACCAATTATTGCGACCTCGACAGTATATGTTACCTTAGGACATGACAGTTGAGCCACGACCTCGTTGCACACTAGACGACTCCACTCCACAATGTGTCGACACAGTTTACAAATGTTGCTCCTCATTTCTATTCTTTTCTGTTGTCAGATATATAAATCCCGTCAATATGGCTGTTTCTGCGAACATTAGAGGTTAGATAGTACTGACTGTTCACCCTTTCAAAAGAATATTCACTACTTTTGAATTCTCACTATTTTAACCAACCTACAAATGGGTTAATATGAATATGAAATAAAAATTACTAAAATTAATAAACACGCTACTGATGAGCTTAGAATGAGTTACATTGAATTTTATACGTTTTGAAAGTGTAATTTTGATGAAATTCACAATATTGCTTATTCATGCTGCTCATTCATGTTCTAAACTAGACAAGCTGTGTGGCTAAATCATATAAATAAACTCTACAACGTGAACAGTTTCTATGAACACCAGTCGAGAATTTCGTGCATTTTTACTTCTTTTTCAAAAACTTTCTTTATTCAAAAGATGTTCATTTCTTTCACCTGTTAAATGGAAGTTTCCCACGAAAATTTTCAGTGCTCGTGAAATTGGATTTCATCGCATCGTCGCTATTTGAAAATAGGCAAATATCTCAGATAGCAGAGATGTGACAAAATTCAGTGATTAAATGGTTAGGTCATTTTGTGAGATATAACCTAATGTTAATTTACAGAAAAAAATTCTGGAAAATCAGTGGAAATTAACTGAGAATTGAAAAGGTCATCCAGTGATATTACGTCGAAATTTCGCAATCGATTTCCGTGACATGAATCAAAAAATTTTCATCACTGGATTTCTTCACATCAATACAATCTGAAAATAGACAAATATTAACCTATATATAGTAAAGATTCTCAGATAGCAGTGATGTGACAAAATTCAGTGATGGAATGGCTACCTAACATTAGTTTACATAGACAATCGCGAACTTCCATGAAAAGGCAAAGAAACTGGCTGAGAATGGGTTAATACGAAATTCCCGCGTGAAAACCGTCGAAAATGGCGAAATGTCCGCAATACGACCAAGGCATTTCATCACTCGACTTCGCCACTGGATTTCGTCACATCGCTGCCGACTCAGAGGGGGCTAATAGGAATTTGCTGAGAAACTTCGATGTTCATGAAAACTCCATAATTATGAGCTGAGAATAGGTTAATACGAAATCGCAATGACGAAACCATGAATTTCCCTGTGAATTCCACAAAACGATCGGAGGAATTCATCACTGTTCATGATGTTCCGCTCAGGGTTTCAGATTCAAAGTCTCAAACGCCAGTACTAACAACTCCCATAGTTTTGGACAAACAAAACACCCGATCAAAGGATAGTCTCAACAGATCGCAGTATACAAACACTGCTCTACTGGATACAACACCTTGACCAGTATACATGTCGTAGACATGTGATTTTGCGCCCCGACATTGAACCAGAGTGATCTGGCTTTGACAACCAGCAGGGATTATCCATACCGGCAAGGTCATTTACTAGGGCATAAGCTCTCGTGTTGCCACGAGATAGAGTTGCCTCCCGACACCGGGAAACAAAGTTATCGCTGCCTTGACTAGGTGGGATTCTGACTTAGAGGCGTTCAGTCATAATCCCCCAGATGGTAGCTTCGGACCATTGACCGATCGGTCAAGTCCATGAACCAAATGTCTGAACCTGCTGTTCCTCTCGTACTAAGCAGGATTACTATCGCAACAATTAGTCAACAGTAGGGTAAAACTAACCTGTCTCACGACGGTCTAAACCCAGCTCACGTTCCCTATTAGTGGGTGAACAATCCAACGCTTGGCGAATTCTGCTTCGCAATGATAGGAAGAGCCGACATCGAAGGATCAAAAAGCAACGTCGCTATGGACGCTTGGCTGCCACAAGCCAGTTATCCCTGTGGTAACTTTTCTGACACCTCTTACCAGAAACTATCTGGATTAAAAGGATCGATAGGCCACGCTTTCGCGGTCTGTACTCGTACTGAAAGTCAAGATCAAGCGAGCTTTTGCCCTTTTGCTCTACGAGAGGTTTCCGTCCTCTCTGAGCTAGCCTTAGGACACCTGCGTTACAGTTTGACAGATGTACCGCCCCAGTCAAACTCCCCGCCTGACACTGTCTTCGGCGAGAGTCGCAATGCCACCAGGTGGCTTTGCTTAAGACAAAGAAAAAAG
Organism: Aplectana chamaeleonis; assembly: GCA_029168955.1. Taxonomy (NCBI): domain Eukaryota; kingdom Metazoa; phylum Nematoda; class Chromadorea; order Rhabditida; family Cosmocercidae; genus Aplectana; species Aplectana chamaeleonis. The sequence goes on along the minus strand of JAPDOI010000380.1, from coordinate 546,171 downwards.
AGCCGAAGCTCAATCCTCTTCTCACCGAATAAGTAAAGAATCGATGAAAGTGGTGGTATTTCATTGGCGACCGAGGTCTCCCACCTATGCTACACCTCTCATGACTCTTCACAATGTCAAACTAGAGTCAAGCTCAACAGGGTCTTCTTTCCCCGCTATTTTTGCCAAGCCCGTTCCCTTGGCTGTGGTTTCGCTAGATAGTAGTTAGGGACAGTGGGAATCTCGTTAATCCATTCATGCGCGTCAGGGGTTTTGGGTACTCCTCCGCACTTACCACCCTATGAGCCGTTCTGACCAGATGTTGCTTGGCCAGATTCCTCTCTATTTACCATCAAATAGAGATCCGACTCATGTACCGACTAATTTACCTTGTTGGCACGCATGATGCAAGCAGTGTCCTTGCTTGCCGGATTCCAACAAAACTGTCAGGATCCACCGGTTACTGTTGCCGGTCTCCAGTCCCTTGCGTAGTTTCCTACGCTTTCTAGTTCGACAAGTGGCATTTTACTAGTCGATTAGTGCCTAATACGGCATTCCGGGCCAGTTTCTCTATGAGCCAACTGGTAGCATCCGGTAGTTTGAGCATGTCGATGTATCGTGTTAAGTCTCTCGTGCACTCTCCACACGTGCCCAACACGATCGGAACCACATCAACTCTGCTCTTCCTGTCTTTATGCAGGACTGCCTTAAGGTTTGGCCCTGGGTGATAATCACCCACTGCCGTGTTCTCCGGTAAGGTACTATTCGTACCATACTTGACAGTTTTCCTCTTTTCCTGAAGAGCAATTCTGGTATACCAAGACACTGAGATCTCAATAATCCAAATTCTCTCTTCAAGTTTATCCCAGACTAGAATATCTGGGTGATCGTGAGCGAGGTCTTCGCTCGTTTGGATCCGGTTATTCCAGTGGATTTCCACCTTACCGTCTCCAATTATATGAGGTTCGTGCGTGTTGGACACACGAGCACTGAACCCATATTTTCGTTTAAGTGAGTTATAAATAACTCTAGCCACATCATCATGTCGGTCAATCATTAGATTAGATCTCCAATGATCACACTTCGACACGATGTGTTCGGCTGTCTCACTTTCATCGCATCCCATACGACACTTCATGCCGGAATGGACGGACTTACCACGTCCTGATGCGCTGGCTCTTGTGGTCAGTGCTGCCTCCTGCACTGCCCACGCATTTCTCAATACCTCCGATGATACCCAGCCTTTCGCAGACCACAGGAACGAATTCTTGTAGTCGAGATTCAGCTGCTTCTCGGGGTCTTGTAGCACTCTAGACGCTACATTCAGTTTCATCCACTCTTGCATGTGGGTATTCGCCCAGCGCTCGTGGATAAGCTTGGAGATCGCCCTGGCTGCTCCTCTTGTTTCATGGTACTCCGTACCATTTACAGTGATAAAAGTTATCTCCTGTCTGCTCACCTTCTTGGTGAGACCGTTCGCTTTCATAATAGACCAAAAGTCTTTAGTTAGCGAACGACTGCCGTGGGACCGAAGTCCCTCGGCGAGCCTATAGGGGACAAGGAGATCAGCGTTGGAGGCAAGGTATGTCCAAGAATAAACTATGGACATTTCCATCTCCTCTTCAACACTTTTCAAACCTAATCCACCTTGTTGTTTTTCAACATAGAGCCGGTCTTTACAGCTGTGAGCGAGTCTCATGTGAGTCTCGTTCAGCAGCTCCCGGATCTGAATGTCGAAACCTTGCGCGCTCGCTCGGAGGGAGTTAAAACGGCCACTCCCGAAGATCACGCAAGATATTGCATATTTCAGCTTTGGTATCACCATCTGATTGTACCCGTTCACCTTCTGACGGACAGAGAGGTTACTGAGGAACAATCTTTTGGCAGTTTCCATAGCTTTCGCCTGGGTTCGTGGCCACAGTTCATCCATTCGGATTCTTGTGTCCTGTTCCACACCCAGGTACTTGTAGAAGGAGCTGGCTCCAAGTACCGGGATTTCTCCCAGCTGAGTCAACTCTTCATCTGTTGGTTCGCTATTGATGGACTTCACCGCACATTTGCGCGGATTCATCATCAACCCCAACTGCTTTGCAACTTGCTGGATTCCGGCCTTCGCTTTCGCAAGGTCGTCCCAGTCATTCGTGTACACTTTCAAATCATCCATATAGAAGATATGTCCGATCTCAAGTGCACCACTGGCTCCACGTTCGGGAGCTGTTTTCGTTCGGAATGGTTTGACGTTATGTCGAAGCCATCCCGTGATAGGTGCTATAGCAAGACAGAATAGGAGCGGGCTGAGAGTGTCACCCTGCATGAGTCCGTTATGGACATCAAGCGGTGCGCTCTTCACCCTCTTTCCATCTTGTATTCCGCAGTACCTTACGGACTGCTTGGACATTAACACCTTCAGAAGTTGTCTCACTGGGTAAGGCACACTCCATTTGGCCAATGTCCATTTTATAGCACCGTGAGATACTGAGTCATATGCTTTGGCCATGTCAACCCAGAGCATATGTAGCTCAGACTTATGCTTTATAGCATCGCGACATACTGTTTGATCCAGTATGTGCGCATGTGTGCAGCCCCAGACACCCTTGCGCATGGCGACTTGTTCAATTGGGAACCTGTCCTCCACACACTTAGATATCTGCAGTGCCATCATGCTTGTTAGGACCTTGTAACATACGTTAAGGCATGCTATAGGTCGGAAATCTCCGGGCTCAGGGGCGTCGGAATTCCCTTTTGGTATCAATGTCACCCTGCCGCGGCAAAGCCATCTGGGGATCATTGACTTAGGCTTTTTCTGGGCCCGTAAGCACTATGACATGAGCCTCTGTTTTGCTTCGCTGAGGTGCTTCCACCAGAAACCTTGTATCCCGTCTGGTCCCGTAGCCTTCCAGGGTTTGACCTTAGAGAACAAAGTTCTCCAGGTCTCTTCTGAAAGGTCGAGATCCATCCGGTTTTCCCGGCGTCTGACGTCTTGCACCCATGGGTCCAGATCAGCTGTTCGCTGAAATGGTTGTGCTTTGCCAATAATGGGTTCCCAATACTGACGTATAGCATCAACCGGCGTCTGGACACCACATTTTCTTTGCTCGCGACCAACTACGAACGGACCGCGTTGTCGCTCCCGGAATCGCTTTCGCTCATCCGCCATTTTCTTGATGCCTTGCTGCACTTCGTTGAGTTCGGCTCTCAGGCGGACTGAGAGCCGTTCAACGTCAGCAGTTTTGGACACCTTGTGCAGTTTCGCAACTTCGAGGTATTTGCGACCGGGTCTCCCCTGCCGCTCCCCTCTGTTGGCTGCACTCCTTCGGTGAAGTTCCGCTGAAAGTACAGAAATGTAACGAATCAGCGTACTTCGCATTGTTGTAGCATCATCCCATCGTTGCCTACTGGGAATCTGCTTCTCCCTGCACTCGCTTATTACTGTGGTTGTTATAGCTTGCGCTATAGCATGCACACCAGCGTTGAGTGCAGTGAGTGATGTTAGTTTGTTGTGCTGGAGGTGTTCTGCTAGTATAACATTCCCCAGCTGCAACATTTCTGAGGGAATTTCTCCCTCAGGTCTTCTGACCGGATTGCGATCGTGTGAAGCGATCGCAACTCTGTAATACTTCTGATACTTACTTGCCAATTCAGCTTTCAGCTCAGTCGTACGGTCGCCCGTTCTTTCGCGGGTCTCTTGTGAATGTGAGTCGTCAGATGTCACTGGTACTTCTGATGCCTCATCATCCTGCAGGTTCAATGTAGGAACGTCAAAGGCTCCTTCATCCCCTGCGTTTTCCGCAAGTGACGGTCCATCCTGGTGAGCAGACCCAGGTGTTCCAGCACTTGCATTCCTTCGTTCGGTGTTCCGGACGAGGTTACGGAAAGCGCTTCGCAAAGCGTTTCCCGTTCTTGTCGGTTGGTCAGCACCGCGTGTGGAATTCCATAGATGTTCTACATCCTTCCACCGTATGCGACCATTTGGGCCTCTGTGTCTTTCGACCACAGGTCCAAGTCTATGTAATTCCTGTGTTGACCACGGGGGTGTGTATACAAGTCTGTTGGTACCTGCTCGTTGGTGCCCCTGCTTCTACTGAACCCAGCAGACGTTTGAGTGTACACAGGGAACGTTCGAGCGATATAGCGTGCACAACTATATCGCGAAAGTATCCCGCACATTGCATAAAGGTGTCGCCGTCCGGCACACTAAGGCCTCTGGTCCATAACACCTTAGGATCCGTACCTAGGGAGTCATGGAGTCTTTGGCCACAAGCCACAATTTCGCCACCCTGAACTGTCGATCGCTGTCGAGTGATATCCAAAAAACTGCGCTATCCAGACTTCTGAGCTATTTCCATGCACCGTTTGCTGCTTTGCAGGAAACCCGCCTCAAGGATAGACCCGTCATCAGCGTCGGAGAGTACACCATCTACTGCGGTAACGCTGACGATAGGAGAGTGGGAGGCTGTGCAATAGCTGTAAGGAAGGATTTCAATGGTATGGTCAAGGAGTTCGGCTCAACGTCGTGTCGGAATGCATTCGTACAACTGCGGGATCACAGAGGATTCAATCTGTGGATAGTGAGTGCTCATGCGCCCACTGAAACCGCCGAAGACAATTCGAAGGATGCGTTTTATGAGGAACTCAATACGTTGCTGGCCAGGATACCTTGTCAACATGCTGTTGTCGTGGGGATTGACGCAAATGCGAAGATGGGACTTGATCAGGAATCCGAAGTACTCGGTAAATGGTTCTACCCAGTGGAGCAAACATCGGACAATGGCTACCGCCTTGTCGACTTTTGTGAACGCAGTGGTCTGATTATTGCATCGACATTCAAGAGGAATCATCGCCGCCATCAGCTTACGTGGCAGGGACCAACCGGGCTATCTCCAGAAGAGCAGCGGAAGCGGAAGATGACAACTTTGAAACTACAGCTTGACTATGTCCTGACGAGGAATATTCCAGTATCGGACATTCGAAGATTTAGAGCTGTGTGGGATGTCGCATTCGATTCGGATCACCGTCCTGTTCTGTTGAACTTCACTGCGAGGATTCATAAGAGGAAACGAGGGGCTCAGCCTCTCCAGAGGATTGACATGACAAGTCTCAGAGATGAAGAGTGCAGAAGGAATTTCCGACAACGCGTTTCTATTCACATCGGAGTACGGACTAAGAAGAAACTTTGCGACGCGGATTCTTTTGTCAAGTGCATCCAGGACGCTTCGAAAGAGGCACTCCCGGTTGTACAGCCTAAGAAGAAGTTCGCCTACGTCTCAGAAGAAACAACATCTACCTACAACAGAGTATGTGCTCTCCGAACTGCAGGAAACTTCGTGGAGGAGAAGCGTCTGAGGAGGAAGTTGCGTCGGCAGCTTCAAAGGGACCGCGAACGAGTGGACGTGGAGAGCTAAGGAGTTTGAGAAGGCTTGGGAGGAGAAGAATTCGAAGAAAGCCTACACGTTGCTGCGACAGTATAGCGGGAAGATGAAGAGATGTTCTCCTGTCTTGAACACTACCAATGGAGTTGCAGTTGGTGATGCGACGCTGCCAATATGGAAGGATTACTTCAGTTCACTACTGAATCGTCCAGCGCCATCAGTACCTGAGCTCCCGCATGTTCAGAGAGCACATTACGATGTCAGTGAGGAACCGCCGACTGAGTCTGAAGTTTTGGATTGTGTCCGGAAAATGAAGAATGGAAAGGCAGGTGGAGATGACAACATCACTGCTGAAATGCTGAAAGCTCTTCCTCCGTCTGGGATTCGTGAAATGACCAACACCATCCGTGCCATATGGATGAGCGAAAGGATACCCGATTCGTGGAGACATGCGATCATCGTACCTCTTCACAAGAAGCTATCCGTCACGGATCCTAAGAACTACAGAGGAATCTCTCTACTTCGTGTCATGTACAAGGTTTAGAACGTATCATTCTCGAGCGACTTATCAAACATCGTGAAGGAACGACCAGAGATGAGCAAGCCGGTTTTCGACCTGGAAGATCGACCATCGACCAAGTGTTCGTCGTGAGAAGAGTAATTGAATCGTGGCAGCGGTATTCGAAGCCATTACAGCTTGCTTTTTGGACTTTGAAGCCGCGTTCGACTCTCCTCATCGTGATCGATTGCTCAATGCTCTGCGAGCAGATGGAGTCCCGGAAAAGTATGTTCGGTTAATCGAGGACATGAACAAAGGAACAACAGCAGCAGTTCGTACACCTGTCGGATTTACGTCAGCTTTCGAGGTGAAAACAGGAGTAAGGCAAGGAGCCGTTGCAGGACCTTTTCTTCTCAACTTCGCCGTTGATGACATCATGCGTAGAGTTGCAGAACAGTTTCCTGCGGATGTGATCCTAACACCATCAGGACGCTCTCTTGTCGACCTGGAGTACGCCGACGACATTGTGTTATTCGCTGAAAACAACGCAAAACTGCAAAGGATTGTGAACCTCGTTTCGAAGTATGCCGCAGCCTATGGACTTCGTCTTCGTCCCGACAAATGCAAGCAGATGTGGGTCTCTCAGAGGCCTTCAACTGGAGTTTGTGTGGACGGACAACGTATCGAACTGGTGGACGATTTCTGTTATTTGGGCTGTTTGCTGAAGAACGATGGTAGTTATGCAGCGGATATTCGACAACGATGTGCGAAAGCTACGTCTGCATTCAATTCTCTAACCAAGTGTTTGTGGTCTACCACCATCGCGAAGGAAGTCAAGTTGCGCGTCTACCTATCCGCTATTCGCCCTATCATGATGTACGGATCGGAGACGTGGGCAGCACCGAAAACGCAGATGGAAAGGTTGGATTGCACGGAGAGGAAGCTTTTAGGCGTTTGCTTAGATATTTCTGGCCGCGTGTATGCCATAACGAAGACCTTTACAAGGAAATCGACGCAGTACATCAACGCTTGACACGAGGGAGGTGCCAGCATCTCCTAACGCCATCTCAAGCAGCAATGGAAAGTCGACTTCGACTGCTCGGGCATATACTAAGAAGAACGCCGGATCGTCTCGTACAACACGCTTTAAAAATGCTTCCAAATCCTGTCTGGAAACGGCCACCTGGGCGTAGGCGAAAGTTCTGGACGGATGTGGTTAAAGAGGATTTAAAGTCACTCGGCATCGAAAGACAGTTCAGGCGCGATGTTTCGTTTCGCAGGAAATGGAATAGTGACAGCTGGATGGAATGTGTTCAAATTGTGGCTGAAGACCGTGAAAAATGGACACGGCTGACTACTAGGACGGCACACCTCGGTGAAGATGCGGAATGACCGCGTCAGGCGAAAGCCAACCGATTAAGTCAAGTAAGTCAAGTTGACCACAGGATTCCCTTGGGACGAAGAGGTCTCCGTTCCAGAGGGTTTTCCTGCCCTGAAGAGGGCATTTGGGTTACTGGGTCGGGATCGCTTCTGCTAGGCGATTGTCGACCTCTGGGTCCGCCCCGAACCCTCCTGCTTTGCAGGTACACATTGCTGTGTGCCTGTTGGTGCTCCACAAGTGGTGCACCTCCAGGGCCGATCACAGGATCGCTTGAGCGTATAAGATCTGCCATCGTACTAGGTACGATGCCCGGTGGTACTACTAGGAAGTTTACGCTCGCCACCACCTTTCGATCACTTTATGTGCCGTCTTTGGTTAGGGGATACTAACCTCCGAAACGATCCGTTAGTCGGTAAACCAGATCTTTCGACACACGTGGGTAACCGATGCGGTGTTGTGTAGTGTGGACACCAGGGGCAAGCCCCTACATTCTACACAAACTTACCGCTGGAAAGGCCGTTTTCCACGACTTTTCCTGACCGCCTTCTATGACGGCCTATTTTGAGTCAGACCTCGTCTTTCAGGCGGTGCCAGGCTCGAGGCAGAGTGTTTACTACTGCCTCAATGTGCATATACTGCACCTGTTGTCTTGAAACAACTGCCATGCGGGTTCTATTCCGCGGCCAACCACTTGCAAGCTGACTTTAACCCTCCGAATTCCAAGACGAACAAGCCGCCTTGGGATTGTACTACTAGGAGTACCTACGCGCAAGGAGTTGTCACACTCACAGAGTGATTTGCTGTTCTCTTAGGACACAGCGCTCGGATCCTGATGACATTAATGATGCTCCACTCACCCTGTCATGTTCAGGCTTCTCGAGGGATCTGTTCAGAGCCGTAGTCATCGTTGTGTTGATCAAGCCAACACAGACAGTTACATAATCTGCCCCTGGCCTTTATGGCCGCTACGGGGTCTTATTGCAACTTGACCACGGGCTCTCCCCGAGAATATATGTTGCGTGATAACCGCAAATGTGAAGTATTATATAGATGGGGATGTTCACTTCCCTCATCTAGCTTAGGAACTTGCTGCAGCTTTCTTGCATGCATGGCGTAATTTTGTCTGTTAGGCTGGAGTGACTGACAAAGTCAATCATTAGACTCCATTAAGGCTCAGTTCCTAAGCTTGCTTTCTGGGGGGGCTCTACTAGGCTCCGTTCTAGCTTTACCCCCCCCTCTATCTGTTGAGACAATTACAAGTCCAAAATTGGGCGTACTAACAACCCCCATAGTTTTGAACAAACATAAAACCCTATAAAAGGGATAATCTCAACAGATCGCAGTATTCTAACACTGCTTTAGGCGAATGCCTGCTCTTCCACACTAGTGCATGGTCGAGCATGGTCATCCAATGTGAATTTGCATCACATGATGACGGCCTCCCCAGACCCCGAAGGGCCGAGGCACAATCTACCATGGACCTATCCCTTTCATAGGTAAAGTTATTCATGAATCCACAATACGCAGGTCATAACCTGTCTAAAATTAAACAAAAATAAACTTTACCAAAAACTATTTATTACGGACATTACGAATCATCATCCGCAAAAATAGTATGAGTGGAGACACTGCCGGCGGCCGAGGCTGCTTTCGGGGCGCCTTTCTTCATCTCCACGTTGGACTTTTCTTTAGGTCCAGCAAGTTTCCGTAATTTTTCCAGTTCTTTCTGAGCCATGTCAAGCTGCCTTTTCAAGGAAGCTGCTGCTCGGGACTTTCGATTTCTGCCTTCGGTCAATAAGGCTATCATTTTATCATAATGAACGGAAATCTTTTGTCCTCTGAAAGAAAGACAAATTACGGAATATGTAGATAACTACACTTGATTAGGAAGTACCTTGCCCTCGTTAAATTGATGAAGCGAACCATATTGACTTCAACGTAGGCATCATCGTCGGTGACTTCCTTTTTCACACTAGGCTCGCTCATCTGCAACAAAAACGATGATTCAAGTCTAATAGAGGCGAACCTCCATCAACTATCAAGGTTAATGCGCTACGAACATGGCAAAGTATGATCCTATAAAGAACCCAGTGGCGAAAATCACAATTTCCGACTAGGTCCGCAGAATGAACCATGCGAGCATGGCTCACTCTGTTAACTGGGCATATAGATTCAGCAGAATCAATCGGGTCAAACACCAACCATGCGTGCCGCCCACTCACGCTTTACTGGCAAAGCAAAATGAGGTCCACTCTCAAGCTGCAAGTAACAATGATACAGCTTTATGATACACAGGATTAACATTATGCAGAAACGATATGTCATGATTTCCCACCAAGAAAACCAGCGGCTATGGATAGAAATCAAAGGTAAACTATCCTGGGCAACCCAAAGGCTGCATTTAATGCAGGTCCCACAAAGTGAAATACAGAAGGCTAAAAACGTGCTCAAAAAGAGAACATACATAAAAATAATCAAGAATAAAAACCAAATTGTAACGATTTCGGCTAAGATGAGCTTCGTCTTTGACGTACACTCATCATCACTGCGCAGTTGTAGAAGGCTCAGTCGCGATTGCTCTCCTCTTCTGAAATGTCTGTAGTTACACGAGAAACAGAGTTTGACCGAGAAATATCCGCGAAATGCGTGCTTGTCGCGTTATAGCCGCGTATTAGCCGGCAAATAATGCTCGCCGCGAAATAGTTGCCAGATAGCCGCTAAACAATGCTGACCGCGGAATAGCCGCAAAATGGCGGCCAAATGTGGTCTGCTCGAGTCTTCTGAGCCGAGCCCTACTCCGAGAACCTACGGGCGAAATCGGTTTCTTGGTCACCCATTATTACTGCTTCTCCTTACGTGAGCGTATTTTAGTTATGAATGACGGTACTGCTGTCTGTTATTAAGAATAAAGGTGAGACCAGCAATAACAGTTCGCAGCATCATTTTAAGATTGGTGGCCGGGTAAAGAGCACCAGTTGCCAGAAACTAGTCGAGAAATAGGACCCTGGAAGAGGCTTTTGGTGGGCTTTTTCTCGACAACGTGGTCTCGGACGAGCAATAGCCGAGAAATAGCCGAGATATAGCCCACCAGGAGCCGCTGCCTAGCATGGTGAGCTATTTCGCGGACATGGTAAGCCCTTTTTTTAGGTGAGAAATTTGGAATCGAAATTTATCGCGCTGTCAAGCGCAACGCAACATACAAAATGTACAGTCAGTTCGAATGAGACCGTCCGCCCATGCCGTCGATGTGGGTGTCAAGCTGCCGTCGCGAAGGCATTTTTCGGACAAGCTTCCCCACGGCTGCAAACAGTTAACCGGGATTTTATTCTCTATCTGTCTAATATTCTCTCTAATCGATTCACAGGTCCGAAAAATGTCTTCGCGCTCGCCGCTCAACACGCATGAGCGGACAGTATCATTGGGACAGACTATAGGAAGCGGCAGTTTTTAGTTGCCGCGGGGCTTTCTGCTAGCCCCACCCCTCTATACCTACTTTATGTACATGAAATCGATCGAAGAGCTTTTTATTTGAATGCTTCTGAAGACCTTATAGCTTTATGAGACCTCTTTCAAACCCCTTCTGGAACCATCCAACTCTCTAAAATCTTTGGTGCAATCCTCTAGAAATTTTTTCGCTCGTTTTCGTTTGTTCAAAACTTTTTCGAACGATTTTTTTTTCAAATTGCGTTTCTTGAAAATTTCGTCACACGATTTTTTTTTCGATTTTCGTTCGTTCTAATTTGTTTCGAACGAATTTTTTTTCCAATTTTCGTTCGTTCAAGATCTGATTATTCAAAGATTCTTTCGATTTTTAAAACGCTCCTCGAACCCTAGGTTTTCGTTTTTCCACGGGCTAAGTTGTCGTGGGCGTGAGCGAACAGCTCGTCTGCTCGGATAAGTTGTGCTTGGAAACGGGGAATATGAAGCCATTCTTGCTTTAGTGAGTCTTCTAGGTGGAGCAAGCTGCGGAACGATCGGTTATGGCAAAATATAACATTGATTCGGAGTCTTCGACAAAGGTCCGATAAAAATCACTTCGAACGGCTCGAATTGAGGGAGAAAGGCTATACGTGGTCGCGACTTGAGTAGAAATTGAACAATTGTGGGCTATCCATTCTCTGACTGAGCGTTGTAAATAAAGCGTTGAATCTGGTCTAAAAAAACCGAAACTCTGAAGGAGTATCGAAAAAAATCAAGTTTTGATTAGTTTAGAAATTTGTTTGCTCGACCTCTGAAATTTTGAAAGATTTTCGAAGTTTGTTCGTTCTAATTTTCTTTTTCGTTTGATATTTTTTTCGAAATTGTAAAACTATCCTACATAATTTTTAGCAGGCTCCTTATGAAGCTCTGCTCTAGAAGAAGTTTTGTGAGAGTCACCGGAAATCCGCCGCGGACCTGGATTTCACCGAGAAATTGACGCGGAGCTATCGCTAGGTCGGAAATTACGACGAACACAACGCGAAATCACTGTTGAGCATCCAGTGGCTACCGCCAAATTAACGGGATATAAAGAATTTGTGAGAAGAAGTGCCGTGATTTTGCCGCCGATTTACCGCAAAAATGCGGTGATAAGAAAGCCATCACTGCGACGAGAGTGCCCTAGTGCACCATGAACGAAGAAAATTTGAAATATAATACCTGACCACTTGTATCAGTCCTTCTGTGCTCAAGAATAATACTGCCAAATTTGGTTGCCACTTTTCGCTTTTCTGCCATCAGTGGTTTCCTAAAAAAATGGTGATTTAAAAAATTGGCAAAAAGTTCTCTCAGACGAGAAGCACTGCGTGAATTCCAATTAAACCCCAAAAGTGCAAAATGGGCAAGCAAGGTTCAAAAGTTTCCAATCCCAAAACCAAAAGAAACATGAGCAACCATCTCAAGAAGAGATGAAGAATTCCAATCGATGTTTCAGCGATTCACATGATTGCTCCTCGTGTTGGTTTGAGGATGCTCCCTTGTGTTCGCTGAGCATTTGGGTGATCCCGTAAGTTTGGGATCGCTCCCCCGCAATCGATTGATTGCACAGCAAAAAAAGGACGAATACCCTACCAAGTCCCTCCAAAAGGGGAGGGGCTAGAGAATGCACGTCGGCGGCCAACCAAGGTTGTGTTTAGTCCCTAAGGGGGTGAGCAGAGTGCCACCAGGGCGCGGCGCGGCCTGATGATGGTGAGCCATATTGATAGATCGCGGCGATCTATCAATACTGCTCTCCATCATCAGGCCGCGCCGCGCCCTGTTGGCACTCTGCTCAGCCCCTATTGGCGTGGCCGCGGTCGTCGGGTTGGGGACGTCATCAGAGTATCATTATTACAATCTTCAAAGGTGGTATATATCGTTCATCACTGGATGGGGGATCGCCGCGACGCTGCTTGGCGGGAAAAATTGCGTGCGGGAAAACGAAGGGAGAGTGGCTATTGATCGCGCTATTTTTCCCGCCAAGCAGCGTCGCGGCGATCCCTCATCCAGTGATGGACGATAAGCAGATCATTGCTATAGTATGCTTCACTCATTGCGATCAATAAAGGACTCGACTACTCAATCTGCCACCATCCAGCCTCACAACACAACAGTGGCGATCAGAAGAACAGGATTCGACGCGAAGACATCAACTCTGGTGGCAGATTTGGAGCAGCACCTGTCGCAACTCATAACAACCCTCACTGACGTGCTCTATGCCGTCAATCAGCAGCGGACCGCAACTCCTGATCCAACGAAACAATTCGACATACTCTCAGGTCGGATAGCCCAGTTCGTGTACGACCCCAAGCTGACGTAACATTTGAAGCATGGGCTTGTAGTAAACCCCCATTCCGCGCTGAGATGACAAGACGGCCGCGCGCTGAAGTGCCCCAAATGCCCCGTGCGATCGGCCAATTCAGTGATGAGCGCTCAATGGCAGGCGAGAGGTCTGCAGTCAATGAGAAAGGCCAGTGGTCACAAAGAGTAGACGTGAGCATAGGTTCGTTGGGGTGGAAGCAGCGGTCCGAGAAGTGAAGGTTGTTTAGGATACCTGAGTGGGGAATGGTGAAGGTTCCCTATAGACTTGCAACTTCAAAATTTGACGTTTTCTTAATCCTCTTTTTCTTGCATTCAATATATTTTTATTTTTAATCATAAATTTTGAAACATTTTTTTCGTTAAATGACCTCCTTTTGAATTTCACAATTCTTAATGAAATTATATGCCTAGGTCATGAAGAATTTCCTTTGAGCTGTCTTGGAGTCAAAAATATTTGGGAAAATTTATCCAAGTGATTTTTGAAAAACTACCCGTATTTCACTCATGAAAATTTTGCCCTTTAAGACGAATCTTTGAGTGGAGCTGTTTCCAAAGTCTCTGTGGAATTTTGCGTCGAATAATGCTTTCATGTTGAGGAAATTACGTTCCAGTCTCTCAGCAGATTTCAATTTATGAAGTAACGTTTCTTTCACCAAAAGCAATCAGTTTTCCGTCCATAACTTTTGCACCCTGATAAATAGCTTCTGGTAAAAAATGGTTCGGAATCCCCGCAAAATTCTGCATCGAATAGCGTTTTCAGTTCAGAAAAATACGTTTCCCTTCTACTAGCCGATTTCAGTTTATAGAGTGAATTTTTCGCCTGAAATTATCGGTTTTTGTCCATAACTTTTTTTTTGCTCGGAGATAGACCTCTGGTGGAGGTTGTTTCCGGAATCTCGATGGAATTATGCGTTGACTAGTGTTTTAAGTTTGGCAAAATATTTTCTCGATCCATCAGCCAGAATCATTTTACGAAACACCGGTTTTTCGCCTATAACTCTTCAACCGCTTGAGATAGGGTTTTGGTGAAGGTCGTTTTTGAATTCTGCGTCGAATGGTATATGAGGTTCCTAACTTTGCTTGCTCCATAAGCCAGCCAGGTCGGTGGAGCCCAGCTCCATAGTTGTCTCCATAGGGGGCTCTCGCCTCTATGGTGTAAGTAAGAGACGCAGAGTTCTCCTGGAGCCTACAACGGGGCTTGGCTCCACCGACCCGGCTGGCTTATGGAGCAAGCAAAGTTAGGAACCTCATATACCATTCGACGCAGAATTCAAAAACGACCTTCACTAAAACCCTATCTCTGACGGTTGAAGAGTTATAGGCGAAAAACCGGTGTTTCGCAGAATGAATTTGGCTGAAGGATCGAGAAAGTATTTTGCCAAACTTCAAACACTAGTCGACGCAGAATTTCATCGAGATTCCGAAAACAACCTCCACCATAGGTCTATCTCCGAACACAAAAATGTTATGGACGAAAAACCGATAATTCAGGCGAAAAAATGCTCTTTATAAACTGAAATCGGCTGGAAGAAGAGAAACACATTTTCCAAAACTAGAAACGCTAATCGATGCAAAATTTTATGAGGATTTCGAAAACAACCTTCAACAAAGGACTATCTCTAAGCACAAAAAAGTTATGGACCAAAAACCGGTAGTGACACCCACCCAATCTTGAAAATGACTTGCATGAGTGTTGGGTCATTTTCATTCTTTTTTCCAGGCGTTTCACCGGTTGTCACCGGTTTTCCCAATGGTGAAGGTTTCTCCCTTCACCTGCTCAGGGGTGAAGGTTGGTGGAGTACATGGCTCCACCCAACGAAGCTATGAACATGAGAGCAATGCTTACGCACCAGGGATTTGCGGAAATTTTCAGAAAAAAAATCAGAAAATCGAGTTGGTCAGAATACAGAAATCAGAAAACAGAAAGACCAAAACGGCCAGAAAACAGAAAATTTTCAGGAAAAAAATATCGCTTTTTAACATTTTTTCATGTGATAAGAGAGAGTGTAATTGCGATCACCTTTATTATGATGTGATCTCTATGGAACTGCACAAATAGCCCACAAGGCATTGATAGTTGCAATGATGCGTCAATGACGGATACAGTATCATTACAGGCACTCACTCTAAGAGTACTGGCCGAGAAATAGCCCACAAGCCTCAACCGCTGTTCCTGGTGGGCTATTTTGCGAATAGGTCTCGATCATTTCTCGGCTACTACGCGGCTGCTACCATGTTGTTAGCGGAATAGCCGAGAACAAGCCGCGCAAACATGGGTAGCTGGACCGACGGCGGTGTTGACAACCGAATCTGCTTCAAGAATGCGTTGCATACTTCGCTTGGAGAACATTCATCTGCAGAAGATTACCGGCGAGCATTATTTGACGGCTATTACGAGGCAACCAGCTATTTTCCGACCAATTCTCGGCTATTACGCGGAAAGCAGGCATTTTGTGTCTGTTTATCGGCTATTAATCGGCCAGAACTCTCAGAGAAGTCACCAGTAAGGAGCGCCTCAGCACAGTAGGGGTTTCGTCCCATGCTTGACATCGAATTCAACTCCTCGCTGTCAGCAGCAGCTGCTGCCAACAACTAACTGGAGCAGCTGTTAACAAGGAGGGGTTAAATTCGATCTCTGCCGTGGGGTGCTACCCCTATTGTGCCAAAGTATTGCCCTACGAGTGCGTGAGCAGTTCAACAATCGAAAACGATTGTTGAATTTTCTCTGTAAGAATGCTGGTCCGGTCATCACGAATTGAAATTAAGTAAGAAGTAGCATCAAAAACGATCAGAAACAAGTCAGAACGACTAATTGGTAGGTGTACGCACATCAAAAAGTTTTTGTTTCTCACTGTTGTTCTCGTTCAGGGGTCGTTTGGGTTGCTTCTGGCATTGTGGGATTAACGCTGGGTGAACTGATCCGCTCTGAATTTTAGTTTGAGTGTTAGACCTTTTGTGTTCGAAAAACCGAATTATGGTAGTATGAAGGGCCCATATTCAGGGACTAGGATCAGGCAAAACCTAATTCCCAGACTTCCTAAATTTCTTTTTGAAAATGTTCAACTGTCCAGAATTTTTCGACGGTGGTGGACATCAGAGCGGACGAAAACTTCTTTGGTTTCAGACCTAGAGGCAACGTTTAGGATAAAAAGCCGTATTCTAGTTTTCGATGTTATTGAGTAGGCCAGTTCAAGAAGTAGAAAGTGATAGGGGAAAGCTCCCAAAAAACTCCCAAATGTCGGAGAGAAAACTGTTCAACGAACATTTCACAAGAACAAAACAAAGGGCATTTTACACTAGCTTTCCAGTAAATGTATATTTCGAATATCGTATTTTTAGGACACAACGAATGATTTAGTAATTCGAATATTCCCGTCTAGACATTTCCGAGTGGATGCAGTTTAATTAGGTCTTTTCAATATTAATGATAAATAACTTTTTCGAACGAGACCTTGTAGAATAATCCGATTGCTTTCATCCTAACAATAGCCCTGAATTTTTCAAAATAATAATGTCGAAAACCTGACCTCTATTCGAATCGAATACTTTAATATTTGATTAGTGATGGAACGAATGTTCGAATATTGAATGAATTCTGAATAAATCATGAGTACTGTTGGATGATTCCATTGGTGGCTAAATATTCAAATGTCGTACTTTTAAATTGGGCGAAAATTTGGAAAGCTGAATATTTCAACGCCCTGACAGCTTCATAAATCGTTCTGCTTCAGAGGCAGTGTCCACGATGAAAATCGCTTTTCTGTTTTTCCTCCTGTCTTGATAACGGCGCCATGCTGGTTCCAATGATGTCTCTGAAATCGTACAAGACCTTTTGGGAACAGAGTTATGGTCCCTCGAAAATTGAGCTAAGGAAACATGGTGGACGAGTAGTCCGAGGCTTGTAACGTCTTTTGCAGCCAATGTATGCGAGCTAACCTGAGTAAAGAGAGAAGTTGAGAATAAAGGTAAGAACGTGGCTAATGATTGAAAATCACTGCCTATCTCACGATCTCGAGCATTCATTTGTTCACGTCGGTGGGGGTGTGTTGCGCTTTTGGGGTTTGCCTTGCGCTCGAAGTGACAACTTCGGACTCTTTTGGAGCTTTTCCTTGTTCGTTTTCATGCGTTCTTTCGACGCCAACTTTACGGTGTGCCCCTCCACTACCCATTCCTAGGGGAAAAAGAAACACATTTTTTATCGTGAACACTGCCTTCAATAAAAGGAGTTCCGCAAGCGAAGAATGCGGCTGCCATCAGCTGTTTTGCGCTCGCAGAACACCCATTCACTCAGCATGAATTAATTTTGGCTGCTGATGTCAACCTACTGTTCCATGATGCTGAACCCGAAGTTGCGGGCTGCCACGACCGTCATACGAGACCAGTATGTTGCAGGGGGCAACTTACGATGTTCAGTTGACAGCTCCGCTGCGTCTTTGCGGAACCTCTGCTATTTCTCCTTGCCTCAAAAGCTGCCAGCAGGCACGGAGGTGATCCTCTCCTCACCCCAAGTGCGTCGAATCAGCCGGGTGGCCACCGTTTCCGCCCGCAGGGAAACCTACCATCGCCAACCATGCAACGGTGTAATTGATCCAGCCATGCCTCTCTGCATAAGTTGACCACGTGCAGGCAGCTCACCTCAGCGCACTGGGGTTTTACTACGGGTATGGTTTCGAAGACACAACGACGTTTTCAATGCGGACGCTCATACCTTCCATGAATCCACTAAGGTACGACTTCTGCTACACACGTTGGATTCCAGGTCCTACTAATTTATTTAACAATTTATTTATTTATGGCGTCCAATGGACGCGCAACATACAACAGTTGGGCGATGAAACGGAGTTCGGCAACTATATCCTGTCAAGGTCCCCCAAAGATGTGGATTTTGACGAAGCCGTCCCCACACTGATGAACCTGTTTGGCACTCAACAGTCATTATTGAGAATGGCAGAATCGTGCTATCCCTGAGCCTCATGATGATTCACAATGCTTGTACAATGGAGGCTGCAAAATTTATTGAAAGTTTCGAAAGATTCGAAAGTCTCCAAAAGTGAAACTTTCCAAAATTATGAAACTTCTTCACAGGTGAGCTTTCAGCGCTTTTTTGCGCCGAAAGCTCACCTGTGAAGAAGATTCATAATTTTGGCAAGTTTCACTTTTGGAGACTTTTGGGTCTTTTTGGGACTTCCAATAAATTTTGCAGCCTCCATTGCACAAGCATTGTGAGTCGTTGTTCAGCCAAAGATATGCTTGCATGAAACTTGTGAAGGATCCAAAAGATGACTTTGCGTCATACGCGGGATGCGTCAACCGCGAATGTGAAAAGTTCAGGCTCTCTGGGTGTAACGAAAACCAATTCAAATGTCTTATCTTTGTCTCTGCTCATTAATCAAGTGACGAAGCTTTCATCCGCTTGCAGTTGCTTGACGATATCGAATCCGACCCAAGCTGCACGACCCGAATTCTCACGTAGGAACGCAAACGATTGCTCAACCTTAGACGCGACACAAAAATGGTTGAAGAAGGTCCGTTGAGAGTACAAACAATTTGAAGATAATATCAGCGGACCAGGCGAACACACGGTATCTCCAGCCGACCCTCAACAAAGTTGGCAGCAGCCCATATCCATCCATCGCAGCCATGTCCGTTCCAAGCGCCTACCGAACTCGGCCTCAGCCCACTGATGGTTTTACGGAGCCATGCACTTTGTCCGTAACTGCCCATCTAGCCAACATAAGTGCTCCAACTAACAATGCAAGGGTCACAAGAAAGGCTTCTGCGGCTCCGCTTATCGGCAAAGACGACGAAATCAACCCTACCGATCCAGCGTCAATTCGATAGCTCACTCAGATCAGGAGTAAGCGGATTTCCGATTTCCGAAAAAAAAAGCCTGAAAAAAATCCACGGGATCAGAATCGTCTACTTTTTTCCTTGCCAGACCCCTAGGGGGCATTTCGGGCTCTTGAAGGCATCGTACACGATGAAAACCATATTTGGGTTTTTGATGCTTTCGTGTTGTACTATCCCTATAGTGACTAACGGTAGCAAAACGCCCCCTCGAAAACGTCAACTTTTTGAGAAAAACCCATTTTCAGAAAGTTCATAGCAAATTTGAATTTCGCGCCGGCATCAACTTGGGATAGTTGCGCAGAGAATGCAGGGAACAGTTTTACGCTTCGTTCCTTGGCGCAGCGTTGGAAGCAATTCACCGAGGATGCCGCTCAACTACGACTTCAGCGAAATTAAAATGGGCTACCCACCTGCTGCGTCCAGTGCTGCCGGCTGCTTTCGATCGATGCCGAATTCGAAATCGACTGGCGTGTGTATTGCGCCCTACGACGCGTCAAGGCACGCCCGCCGTCAGCAACCCAGGAGTTTTGTTCCTTGTAGCAACGGATCGACCCCAAGGCCGGCCCCCGAAACCCAGGAAGCCATTTTGAGGTAAGCGAATCTTCATTCAGAGACGGTTTTGTAACTCCAAACTTTCTGAGTGACATTGTCATGGCCCACTAGTCCGAATAAACGCATAAACCCAAATTCGGTTTTCATCGTGGACGATGCCTTTAAATCGAATTTGCTTTTTTTCACTTTTCACAAAGCCGGGGTTTTTTTTTGAGATTGTGTTTATATGAAAATTATTTGTACACAATAATTACAATACACATCATGAAAGAGCAAAATATTAATTAAAGTTTTGAAAATCTCCAAAAACTTCAAACTAGAGTCTCCAAGAGTTCAAAACATCTTTTCCTGTTAGCTTTCGGCCCTTTTAGAGCCTTCTCCAGACCTAAAAATGCAAGCAGTACACCGTAGCAGCGTTGCAGATGAACCAACTCGGCTCCCATTTATTCCATCAGCATCCCGCCGGGGTGTTTGGAGCAGTTTCAGCGCGTATTTGCTGTGTCGATTTACATATCAATCGACACGGGTTATCAGTCGACACAGATCAAAAACACTGGCATTTCTAAAGGCACAGTCCAACCTCAGGAGTAAAACTTGAAATTATCTTCCGCCCACCTTGTATGGTGCTAACCCTGCCAAGCGCGAAATCTCATTTCGGTCAAATAGTAAGTGAGAAACTACGAGGGAATATCGGTCCCGTCCCCTACACCCTAAAAATATAATCAAGTGTTCTGCCCCGATTAGAGAACCAAAATCTCTGAAAACGGCAAAAAATGGTTTGCTATGCTGAAAGACGGAATGTACAATAGTAGAGCTTTTGAATTTTGAATCTTTTTACGGGGGTGGGGTGTGCGGTTAGACTTGGTATTGTGAACGTGACTGGCATTTTCTCTGTAGTTTCTTACTTATTTGAGCGGATTGAGATCTCGCGCTTGGCAGGGTTACTATTCACGGTGGGCAGACTATAATATCAAACTTTACCTCTGAGGTTGGGCTGTGTCTTTGAAACATCCCGGCGGGCTGATGAAGAGTACTGCTACTAAGCTCTTTACAAATATCTAGATGCAGTGTTGTCTCAGTAGATAGATACCTCCATTTGATTACTTTATCAGTCTGTCACTCATTTCATTTTTTTCTGTTCCATGAATGCACCCTACCAAGGTAGTACCTGGCTCCCGAACTAGCGATAGAGCACATGCCATACGGCTGCTCGCGCTCGCGGAACTCCTGGCGCACAGCTCTTCATAGGTGTCTCAGACTTCAAAAATCGACTCTCCTGCAATTTCAGATTCGTTATTAACCTACTAGCTATTCTTCTCGTCTGCTCAGGAAATACTATTTTTGATGACCCGTGCAGCGACAAGACAAATATAAGAAAAACCTCCGCAAACAAGAAACTTGCTCTACACATAAAGAATTCTGTCAACTATAAGGTGTGTTCTGGATACGTTATTCTGCAATGGGAAGAGAGATGGTGTAGTAGAACGACCTTCGGCTACCAGAAAATAGTAGTTCGGTCACATAAAGCCTAGCTCGCTCGTATGAGTCAGGGCGGAGCAAGCAGCTGAGCGGTTGGTCATGGCAAAATATAACAGTGATAAGGAGATTTTGACATGATCAATTCGATAAACCTTACATCGACCGGCTCAAAAGGTGGGAGCTAGGCTTTATATCTATGAAAAATTCAGTGGAAGGTGCCATTTGCAACTATGGCATGAGCCTACTATTTGATTGCCATCATTCACCATCGCGAGTGGTCTCATTGCCTTCTATCTTGGATATCTAGTTCTGTTGCCGTGAACCTAAGCAGTTCGAGGTGAGCGGGGGGGGGGGATGAGGGTGGGCACTCAGATCTAGGTGTCCGTTAAGGGGGGAGACAATGACTGACAAAGCTATCACATATCTGACTTTGGAAGAAATTCTCATTCTCATTGATGAAGCTTTCGAGCTCTCCACCTCCCATCCCCCCACTAGGTCTGCACCGTAGGAGTGCGGCAGCCAAACATTCGCACGCCCATACAGAAAACACTCCTCGTGGAGTTGTTGATGCCCGTTTGATGAGTCTCCCTGATCTTGGTAGTCGACCCATGATCAAGGAGACTCATCAAACGGGCATCAACAGCTCCACGAAGAGCTTTTCTGTATGGGAGTGCGAATAGCTGGCTGCCGCACTCCTACGGTGCAGACCTAGTTGAGGGGGGAGGTGGAGAGCTCTAAAGCCTCATCAGTGAAAATGAGAATTTCTTCTGCTGCCCTTATCTAAACACTCTCGTCTACTTGGTGTATTCCTGGACTCGTCACTGCGTTTTCACGAAAACACACATATTCGAGCTGCTGCTGCCAACACGCGTAATAACATTCTACGTTCGCTAGCAGGCACTACATGGGGTAACTATAAGGAAATCTTGCGAACCACCTACAGGGCTATGGTACAGCTCGTGCTGGAATATGGAGCCCCAAAATTGGTCAATACACTTGTCGGAAGCCTCTTGGAACAAGCTTCAGCGTGCACAGAACACTGCTCTATGCGTGATCACTGGATGCCCTAGATCCACGCCTGTATCTCATTTACATCAAAAGTGTTCGCTGCTCGCTGTAAAGCAGCATTGTCAACTCCAGTCGCAACCGTTCCATGTTGGCATTGTCAGGAATGCCACACACCCTAATTTCCCCCTACTGTCATCTGGTCCCCATTTCCGACATATTCGCACGCCACTTCATGCTGCAGCCTCTGTCTTGGATCGTCAACGTTGGGCGACGTCGTAGCTTAATCGCGTCAGACTGCTGCAAAGGGAGCATACCCGATTCGTCACACAATACCTTCCCAGCGCTACCCTGAATCCCAATCTTGGTGACGTGCCCCCCCCCGATCGATGGCAGCGCAATGGACCTACCCAGACGTACACGCGTCATCCTGGCAGGTCTACGTTGTGGACACTCCTCGCACCTCAAGGCCTTCGTCCACAAGATTGATTCGTCGATCCCTGGCGAATGTCCCGACTGCCACAACCCAGGGCATGATCCATTTCACTTATTTTCATGTCCTGTCCTGCAAGGCCGACCTCTCTAACAGTTATGGATATGTAGAACAACGCGATGTGGCTGCCTTTTTACGCCTATGAGGAGAAGCTCTGGTGAGGCCGATAAGAATAAAAGAAGCCTGCAGCGTCCCGTTCGCAGAAGCGGGCATCATGCTGCTCGTCACTTCGGTTTTTACCCTACTAAGTCACTCATCTCGCACTTCATCAAGAATAATTACGTCACGATCCTTGGCTACAGCTTTCGGTGATGCTTACACCGGACTCAAAAGCGCGGAAAAGTTCTAGGGGGGGGGGGGAAGCAGGCAGTAAGAATTTGAGACACGAAAATTCGGAATAGTTATGCAGGAGTCCATGAATCAGTGTGTTTCTGGTAATCTCCGGTCTATTCCCCCCAATTTGCGCGTAACGGTCGTTTTGCTCTTTTTTCATCTCCTTTTGAAATACAACTAAAATCTGTCCTAATGACACTGTCCCCTTACGCGGTCGGCGGACGTGTTGACTGGTCTACGCGAAGGTACTTTTTTAGACCTGCGACTCGATTAGCAGGAATATCAGACTAATGGTGAACAATATCCCAGTCAGCTGTATCTCAGTCGTGGAAAGACTCGTCCGAAAAACGGCTTCGTAACGGCCACTCGACATGCAAGCCGACCGCGTGAGCAGAAAATCTCATTCGTGCGGACTTTTTTACCGCTGTAATCTACCCCATTTTTGTCCGAGGCTAACAGACATGTGAAGTCCCCCTTCATTAAAGCTGTCATGAACTTCGCGACGGGAGATTCTCGAGAGAAAATCTACCTCATTTTCTCCAATTAGAACAGACCCCCCCCCAAATGAGCGAAACGCAATAGTTCAGACAATAACACGCTAGTATCTGAACAGATTCATTTTTCCCCGCCTTCAACAGAGCAGCACCAGCCGCCTGGCCCATGCGTCAGACTAAATTGAAACCGGAAACCATACAGGCATTTGCAGAAACGACTTAAATTGTTAGTATCTCTTGAGCCACCAAAGTAAAACTACGCAGTATCCGGCCCCGAGCCGCAGGTTTCAAGAAGTTACAAGCAATAGACGATAATTTTCTGTACTTCTCGTACCTTTCAAAACGAGCAGTAATCTTTCAAAAATCTCAAAACAGACCTTGTAATCGTGTACAGCACCCCACCCCAAATAGCCCGCTGGACAAAGTTTGGCTGAAAGCACGTTCTCGTAACTTTGTACAGTGTGATGGGTTTTCTTATCCAGTCCACACCCCCCCCAATCGGCTCACTCGAGTTGGCTCTGAAATTTTCTAAGTTCCGATTCCGATTTCGTTATATCTTGTGCACCGGTGGTGCTGTTTTCCTACTTTCTAGCCCGCGCAGAGCATCAGCTGCTGACCCTACCAGAAGAACTTTGCGTGAATGAAGACAGACTGCTCACCTCTCCTTTTATACCCCACCCTATCAATTGGGTATCATCAATTTTATTTACGAGAGCCGAGTGGCGTGGGGGGGGGGTGGGCTGTATAGCGTTATTCCAGAGTGATGACGATTTGGACTCGTACAATTGATTTGTCGACCTTTTCTCCTGGCAAATTGGAGGTTCTGAAAGCATTTAAAGGCAGTGTTCACGATGATCATCCTTGTTGACTTTCCACAGTAAAGTGATAGGGGAGAAGGATCCTAGGCTCCCAGTGCCAAAGGAACGGTAGAAAACGAGCCAGGAGTGGCAAAATAACGGCTACAAACAAGCGTTGTGGTGCCCCAGACACGCCCCGGGCCCCAGATCCGCCCCTCGAAAGGAACAAATGAAGACTCGGATTATAGGAATGATCAAGTGAAGGAAGTGCTAATAAGTGAGCTGTTTGCTTCATTGCACTGATAGGTATCATCCTTCTAGCGGTCAATTCCTCCACGCTCAAAAATCAACGTAAACAAGGGAGGGCCTATTTTGACTCAAAAACGCATCTTTCGTGTCCTTTTTAGGCATGCTTTGCTGTATTGGGCACCAGACCTTCCGTAAACCGTGGAGATGTCGGAAGTGAAATTTATCGTGAACACTGCCTTCAAAAAATTCTCAGAATTAGTGAAAAACTTCCTTATGGGTGTGCCTATTAGGAATTCTATGTTTATCTGTCGATTCTCTGACGATTTCGACTAAGTAAGTTCATTCAAAGCCTCCGATCGGGGGAAAATTCGAGGGCGAAACGCGACTTTTGACGATTCGTAACGCTACGATAAAAGTGGCTCAAATGGTTTTCCACGGGTTATTTGAAATACTAAACACGAATCTCGATTTTTGACACCTCACGGTAGATTACGGTGGATATACGGTAGTCCGGTCGAAGTCCCAGAATTCACCCAAAATTTCTGTGTGGGATTTATTCGGGGTCTGAATACGAATTTAATGTCCATTTGTCAATTTTTAAAATGCTAAGGTAAGTTTCGCTACTCAAATGACATTGTACATACCGTAACCTACAGTAAATCTAAGAGTTTCGGAAACTGGACCCCAGACTCGTTTTCAGCATCCTAATTGAGCTCCATATTCAAGTTTCAGGAGAAATTTTTTGAAACACCTGAAAAATCTCACCTGCTGTAAACCCAGGCCTATTCGCAAAGTTTCAAAAACTCTTATAGGCTATAAAACGGCGAAATTCACATGGTTCCTACGTTTGCTGGTGCGGAGCGGAGGTTGGAGACAGTGAGAGAGCGGAGGGCAGACGGAGGCTGAGGCGTCGCGCGCGCGCAGCTGATGAATGATGTGAATTACGACGTTTTATAGAGGGTATAACTCCTTGGAGAGTGCAGCTCGGAGCGAGACACTGAGCAGTTACCCTATTGAGGCCCAAGAGATACTAACAATGAGAGTCGTTTCCGCAGATGCGTTTACCACTAACGACACTTCCATTGTGATGGCTATTCTAACACCCACATGCCGCGTTTTGTTTCGCGTCTGAAAGGAACATTTTCCAATATTGTCATAGTTAGCAGATACACGGACATCCACCGTTCCTTTCTAATTTCTACCCGGACATCCTTAGCTGGAGAAAGCGCTGAATATTGCGTTGAGAAAAAGCAACTCTCGACAACGACACCATGAGCGGTTGAGTGAACGGGATGCTCAGCCGAAAGACACTTCGATAACGTCGTAGAAAGCAAGGGACGACAAGCCCACCGCGACCAACGGCCGCCCCGCTTTGCGAAATGGCTCAGTGAACGGAAAGCTTCGATGGCGTCATACCAGAAGCGGGGTAAGTTTCTAGTGGTATACGCTCCTCTCGACTATAAGACAGCAACAGGGAACCACCCCGACACGACTCAGAAACTCAACGGGTCCGACCGCAGATTTCTGTCGGGTCGAACCCCTTTCCGTTTTCGCCCCTCACTTCTTTCAACTGAGACGATGTGGGGAAGAAATAGAATTTATTCTCCCCTTATGTCTTCTCACTTGGGACTACGTGGAGGAACAATGCTAAAGGGTCCGACCCGACAGAAATCTCGGGGTGAACCCCGTTAGAGCTGGGGTCTGACCCGGCGAATGTCTGAGAGGCCGCAACATGAACCCCATTTTCGCCACTTCCTGCTGCAGGGGGTCACCCTCATTCGGGACCGCTCCGAAATCTTTCCACCTCCCCCCTTTCAGCTTTGGCTAGATTTCCCCAGCAGTCAAAATTCGATTTTCATCCTATGGAGGGTGCTCCGGTCAAAGATCACACTCCAGAGCTGGCATCCAAGTGTTGGATGAAGACTCAGTGAGACTGAGGAGCCTTCCGGCTGTGCATGTTATTAACATACTCAGCAGAAAGGGCAACTTCGTTTATAAATGAAGTCAATCACAGCCTGCAGGTAAAGCGTCATGTCTGCTGCAGTCTGTGGCATGCTTTCTGTTTGGCTACCGGCCAGTTTTGTATTTGGCTACTAGTTATCCTGACATCGGTCTTTCTTATGGCTACTACCCTAACTGTTGTGGCTAGAACGCTGGCAGTAGTGACCATGAAAATAAGCGTTTTGGAAAGTAGCTGAACAATCACGACGCTACCGTTGCTATTCTATTCAGGTATGTTTTAGTGTGGCATTGTCTGAGATAGAAGGCTACTGCTCCAAGCTCCAGAAATATGCCCTTTTATTAAGGCGCTTTATTTCCAGCCTAATGAAAGCTCGGGGTACGACGCATTCCTATAGACATCTACGGCTTTTCCTGCTTTTTAAAGACAGAGTCCAACCTCAGAATCTTTCTCCTATTTTAAGCTTGTCGTGAAGACGGTTCCACGCTAATTCCAATGTTGTCCCTGGAATCGCACGACATCCCATGGGAACAGGGTTATGGCCGATCATAAATTGAGCGGCGAAAGTATGGTGGACGAGTGGTTCAAGGCTTGTAACTTCCGTCATTTGCAACCAGTCTGGGTAAGCTGATCTGAATAAAGGAAGAGGTCAAGATTGAAGGGAAGAACGAGGCAACTGGTCGAAAACCATTGCTCACCTCGCCACTATCGGACTCGAAAGGTCGTGGAAGGGCGTGCCGAATTGGCTCGCTAATGTAGGCGATCCATGGTGATTCATTTTCCCCTATGTCTCGCTTATTTGGAGCAAACGAGAGCTCACACCAGACAGGTCTTATGTAGGGTGGACTTACTTCACAATCATGTGGGAATCTCAGATTTTGCCCCTGAACTTGGAATGTACCTTTAGCCTCCCATTTCACGTTGCACTACTTCCGACCAACAAATTCATCCATCAAGCATTCGTTGCTCAAATTTAAACGATTTTCGAGGGTTAGATACTCTAGTAACTACAGGCTGCTTTCTAAGATTGGCGAGGAATCTGATACGTTATTATTAGTGCCCTGTGTTCTGAGACATTTAATGACTTTTGTTCGGCCAGGTGGATCCTTGTGAAGATTTCTATCGATTTGCTTGTGGAGGCTGGATAACTAACACACTCGAGACACCACCTATCAATGGTCAAATATCAGCATTCGGCAGACTAGAAAGCAACTACGAACGAGGCCTGAGAGGTGAGCTCATTGCATATACATACTTATGATGGGAGGCAGCATGCACGCGAAAAAAACGCTAACGATTCCGTAGCATGAACCGGAGGTTTATAGCTGTTAGTACTCAGAAATGACTAGCATCCTAAAAAACAAGATTGAGTGGAGAAGTAAAGGGTTACTCCCGAACTAGATTGATGGGAAACTGAGAGACGAAAATCATAATGAACACTGCCTTCAAAAAGACGATGATAGCCAAGCTCCCTTATTTTAAGCCGGTTGAATTAGGGCATATAGGGCTTATCATGTCAGAGTCTTCTTATCGCTGTTATGAATAGCAAAAACCGACCGTCCCGCTGCTTGCTACTCCCGAACTCAATTAAGCGAGATCGGTGTTACGTAGATATTTATTTATTTATTTATTTAGGCTCAGGGCTGTGCGGAAGTGGTCCGTTTACGATTCCGTTTCCGTATTTCCAGTTTTTTTTCTGGGATGCTCCGTTTCGTTTCCGTTTCCGAGTTTTTCAGCTCGGAAACGGAAGAGAATATTGCTACAAGGTGAATGGTGATGCCTCCCCAGTGCTCAAAGCCGCGGTCCCTCTGCGATCATCACAGTGCGAGTCGAGTCCTGATCACTATGATCGGCGTCCTGCTCCTTCGAACCGGTACATACCAGGTTGTTCGCTAAGTTTTGCCGTTCAATAAGAAAAACACAATTTATGGTTCAAAATGCACTTCATTAATCAGTATAATCTCCCTGAACATTAGTACACTTGCTCCAACGATCCTCCCATCTGTGGATCCCATCCCTGAATCGGAAATCCGGAAGGTCTGCAAAATACGCTTCAACAGCCGTTATGATCTCTAAAAATGAAGAAAAACGGTTGCCACGCACAAATTTTTTGAGTTCTAGAAACAAATGGAAGTCACTGGGGGCCAAATCTGGGGTGGTAGTAATTGGGGGTGTTAAACGCGATTTAACAGGCGTTAAGTTCGCGTTAAACGCGAGTTTAACCACAACAGAATCTGAGCAGGACTCCCAATAGTTGGGAGAGAATTCGCTCTATTTTCACCCTAACATCCCTCAGTGGTAGGCATTTGTTACACTTTCAATGAAAACGCCTCGAAAAAGCGACAATCGTAACGTTTGTTACGAAAAATAGCGATTTCAAAACGTTTTCAGGTCTGTTTTTTCTCTAAAAATCCAACATGTGGCATCCTCGCGGTAAGTTCGCGTTTAACATACTCTCGCAAACAGCACGGAAATAGTGCTGAAATGCGCGAGGAACTGGCGGTTAACGAAAAACTCCTCCCGAGGAATTTTTGGATGCGGTTAGCAAGATAAAGTAGGAATAGTTTTGACCATCTATACTGAGGGCAAGTACGAGTTTAATTAATGCAGAGGGTTAAGGAAGTTTGATAGCACTGTTAGCCATTTTGATTCAGGACGTGAGCCTATCTTTAAAACTGAAAGGTGTTTCAAGGGATAGTCTTTTAACGGCTTCCGCCAGGGAAACGGGCGATGAGGGATCAAAAACAAAGCAGGGATCATTGCTGAAACACGTTGGCCGTCTTCTTTGGTGGCACTAATCAATCCCTCCCAATCAGCTGTTAATTTTTTGGCGAGCGCCGACACTTCTCCCGCTTTTATTTATTTTTTTACGAAATTCATTCGCTCCGCTGTTATCAGGTTAGTTTCAATTTCATAATTCATTGCATAGCACATGCTATGAGGAGTATGTAGTAAATTATTTGCTTGCTCGCGTTCCGAACAGGTTTCCACAACTTTTTTAGTGCTTAGTCGGGGCGCATCGGGCGAGTTTTGTGGGAAAGAAATGCGAACTTGTTTCCAGAACCAACTGCATTTGTTCTCCTTTTTCTGCAAGATTCGGATACTCCTCTTTCATTGCCGAATCAGTGCCATCGTGGCCTCTTTTTTTTTGAAGGTCCGCGACGCACTTGCTAGTATGTAGTAGATTATTTGCTTGCTCGCGTTCCAAACAGGTTTCCACAACTTCTTTAGTGCAAAAAAGCGAAAATTTCCCAAGCTACTGATTTTCAAGTGATTTGATGCTTTAGTAATGTTTAATCAGCATTAGTCGGGGCGCATCGGGCGAGTTTTGTGGGAAAGAAATGCGAACTTGTTTCCAGAACCAACTGCATTTGTTCTCCTTTTTCTGCAAGATTCGGATACTCCTCTTTCATTGCCAAATCAGTGCCATCGTGGCCTCTTTTTTTTGAAGGTCCGCGACGCACTTGCTAGTATGTAGTAGATTATTTGCTTGCTCGCGTTCCGAACAGGTTTCCACAACTTTTTTAGTGCAAAAAAGTGAAAACTTCCCAAGCTACTGATTTTCAAGTGATTTGATGCTTTAGTAATGTTTAATCAGCATTAGTCGGGGTGTATCGGGTGAGTTTTGTGGGAATGAAATGCGAACTTGTTTCCAAAACCAACTGCATTTGTTCTCCTTTTTCTGCAAGATTCGGATACTCCTCTTTCATTGCCAGATCAGTGCCATCGTGGCCTCTTTTTTCTGAGGGTCCGCGACGCTTTTGCTTTGGTGCATTGGTAGAGCCACTCGAAGTGTTTCAAATCCTTACCTTGAAATATGTGCACAAAATCTTTTTCTTCTGTGATGCGCATATGAGTGTGTAACAGTGTTTCTATATATTTTCAGCATTAACTGCGGGCGAGAGATCAGTTTCATTTTGAGAAGACGGCGAACACTTCACAAATTCAACTGCATCAGCCACACCATTACCCTAATCTCGGACGCCAGACTTCAGTTGCACGCTTCCAAAAAAAGCACTTGAATTCTTTTCCAAGAACGAAAACAGACTACTTAGTTTATCATCATTCTTATAGGGTTTTAACTATCCATTTCAGTTGATTGCAGGACATTCTTTGAATTTATGCATTACTCGACGAGTTTCGGAATGACTTTTTCGCACCTAGCGTTACCTTTTCAAGAACACCTTGTAAATAATTCATTCAGAAATTTTCGAATTTTCGTTCGCTCGAAATTTCCTTTGGAGCCATTTTTTTGTTTTTCAAAAAAACTTGTTTGAAAAATTAAAAAAAAAGTTAACAAATTTACTGATAATGCAAACTTTTTTCAGATCACACGCATTTGATTGATTGAGGCTAATGATCAACCTAAATTGTCTTTTCGAGAGTGGTCCTGAAATCTCACGGAGCTCATAGAAAATTACGGGAATTAGGATCTCCAAGGAAAATTTTAAAAATTGCGTTCTGATCGTGTTTCGAACAAGCGAAATATTAGGGAGTTTTCTTTGAATGCTCTTCCTAATGAATAAAATAAATAGCATTACTTGTTTAATCCTTCCGATCCCTCGTCTTTGCACCGTAAACGTCGTTCGTGTCCAAGTGTAGAAAATACTTATGCGGACGAAGGCCACGCATAATGTCTTCGTAAGCAGAGGGCAGCTTTCGTTAAACCGGCAACAAACCGTGGCACCTATGTCGCGGTTCGTAACAGGCCAGGAGGTGGCGGTTTGTTCGCGTTAATTTGGCGGCTCTACTGGATTTACCAGGTTGTCCAACTATTCTTGTCCGAAAATTTCACCATTTTTAATTTTTTTCAACTTTATTGAAAAACAAGTCTAATTAACAATAAAATCACCACAGTTATCCACAACAGTGGCCCATCGATTGGGAAGGTCGCCGATGCCCTTCGCCCAGAACTCCTGGGGCTGCGACTCGAAGGATTCCGCGATGTCGGATTTGAGGTTGTCGTAGTTGGTGAATTTTCTTCCGGCCAAATGGTGCTTCAGCGGGCGTAACAAGTGGTAGACGGAGGGGGCGAGGTCCGGGGAATACGGCGGATGGGCAACCGTCTCCCAGCCGAGCGTCGCCAACTTCTGCTGGGTCTCCTTCGCCACGTGGGGGCGCGCGTTGTCGTGCAGCAGGTGGACCGAGGCCCGTCGGGGACGCTTTTCTCGGATGGCGGCGGCTAGTTTCTCGAGCCGATCGGTGTAGATGGAGGCGGTGACCGTCCTGCCTTGCGGGAGCAGCTTGAAGTGCTGCATGCCCTTGGTGTCCAATCAGCAGCAGAGCATGATCTCCAGCGGGTGCAGGTCGGCTTTCGGCGTCGTCGGCGGCTCTTCTCCGCGCGGGATCCAGACGGCACGGCGGGTTACGTTGTCGTAGAGGACTCAGCTCTCATCCACAGTGACCAGGTCCTCAAGAAACTCCTTGCGACGCGGACGAAGGAGGAGGGACTGGCAGACGGCCACGCGGCTCTGCTTGTTGGCGTCCGTCAGACGGTGGGGGCTCCAACGGGCCAGAACTTTGTGGTAGCCGAGTAAGTTGAGTCGATTGTGGATGGTGGACTTGCTGCAGCCGAGCGTCGTCGCCAGTTCACGGGTGGTGGCTTCCGGCTTCTCTTTGTGACAGCGACGGACTTCGTCATCATCCACCGTAGGCCTCCCGCTGCGCTCCCTGTCCTCGAGGCTCGTGTCGCCGCTCTCGAAACGATTGAACCAGCGGCTGACTGTGCGTTGGGACACTGCATCCTCCTTGCACGCTCTGCAGATGTTAGCGACCGCGGTGCCCGTGTCGTTGCCCAGCAGCCACTCGTAGTACACGAACGTACGAATTCGACCTTGGTCCATTTTAGCTTGTATTGGTAGCTAGACGCGGCGACTGCGCCTTATATACCCCTAGCGTAGAACTTTGGAGAACCTTCTACAAGGCTCTTACACTTGCTTGATATTAAAACACTTCTAAGGAAAATTATAGAATTTTGAAAATTTTCGGACAGGAATTATTGGACGGCCTGGTATGTCGCGGTATGTTTGCGGCTTGGAGGTGGCGGTTTATTCGCGTTTAACACCTCATTTACTACCACCTCTGGTGAATACGGTGGATGCTCCAACAATTCGGACTTTAATCCATGGATTTTAGCCATTGTGAAAATGCTCTTGTGACACGGTGCATTGTCCTGATAGAAAGGATTTTTTTTCTTCTGCAAACCGAGCCTTTTTCACGAATCCTTCCTTCAACTGCTCCAAAAGGTTGCAATAATATTCAGATTCAATTGTTTCACCTGTTTGCAGGTAATCCGCAATCAAAATTTTTTTCGCATCCCAAAAACTGATGCCATAACCGTCTTGGCCGATTTTCGGTCACGAACTCGTTTCGAAGCCGAACAACCAGGTTCACACTATACATTCCATCAGATGGCCAAAGTCGCGTCAGATCGAATTTTCGGATATTGCCGATTTTGCAAAACCGACTCATCGGATAAAACGGATACTGACCCAAACCAGAATTTCGGGTAACGGATTCTATTCGAAATGAGAATTTCTGACCGGATCGGTTATCGGATATCCGACCGAATAAAATCGGATCCACCGGATAATTCGGGTGAAAAAACGGATAAGACAAATTTCCAGTAGTACCGAAGAGTCAACTCCGTGTATTCAAGCAAATGCAATTCTAAAACCAAATGCAATCTTCATATATTATTCGTAGAAACAAACAAATCACCGGTTTCGGGAAATTTTAAAGCAATAGTTGACATGAGCAGTTGGACCGGCACTAGCAAACCTTCAGGGCTGGAATTCACGAAACGATAAGCACGTTTCAGCCATGGTTTGAAAGGATCGATTTGCACACGATGTGCATAGCCATGGCTACGCTAGCCATGGTTGAAACGTGGTAAGCGTTCTGTGAATTCCACCTCAGATTGGAAAAAAAATTACAACAAACCATCGTGGTGACCATAAAACAAGACATATTCGGAGATCTCGGACTGATATGGTTGCTTTAATCGTACAGCGCATTTGAAGACACGCGTTCAGTCAACTATTTCGCTGTCGTCTTCCGACACATCTTCCTTTCCGAAAGTAGGTTCGTCACTATTCAAGTCAGCTTCATCATAATCGGATTTGACCTCACTGCGCCCATACTTCTCGACGATTACATGTTGGTACAGAGAAAAATTCGAGGTCTGACGTTTGGAAAATAATGTAGCGCAGCGAATCCTGGGCAATAAAATGTTTGGGGTCGCATTCCTCGCAACGGAGTCGGCCGCGGCACGCCGCTGCTCGCGCAGGAATTCCAACAGTGGAAACCAGAAACCTTTCGAGGTGACCAAAATGAGGCGTAAGCAAAATGCTCTGGCCGTACATTACAAGAAACATAGAAAAATTCGAGCAAAAGCTCCAGAAATTATTTCGGCTTTTTTTTTCAATGTTAGCGTCCCGAAAAAAGCGGTTAACTTCACAACACCCAGAGTTTCCCTCCCTTTTCGAAATAGGAATAGTAATTGACCCAGAGGTTTGATATTCTGTACAAAGTTGTTTTCCTAAATGGGCTTATTCGAGAGATATACGACTACCTAAGATAGCGGCTTGTACGAGTGCTCATAGAATCGTGACGAAGGCTGACACGCTTCGGTTCTCCGCCACTGAATGGAAGATTGGGATTTTGACAATTTCAAGTACAGGTGTAAAACATCCTTCCTGGATCCCTCTCTATGTTTCCACGAGAACACACGTAACATCGGCGTGATCGGCGTGGATCCTGAACAGACTTTGCGTTCCCTATTGGAGGTTGGCGCAAGCTCGGTGCACCTATGTTATAGCACAGGACACCGAGTTTGCTCCAACCTACAACAGCGAACGTAAAGTCTATTCCGTATCTAAGCCGACGATACGTATACGTGCTGCTGCAGCCAAATCACGCAACAGCGTTGTGCGTGTCCTTGCTGGCACCGCCTGGGGCAGCACGAAGGAAGTTCTTCGTAAAACGTATAGAGCCATGGTAGTGCATGTTTCGGAACCTCTGAGCACTCGCGTAGAGGACTGAGGAAGGCTGAGCATACACGTTTTATGATAGAATAGTTGTCTGCTGCTCAGCCCAATCCCGTTTTTGGCGCTGTGCCTCCTCTAGTCGATGATAGTGAAGCTGACCTGCCCTGGCGTACTCGAACCATCCTAACATGTCTTCGATGCTGTCCTTCTACCTATTTCAAGACCTACGCACAGATGATTGACCAGTCAGTACCCGATAAATGCTTTGATTATCAACGCGTTGGATATGATTCATTGCATCTATTTTCACGTCCGGTTAGACCTAAAACCCTGTCTGCTCTAGATTTATGGTACAAGCCCTGTGACATTGCTAATTTTCTGCAGCTCTGATACGATGCTTTCTAATGGCTGAGAGGAAGAATAGTAGACGAAAGAATCTCCTGGATTTCGAAATTTCAATTTTGGCTCCGACAATGCGTCAAAATACATGTGCGCGCGTAAATCACAGGCGCACATCATCGTCATATGCGTCTGCGTCGTGCACATCGACGGAAATTGGTTTCGAATTCCGGACAAAGCAGAAACAGTGGGCGGTGGGTCAGGAATTACCTTCAGGGCGCGATTGTTGAATTGAGTAAAATTAACGCAAATCTATACGGTTTTAACCGAAATTATACGATTTTCATCCAAAATTATCCGATCGAATATCCGTTTTCAACACGTTTTCTATCCGATTATCCGGTTTTCTGATCGGATCCTTCAATTTTCACTTTTCCAGATATCGGATATCGCGTTTTTTCGTCTGATCGGATTTCGGATTAATCCGAAATCGTCATTTTAACTTCGGATCGGATTTCGGATAATTATCCGATCGGATTATCCGACCCGGATATCCGAAACCGACTACGTCGGATGGAATGTATAGTTCACACCACTCTTCAGTCTATTGTTTTAATTCAGGATCATGGTGATAGACCCAATACTCGACCATATAGATGAATCGACGCACAAAAGCTACTTTATCCTTTTTGAAACTCTCCAATCAATGCGGGGGAGTCGCATTCAAATGTGTTTTTGTTCCATTGTTAGCGAATGCGGCACCCATTGTGCACACAGCTTTCTAAAACCCAAAATTTAACTTAAAATATGGCTCACGCTTTCTAATGAGGTGTGTAGAGCCTCCACTAAATCTCTCTGTCAATCGACGATCTTCCATAACCATATCATGTATTTTGGCTATGATTTCTGGTGTTAATGCGCTTTTTGGACGTCCTTCACGTGGATCGGCTTCAAGGTTTGTACGACCACGTTTAAAATCAGCAACCCATCTTTCTACTGTTCTAATTGTAGGCGAACAATCATTGTACACTTTTAACATTCGTTCGTTAATTTCTTTTGATGCTACACCTTCCAGAAATAACGATTTTATCACTGCACGATATTCATTTTTTCTATTGCTGTAACACGGCGACACTAAATGGCTTGTACACAAAGAATGAATTGACAGATTGAAATGTTCATCACACATACGTTCATATGAAGAGTGTACCAACAAAACAGAAAAATTCTGGGCTAGTAGCGATACTCTCTCTTATCGAACGACAAAACTTATTGAACAACCTGGTAGCTTGCGGTCAATGGACGAGCCCAACTTGGGCTTGACCTTAGCGGCTACAGAAGGCATATTCTGGGTACCGATGCACGAGTGAGTAAGTGATATTATCTCGCCATCGAACCGTGCTCGAGTCTTAGTTACCACCAAAGTTTGCCTTTCCCATTTTTTTCTCATTTTTATCAAACCACTGAACTATTGGCTGATCATTACTTTTTCGTGCACCACTACAATACTTTGTTACAATCGACTCCGCCGATGGAGAGGCGGAAGAGGCAGAAACTTAACTCCTTGCCTCTCTAGCTACTAACGTTCTCGC
Source organism: Aplectana chamaeleonis (assembly GCA_029168955.1). Taxonomy (NCBI): domain Eukaryota; kingdom Metazoa; phylum Nematoda; class Chromadorea; order Rhabditida; family Cosmocercidae; genus Aplectana; species Aplectana chamaeleonis. The sequence goes on along the minus strand of JAPDOI010000380.1, from coordinate 510,034 downwards.
GGGGTTGCACTTCAGCGCAATAGAATTGGCGCGGCAAGGTCCACATTGAGTTGTGTTCCTGGTTTTCAGCAGCATGTGCTGCCAACTCAGTTAGCAGTTCCTATTGGTAATGACAAGGGGTTGATCTCGATGTCGTCCACCGAGCGCGACCCCTCATTAACAGCAGCATGTTTTGCTAGCAGAAACACATTATGCAAAAGGAGGGTCTTTGAGCCACAACCTTTCCAACCGGAGCTAGGTGCGATCCTTGTTATTTCCCGAGAAAGGACGCTTAACTCGCCAGGGTACGCAACAAAGGCTTCAATCTCACCACGGTTCACAACTGGGAAGCTTTCCTCGCGATGCGCTATGGGTACGATCCTCTCAACTTCCAAAACTGATATCTACTAAGTTTGTGCTCCAGATCACCTTCTGAGATCGGCCTCAAACGGACAACTACTCTCTCAACAAGAATGTGGGCCATATGTACACATCAGAGGGATCAGCAGCACACTAGAGGACGAGTTGCTCAAGCAGACCTTTCCGCAACGCAAGAGGAGTACTTGCATCAGCAGCACGTCTTCCTTTCATGCTTAAAATCTATTTGTCCTCGATTCGCTAGTTGTTTTAAAGCGCAGCCCCACTGGTGCGTGACCGAGTAGATTGAGATCACAAGCTGTCGAAGTACATCTGCAAGCCTTAAAGGCAGCAGACACGATCGAAAACGTTGTTGAGATAGTTACGTTTCTGAAGTCGCATGGCTCCTTGTAAACTGCTCACGCCGTTTGAAACGTCAAAAACGATTCAAAACTACTAAATTTCATCAATGCAAGTCGAAATTTTCTGCAACCCCGCCCCTGAGCGTCTGCAACCCCGCCCCAAAATACAAACTCGTCCACATTGATAGTACTAATACGGTCCCTTTGGCTGGTTTTCGATGCTTCCAACGCGGTGAACGTTCCAATACAGGCTGTAAGAGTATACCGACTTCTCTACCTCAATCGTTTTGTTGCTAGTATTTGCGGTTTCAACCGCGCGCGGTAAAACTCGTCCACTTTCAACTGATAACAATATAACCGCTATTCCTCTATTTGCACACAGTTTTCGTTCGTTTTTTCGTCAGTTCCCAATACAACCAGCTCCAAACCTTTGATTTATGTCATGAAATCGGTACCATTTTTGAGCGTTCTGCTGCCTTTAAGCAGCGACGAAGCTTATCATTGAAGCGTACTATGCTTTTTAGGTAACTTCCCCTTCCCTTTCCAAATTTGCGTTTCCAACGATTCTTAGCCAATTTTCTTCCGTTTCCGTAAATCTCTAACAGAAAATTTCCGCACAGCCCTGCGTCTGGCTGTTCGAGTTCCGCAAAGAACCGTTTCGAACAGAGAATGGCAGGAAGTCACAAAACCAAATTTCATACGTTCCTCTCAATCCAAATGCGAAGTCGGTATTGTTCTGCAAGAAATGAAAAAATTCGATTGGCATTCAGTTGGCATTACGTATACCGAGCTACTGCCGCGCGTTTTGTAAGGTACGAAAATCAGGCTACAAAAAAACAGGCTAAAAGAATCGGGTATGAAAATTAGGTTTAAAGGCAGTGTCCACGATAAAAACCATGTCTGATTTTTAAGTGGAAATCGGCAGCTGCGGGGCATAGCGCAACCCTAACGTTGAAAAAACGAAGAAAAATGAGCTTGCAACGGTCCCTTACGGCCCCAAAGTTAGACACCCGTCAGCTCGTCACACCCAGATGAACTTTCCTCGCTCACCGACGTGAAGAAATGGATGCTCGAGATTGTGAGATGAGCGATGGTTTCCGAGCAAAAGCCCCGTTCTTCCCTTCATTCACAACTTCTCTCTTTACTCAGGTCAGCTCGCATACATCGGCTGCAAAATACGAAAGTTACAAGCCTCGGACAACTCGTCCGCCATGTTTCCTTGGCTCAATCTTTGAGGGACCATAACTCCATTTCCGGAAGGTCTTGTACGATTTCAGAGACATCATTGAAATCAGCATGGAGCCGTTTTCAAGATAGGCGGAAGAGCAGACAACCGATTCCCATCGTGAACACTGCCTTTAAACGCCCATAACTTTATTCATTCTGGTTTCATGCATAATGGGACTCTACGTCTAAAATGGTTCTAAAAAGCTAATTGTATTAAGAATGACTAGGCTGACTAATTGTATTTTCCTTACAAGAATGACTTTATCTCAAAGTGACATTTGCGTTCGGATACATGAAGGATCGGTCATTTCATCTCAATTATAGCCGAACTTCAATCACGCAAGACGTCCAGTTCCGAATCTATAACTCAAGCACTGAACTTGTATCACCAATGCGTGGAAATCGAAGAAGAATGGAAGTCAAAAAAACAGTTAGGAGTGCAATACGTTATGGAGAAAATTAGGGTGGGTTGAGAGTTATGATTAGAGTAGCATGTACTCGTAACCGTAGTTGAGAAGAGAACTTAAAGGCAGTGGTCGCGATAAAGTATGTTTGTCTTCTTTTCTTCTCTAAACCCTTTTCTGGACTCGGAGTAGTAGGACTTATACGAGAAAAATGGGAAAAAAGATCCAACTTTGAGCCGAATTTTCGACGTAAACTTTCCGGTCTTTTGATGGCGGACGGACCCACTACATATCATTGGCATCGATGATCTCTAGTATCAAGAACACCAGCTGGTTTGAAACTGTAACTTAATCAACGAGCGATGGCCTTCGAATTGGTCTGCTCGAATGATTCTATCCTCATATAGTTGAAATATTGATTGGAGTGCTTGTTGACATTGTTCAACAGTTTTTAATATCTAAATTTGCATTTATTTCTGCCTGTGAATGTCAATGAATATTTGCTATACACACACGAGACTCCGATCTTTTCGAGCGGAGCTGTGCACGTGGGCACTAATCCTCAACTAGGGACCTTGATAACTCTAATTTTAGCCCGTTTCTTGCCCCATACTCCTCATGGTCTTTCAACCGTTCGCGAACCGAACCAATTTTTATGGTTTTCTCAACAACTTTTTTCATCACGACCCCTGCCTTCGAATAGCGTCGTTAATCTAGATTAGCATCACCGACGACGCTGGAGGCGCAAATTTCAAGAACGGATAAACCGCTTCAAAAATCCCGGTGTCTTTTCGAGCTCTACATCTTACGTGAGCACGGAGAAACCTGATCCAGTCCAAGAAAGCTTGGTAGGACACCATGATGTTGTTAGGCGAGCCTACTTCTTTCAATTGGGATCAATCGAGCCTTCTCTCACTAGCGGGAGGCCTGGAACCTGGGATTGTTGGCACTGTAACCGACTCACCCAGCGCTTCGCTGCACAGATAACTTGCCATGGGCGTCTTCGTCCGCATCCGTTCCACAATGCGGAAATCAGCTGTCAGGAAACAAAGGCCCACGTAAGGCAGCTGAATGCCCTGCAACCATGCATATGCGCTGGCATGTATGTACCTAGCAGGTCTGCCTCTGCACCTGGTGCAGAAAGCAGCTCCCCACGCTGTGATGCTCTATGACCAAGGGCAAACCAGGCTGTTGAAGTAACCAGCGACAGGTCAGAACTCATACCAGAGACTTATCGCCCACCGAAGCAGTGAAGAAAAAACGTGATTTTTCGTTTATTCTCCCAAAGCCTTCCGTGAATCACTACGTTTCTCTGTGATGATGTTGCAACTCGATTACAACATTCATTCATTTCCGTGCCCAGCGGCTGCCGCAGCGCTCAAAATCCGTTGCGCAGTCTTGGTATAAATGCGTCAAAAGTTAGCACTGATCATCTGCTTGCCACTGATGAAGTCACCGCTGTGTGGTAGCTAAAGGCATCGTACGCGCAGAAAACCGTATATTATTTTTTCTATTTTTGTGTGGCTTTGCCTCTCTAGTGAACGAAAATGTCGAAGAGGGCCATGAAAAACCTTCATTTGTGAAGAAAAGTCAATCGGAACACATTGTAAATACGAATTTGAATTTCGCGCCAAAATGGTTTTTGATGTTTTCTGCATTTGGAGGCCTCGTCACTGCAATTTTCGAAGTTTTTCTGCGTTGTTTGGCGATCGCATCAACATACTATAAAAAAGTGCTAGATGACTAGTGAAAACTGGTGGCGGATCTTCATCTCTAACCCCTTCCAACTTCATACCCCTTCGTTTTTGACGGGCCGAAGCTCACCGGTATGTGGTGTACCGGGCTATCAGGAAATTAAGCCTGACAAATAGAAATCGGTTTTCAGCGCGCACGATGCCTCTAAGACCTATTACCCTCGACAGTTTTCGACCCAGGATTTGTATTCCGAAAAAAAAATTCCAGCAAACCCAACAAGAAAAACGTAAACGTATTGCTTCAGACACGCGCAACAGCGAATCAGATGTAGCCTGAGTCTTGTGACTGGGGGCCAAATCTGGTGAATACGGTGGATCCTCCAACAATTCGGACTTTAATCCATGGATTTTAGCCATTGTCAAAATGCTCTTGTGACACGGTGCATTGTCCTGATGAAAAAGGATTTCTTTCTTCTGCAAACCGGGTCTTTTTTCACGAATCCTTCCTTCAACTGCTCCAAAAGCTTGCAATAATATTCAGAATTTATTGTTTCACCAGTTTGCAGGTAATCCGCAATCAAAATTCCTTTCGCATCCCAAAAACTGATGCCATAACCTTCTTGGCCGATTTCCGGACACGAACTCGTTTCGAAAACGAACAAACAGGTTCACACTACACATTTCATCCGATGGCCAGATTCGCGTCGGATCGGATTTTCGGATATTGCCGATTTTGCAAAGCCGACTCTTCGGATAAAACTGATACTGGCCCAAACGAGAATTTCGGATAACGGATTCTATTCGAAATGAGAATTTCTGACCGGATCGGTTATCGGATATCCGACCGGATAAAATCGGATCCACCGGATAATTCGGGTGAAAAAACGGATAAGACAAATTTTCAGTAGTACCGAAGAGTCAACTCCGTGTATTCAAGCAAATACAATTCTAAAACCAAGTGCAATCTTCATATACTATTCGTAGAAACAAACAAATCACCGGTTTCGGGAAATTTCAAAGCAATAGTTGACATGATCAGTTGGACCGGTACTAGCAAACCTTCAGGGCTGGAATTCACGAAACGATAACCACGTTTCAGCCATGGTTTGAAACGATCGATTTGCACGCGATGTGCATAGCCATGACTTTTTTCCTCTGCGAACCGGGTCTTTTTTCACGAACTTTTTCCTTCAACTCGTCCGAAAGGTTGCGACAATATTCAGAATTGATTGTTTTACCAGTTTGCGAGTCATCCACAAACAAAATTCCTTTCGCATCCCAAAAAACTGATACCATAACCTTCTTGGCCGATTTCCTTACACGAACCCGTTTCGAAGCCGAACAAGCAGGTTCACACCACTCTTTAGTCTCTTGTTTTGATTCATGATCATGGTGATAGACCCAATACTCGACCATATAGATGAATCGACGCACAAAAGCTACTTTATCCTTTTTGAAACTCTCCAATCAATGCTGAGGAAGTCGCATTCAAATGTGTTTTTGTTCCATTGCTAGCGAATGCGGCACCCATTGTGCACACAGCTTTCTAAAACCCAAAATTTCACTTAAAATATGGCTCACGCTGTCTAATGAGATGTGTAGAGCCTCCACTAAACCTCTCTGTCAATCGACGATCTTCCATAACCATATCATGTATTTTGGCTATGATTTCTGGTGTTAATGCGCTTTTTGGACGTCCTTCACGTGGATCGGCTTCAAGGTTTGTACGACCACGTTTAAAATCAGCAACCCATCTTTCTACTGTTCTAATTGTAGGCGAACAATCATTGTACACTTTTAACATTCGTTCGTTAATTTCTTTTGATGCTACACCTTCCAGAAATAACGATTTTATCACTGCACGATATTCAATTTTTCTATTGCTGTAACACGGCGACACTAAATGGCTCATAAGCAAAGAATGAATTGACAGATTGAAATGAAACTTCACATACGTTCATATGAAGAGTGTACCAACAAAAAAAAATTTGGGCTAGTAGCAACGCCCTCTCTTATCGAACGACAAAACTTATTGAACAACCTGGTACGACTTTCAGGGTTAAAGGCACAGTACACCCTCAGATATGAATTTTGAGATTTTCATGTAATTTTGTAGAAGACCCCTCCTGTATAAGACGTGCCAAATGCGAGATCTCAAGTCCTCCGAATAAGCGAGATATAAGCGACCACCACAGGCCCGACCCCCTTCGCTCACCACCACAGGCCCGGCCCCCTTCCGGATTTTCGACCTCGATATCGGCTGGATGCATGAATGAATTCTTAACAAATCGCCGTTCTTCAGTTCATTGCCGAACTGTCTCATTACCCTGGCTCGCTTTCGCGCAACGATTGCGGATGAAGAGAAATACAGGCCTGAGACAACTCGTCCACCAATTTTTCACCCTCAAAACCTTGGCATCTTTGAAGAGCCATAACTCTGTTCAAAGGGGGGCGTGGACGATTTCAGAGATACCACTGTAATCAGCGTGTGACTCTCTCCAAGATAAGCATGAAATCTGAAAATTAATTTTTTGGGTGTCCTGTGCCTTTAAAGGCATCGTTCGCGCCGAGAACCAGTTTCCATTTTTATGCTCAATATAATCAGTGAGCCCTTTACACAACACTTGTGAACTTCGGCGCATCGAAAACGTAGGTTCATGATGTTGCAAGGGGTTTAAAATGAGGATACGCCACCAGTTCTCATCAGTCATCTACCACTTTTTCATAGAATGTTTATGCGACGGTCAAAGAACTTGAAAAAATAGGTTTGGCACAAACTCCTTATATAGAAAAACTTCGAAAGAGACAGTTACCAGGTATGCGAATGCAAAAAAGTTCGACAACGATTTTGGCGCGAAATTCAGTTTAAAATTTTCAGTGCGTTCCGATTGACTTTTCTTTGCAATTGAAGGTTTTTCATGGCCTCCTTCGACATTTTCGTTCACTAGAGAGGCCAAGCCACACAAAACACCATAAAATAATATACGGTTTTCTGCGTGTACGATGCCTTTAGGGTGATGCTTCTATGTTCCTGACGTAGAGACACTATCTCTCTATATCAGAAGGAGCACCACCGCAGTTATACCGACTATCACGGGCAAGAATTCACCACAGATATCTTGAAGAAGAAGTGGATGAAGAGTTCATGAGATAATGGAGAATTTAAAAAAAAAGAGTTTCAAACTATGCGAAGAGGAATACTGCGAAACAAAGAGAAAAATTGCTTCTTCACAGAATGAGGCATTACTCTGTCCGAATTGAACTCTCAGCCCACACAGTCTGCCTGCATGTCAAGCGGTATTCGCGAAGGCCTTTCCGGACGATTCTTCCCACGTCTGCGAGCAACTGGCTGGGATGCCACTCACTGACAGTCTGCGAATTCCTGCTTTTCATTTACCAGTGACCGAAAAAATGCCTTTCGGACTTGTAAATCTTGACAGGCGCTCGACCGGTATCCACGCCAATCGCGGTGGCGGGCAATCTCATTCGGACGAAACTTACCTCTTACAATATCGACTGTGTCATTTCCAGGAGTTTGGTGTTTTTCCTATGTTGAGCGAGGAAAAGCTGAATGCTGAAGAATTCAACAAAAAATTTGACTTCTTGCGTCTACTCGTGTTTTTCAATTCAAACAAAACCGTACTTCACTCTATTGTTCCTCGAACGATATATGTTAAAGGAGTGGTCAACTCTGTACTAACGGTATGTTGTTTACTACACTTACAGTGGATGGAGGGTGTCAAATTAATATGCCAAAGGGAGTTTTGGTAATGTAGCGCACGTCAACTGCGGGGGCGGACATTTGCTTTAGGACGCATTTTATGTATGCAAATGCATAAGGCTTCATCCAACCAAACTAATCACAAAAAGAAAATGTAATAATCATCTAGTGGTAACGCTAGTGAATTTGTTGGGTATTCCGATCTCCGTGCCTTTCAAGATAGTTGCAGCTCCCAGAAAACAAAAAATACTGAAATGTGAGATGTACAGGAAATCTAAGCTAAGAGAGCAAGGAAACGACGTTAGTGCTAGAGCTCTCACAGTCAAATTCAGAAGATTTTCAGTAGGAGCTGTGGGTTAATTTCCTGTCCCGTATAAAGAATCTTACCAACTTCAATGGCGACTACGAAGTCTAAAAAATAGTAAACTTGTCAGGAAACCTGCAACACTCAATCGTTTGCTTTACGACGGTATACCAGGTGTTATTTAAAGATCCTTCAACGGTTTAATAATGCCTACGACGTAGCGCCCTTCTGCACTTGTGTCCACGGCTTCTTGTCGTCGAAGGTCAACGGCGTTGCTCTTACAAGGGAAGCATACAAAGCGTATGTCGGATCTGTGGAAGAAAATCGTATTGTCAGTATCTGTTGAGCATCTATAGTATAACTTTGTAGTAGCATGCCCTTGTAGTACCATGCACCTGGTTCCAAAAGTTATGAGTGTTTTTAAAGGCAGTGTTCACGATGAAAATTGTTGTCCTGTTTTTCCGCCTATCTTGAGAACGGACCCACGCTGATTCCAATGATGTCTCTGAAATCGTACAAGACCTTCTGGGGATGGAGTTATGGCCCCTCAAAAATTGAGCTAGGGAAAATGGTGGACGAGTTGTCCGAGGCTTGTAACTTGCGTCTTTTGCAGCCGATCTATGCGAGCTGACCTGAGTAAAGAGAGAAGTTGAGAATGAAGGGAAGAACGGGGCTAATGACTGGAAATAATCGCTCATCTCACGATCTCGAGCATTAATTTGTTTACGTCGGTGGGCGTGTGATGCGCTTTGGGGTTTGCGTTGCGCTCGAAATGGCAATTTCAGGCTCTTTTGGAGCTTTTCCTGGCTCGTTTTCATGCGTTCTTTCGACGTCAACGTTACATTGTGCCCCTCCACTACCCATTCCTAGTGGAAACTGAAACACATTTTTTATCGTGAACAGTGCCTTTAAAGTTTCGCGAGAAGTTAAAGGCAGTGGTCGCACTCAAATATGTTTGCCTTCTTTTCCTCTCTAAACCCTTCTCTGGGTCTAGATTGGTAAGAACTATGAGGAAAAATCGCGAAAAAACCGCTGTTTTCGGCCGAATGTGAAGCCCTAACTTACTTGTCTTTTGATGGTGGACGAGCCAACTCCACATCATCGGCATCGATGACCTCTTATATAAAGAACATCAGCTGGTTTGAAATTTAATCTCAATCAATGAACCTTCGGATTTATGTACACATCTATTCAAAACATATTGCTCAACTGTTTTATTAGGTAAATTTGCATGCATTTCTTCCTCTGAATATCAATGCTTTTGACTGCTCGGCATGAGACTGCGATCTTTTTGGTCGGCGCTGTGCACGTGTGCACGAACTGGCATATTTGGGCAGTAGAAACCCTAATTCTAGCCCGTTTTTCACTGCTCTTCCTTCCTAGCTTTTTCAGCTATTTTCGACCTAAGCAGATTTTTGCAGTTTTTTCGATGACGTATTTCATCGTGACCACTGCCTTTAAGGGTGTCCCATCAGGAATTTTTTCGGGGTGTTTTGAAAAAAATTTTATTCTGCTCAAAAACTGTATGTAGGGGGAAATCTCGGGTGCATAAAGCGAATCTGAGGTGTGTTTGCCTAAATTCTGAGGTTTACTGAAGGTTACGGTAGATAACATGCCATTTAAGAGGCAAAACCTACCTCAATATTCCGATAATCCACAAATGGACATAGAATTCGTGTTCAGCACCCCGAATAATCTAGCGCATACAAATTTTGAGTAGCACATACAAATAACGCATACAATCTTTGAGTCAATTCTGAGATACAAATTTTTAGTCAATTTTGAGACCTTGATCAAACTACCGTACATCCACCGTAATCTATCGTAGTCTGTAGCAAACCGGCAAACGGACCTTAGATTCGTGTAAGACACATTCAATTACCCTCAGAGAATGATTTTGACACACATCTATCTAAGAAATACGGAAATCTCGGAAGCGGAGTTTTGCCCTCAAAATTTCCACCCGCTGGGACGCTTTGAACTAATTAAGCCGAAAACTTTGGGAAATCGACAAATAAACCCCAGGTTCGTAATCAGCGCCCCCTAAAAAAAGCCTCTAGTAGAATTATAAGCCCATTCTGGAACATTTTTCTGAAGCTCTTCCAGAACCCCTAATTGTGGTGCGCGCGAAGCGCGCACCAAGATTTGGCTTTGATCTCTTCCCGCGCGGATGCCCTACAATGAGATCACCAATTCATACCGTCACCAGAGGTATGAGCTGTACACCATTCGATGCGCTGCAAAAAATTACATATGTGTGCAACTTTTCATCCTAACTGGTCCCCGATTTCTAAAGTTATGACCTCTCAGAGTACGCAAAAACGTTCTCCACCACCGACTCCGCCTCCGCCTCCGCCACCGCCACCGCCACCGCCTCCGCCTGCGCCTCCGCCTCCGCCTTCGCCTTCGCCTCCGCCTCCACCTCCACCTCCGTCCGTCGAATTCCATTTTTTTTGGAAGGCGTGGACCAAATCGCCCGAAAATTTGTGACTAGAGGTAATCGGCCAAGGGAATGCCGAAAATAATTGGCAGAACTCACCATAATGACGTCCGGGCCCCTAACGGGCGGTTCAAACTCGGAAACCGGCCTCACAAGATTAGTTCGTGAAAATGATGGGTTTTTTCGTTATCAGTCACTGTTTTCTTAGACTCCATATAAACACCTTGCTGTCTAGGGTGGTGTACTTTGAACGTCCGGCTCGGAAGAGGACGCTGTGCGGGAGGGATGTTCTTGAGCGCGGCGCATATTCGTTCCATGCGCACTATCGATAAGAAGGCGTCGCAGGGTGTGCTGAAGTGTCGGTTGATTATTCGAGACCGCAGTACGAGTATGCAGGACGTCATGGAACTACAGCAGGACCTTAGTAGGGGTGTGCAGGACGACGTAGAATGTGTGCAGGACCTCAGTAGGAGTGTGCAGGACATTATGAGACCTGTGCAGGACCCCAGTAGGGGTGTGTAGGACGTTGTAGAATGTGCGCAGGACCTCAGTAGGAGTGTGCAGGACATTATGAGACCTGTGTAGGACTCCCTTAGGGGTGTGCTGGACGTCGTAGAAGGTGTGCAGGACTTCAGTAACAGTGTGCAGGACATCAAGGAACTTGTGCTGGACCCCAGTAAGGGTGTGCAGGACGTAGTAAAATGTGTGCAGGACCACAGTAGGAGTGTGCAGGACATTATGAGATCTGTGCAGGACCCCATTAGGGGTGTGCAGGACGTCGTAGAATGTGTGCAGGACTTCAGTAAGAGTGTGCAGGACATCAAGGAACTTGTGCAGGACCCCAGTAAGGGTGTGCAGGACGTAGTAGAATGTGTGCAGGACTTCAGTAGGAGTGTGCAGGACAACATGGAACCTGTGCAGGACCCCAGTAGCGGTGAGCAGGACGTCGAAGAATGTGTGCAGCACACTAGTATGAGTGTACAGTACATCATGGAACGTGTGCAGGACCTTAGTAGGAGTGTGCATGACATCATGGGACCTGTGCAGGACCCCAGTAGGGGTGTGCAGGAAGTCGTAGAATGTGTGCAGGACTTCAGTAGGGGTGTGCAGGACATCAAGGAACTTGTGCAGGACCCCAGTAAGGGTGTGCAGGACGTGGTAAAATGTGTGCAGGACATTATGAGACTGTGCAGGACCCCATTAGGGGTGTGCAGGACGTCGTAGAATGTGTGCAGGACTTCAGTAGGAGTGTGCACGACATCATGGAACCTGTGCAGGACCCCAGTAAGGGTGTGCAGGACGTAGTAGAATGTGTGCAGGACCCCAGTACGAGTGTGCAGGACAACATGGAACCTGTGCAGGACCCCAGTAGGGGTGAGCAAGACGTCGAAGAATGTGTGCAGGACCTTAGTAGGAGTGTACAGGACATCATGGAACGTGTGCAGGACCTTATTAGGAGTGTGCAGGACATTATGGGACCTGTGCAGGACCCCAGTAGGGGTGTGTAGGACGTTGTAGAATGTGCGCAGGACCTCAGTAGGAGTGTGCAGGACATTATGAGACCTGTGTAGGACTCCCTTAGGGGTGTGCTGGACGTCGTAGAAGGTGTGCAGGACTTCAGTAACAGTGTGCAGGACATCAAGGAACTTGTGCTGGACCCCAGTAAGGGTGTGCAGGACGTAGTAAAATGTGTGCATGACCACAGTAGGAGTGTGCAGGACATTATGAGATCTGTGCAGGACCCCATTAGGGGTGTGCAGGACGTCGTAGAATGTGTGCAGGACTTCAGTAAGAGTGTGCAGGACATCAAGGAACTTGTGCAGGACCCCAGTAAGGGTGTGCAGGACGTAGTAGAATGTGTGCAGGACTTCAGTAGGAGTGTGCAGGACAACATGGAACCTGTGCAAGACCCCAGTAGCGGTGAGCAGGACGTCGAAGAATGTGTGCAGCACCCTAGTATGAGTGTACAGTACATCATGGAACGTGTGCAGGACCTTAGTAGGAGTGTGCATGACATCATGGGACCTGTGCAGGACCCCAGTAGGGGTGTGCAGGAAGTCGTAGAATGTGTGCAGGACTTCAGTAGGGGTGTGCAGGACATCAAGCAACTTGTGCAGGACCCCAGTAAGGGTGTGCAGGACGTGGTAAAATGTGTGCAGGACATTATGAGACTGTGCAGGACCCCATTAGGGGTGTGCAGGACGTCGTAGAATGTGTGCAGGACTTCAGTAGGAGTGTGCACGACATCATGGAACCTGTGCAGGACCCCAGTAAGGGTGTGCAGGACGTAGTAGAATGTGTGCAGGACTCCAGTACGAGTGTGCAGGACAACATGGAACCTGTGCAGGACCCCAGTAGGGGTGAGCAAGACGTCGAAGAATGTGTGCAGGACCTTAGTAGGAGTGTACAGGACATCATGGAACGTGTGCAGGACCTTATTAGGAGTGTGCAGGACATTATGGGACCTGTGCAGGACCCCAGTAGGGGTGTGTAGGACGTTGTAGAATGTGCGCAGGACCTCAGTAGGAGTGTGCAGGACATTATGAGACCTGTGTAGGACCCCTTAGGGTGTGCAGGACGTCGTAGAAGGTGTGCAGGACCTCAGTAGGAGTGTGCAGGACATTATGAGACCTGTGCATGACCCCATTAGGGGTGCTCAGGATGTCGTAGAATGTGTGCAGGACCTCAGTAGGAGTGTGCAGGACATCAAGGAAATTGTGCAGGACCCCAGTTGGGGTGTGCAGGACGTAGTAGAATGTGTGCAGGACCCCAGTACGAGTGTGCAGGACAACATGGAACCTGTGCAGGACCCCAGTAGGGGTGAGCAAGACGTCGAAGAATGTGTGCAGGACCTTAGTAGGAGTGTACAGGACATCATGGAACGTGTGCAGGACCTTATTAGGAGTGTGCAGGACATTATGGGACCTGTGCAGGACCCCAGTAGGGGTGTGTAGGACGTTGTAGAATGTGCGCAGGACCTCAGTAGGAGTGTGCAGGACACTATGTGACCTGTGTAGGACCCCACTACGGATGAGAAGGACGTCATGGAATGTGTACAGGACCTCAGTAAAGTGTGCAGAACATCATGAAGCTTGCGCAGGACCCTTGTAAGGATGAGCAGCACGTCAAGGAATGTGTGTAGGACCTTAGTAGGAGTGTGCAGGACATCAAGAAACGTGCGCATGACCTCAGTTTAATGTCCAGGACACCATATGCAAGCCATGCCTCCGGATCAACAAGCACGAGAGTTAAGTGCGCCAGAACAAGGCTACCGTAATCTCACTCGAGTTGGCTCTAAAATTTTCTAAGTTCTGACTCCGAATTTGCTACATCTTCACCACCGGTTGTGCTGTGTTCCTGCTTTTTAGTCCAGGCAGATCCTCAACTACTGACCTCTGGAGGACGGTGTGTGAATGAAAACACACCGCTCTTCACTTCTTTTATACTTTACCCTTGATCAATTGGGTATCACAAAATTTGTTTACGAGAGCCGAATAACATCAATCTTAAGATTACAGTAGTCCTTTTCTGGCGCACTTATTGTTAGCTATCGTTCTTGTTCCGAATCAGACATATGAGCCGGCGCAGGCGAGCCATATCAGCATGAACCAGTGACGTTTGGCTAGAGCGGCTGACCTTAAGTCTATCCTAGACGTGGTGGGGCCACCCAAGAATTACTCATAGAAATGATGAAAAACTCTGATGAAAGATGCCTGTTACTGCGCTATCAATCATTGTTTTTATAAGGGCTCTATGGAAATACTTCGACTGGTAGCCTTACCATTCGGCGGTTCATTCCATTTCTGTCTTGAATGGTGGGTGCCCCCCCCCCGTCTAGGATAGTGCATAGACCCTGTACAATTGGGTTATTTTAACGCTCATTTCTTCATTTTTTCGACTTTCAAATTCGAAAAGTATCCTCCATTTCCCCGCTACTCGCAGGGTTGGGCTTCACTATCACAGGAATGGTGCGGTTTTGAGAATGATTTCTTCGTTTTGATAGTTGCTTTTTTCGAAAAACCAACGCTTCGCATCTACGATAGTGATAATACGACTGCGAGTAGCTCGGAAATGGATGCTATCTTATTTGTAGGAAGCCGCGTTGCAACTATTACATATCTTGCAGTCTTAGCAGCGGAGCGGTTCTTTCATCATTTCTACCACAATGTTTTCGAAAAAAAAACAACTTGACTTCCAGAGCTTGACGATATTGTAGAAGGTAAAGCCTTGTAAAAAGTTGTGAAACTTCTGAAAGTTGGGCTCCGCAGAAAAGGTCAAGGATTTGGCATTGCTCTAAAATGTCGTGAAATTGTTCTATTAGATTTGGCTATCAAAGTGATTTTCTTAATGTAGTGAGATTGTTGAATCGATTTGTCTGTTGTTGGTATATGCAGACAACATAATCATTAAATGTAGTGAAATTGTTGCAAACGGATTTGGCAGGAGCTCTATCAATTATCACAGACAAATCACGCGACAGAAGGGGTTTTTCTTGGAGCGCATATTGAATCAAATGAGAACAAGAATAAGTCTAGCAACAAAAACGTTTCCATACAATGTGAACCGTGAAAGCGTTGATGACACGAAGACATAGCGTCAGTAGCTATTAAATTGTGTTAGAATTCGTTTTCATGATTTTTATCTAATCGGTGAGGGAAGGTCTGATACCTCAGTGGGAGCTACACTGAAAAGGCAGATTAATATTCGAAAACCTTATTTCTATCCCATAAGGCGACATTTCGTTCAGCTGTAATTAAGTAGTTTTTTTTTGTTTTTGTCTTTATTTGCTCGCCAGAGGACCTTCTCACGCGTGATTTGACTGTGATAATTCATAAAGCTCCTGCCAAATCCGTTTGCAACAATTCACTACATTTAACACTTAAGAGACCGCGTGTCCACACTGCGCACCCACGGCTGTTTTGCCCCTCGGACCGCGTGTCCACACTGCGCACCCACGCCATGAAACTTTTAATATTTTTAAATTTCTCTGGCGTGGAGTCTTTCTTAATAACGGATAGGTTCCTTATGATGTAACCTATTTAGACTCACAGTGGTCAAGCATTTTCAGTGTTCCTAGTAATTTTACAAGCATCTCCGAAAATGACACTTTTCGATTTTTCGAGCTTCTTTGGCTGGAAATAAATCATTCCAAACTTGGCTAAGAAGGGGCATCAATGATGCTCATCACGGAACTGATGCTCTACAGTTGATTGTCGAAATAGTAGTGCCACCTACATGTATTTGAGATAACTGTAGTAGGTCATCGTTTCAAATTTTGCTGCCTTGACCTCGAGGGTTATTCGAGCTGCTGCACAAGGTTCTGGCCTTTATTTTTCAACTTCCAATGAAATTTCCTGACTGCGGTATATTAGCCATCGGTCAACTTTGTTTAAAATTTCGCTAAATTTCGAGTGGAGGGTGAAAGGGGGGAAAGGGGTGAAGACCTAGAAATAGTTCAGTGCTAATGATTTTATTGAAATTAAACTACGGGGTATGTTTGGAGGCGCTGAACAATGAAGTGGTGTATATTTCACAGTTTTCTAAAGCTTCGCTGGCGTCTGTCGTTCGTTATCCGTTTGTAAACGTTTCACGTTTTGGTGCGACTTCGCTCACGTGGCCATTGGGGAGGAGGGGCGGCCATTGGGGAGGAGGGGCAGCCATTGGGGAGGAGGGGCTGCCGATCATGAATCTGATTCCCATTTTGAGATTTCTGATAAAGTTTCTGTCGGTCGCATCAGACAACTTGGTAGATCAAAGTATTTGAGTCCGCCGAAAGTTCTACATGAGGTTTATTAGGGCATCACAAAGGAGAAGTTTGTTCATTTTTCAAATTTTCAATACTCCGGGTCGGCCTAGCACGGCTCAATCCTAACCATTAGCTGTAACCTGAAGAAAATTCCAGAAGTCGACAAATAAACGCTTATTTCGTTTACGGCCTTGTGCGTGTAAAGCTGGAATAACTTCCAAAATAAAAAAGCAGGTCCGCGAAAAAGCGGTGGATCATTGCTTCACCATGGCCTCACTCCAGATCTCTGTGGAGCGACATACTCTCAGGTGGAGTAGAAACGGAATACTGGTTGTCTAAGTAAGAAAGCCTGCTCCGATCAAAATGGTTCCCAGCGGACCGCGTGTCCACACTGCGCACCCACGGAAACGATTAGCCGTGGAGCGCACCGGTCCGCTGTGGAAATTCGCCGTGGAGCAGGCGGTCTCTTAAGTGTTAATAATTATGTTGTCTGCATATACCAACAACAGCCAAATCGATTCAACAATTTCACTACATTTAGAAAATCAGTTTGATAGCCAAATCTAATGCAACAATTTCACGACATTTTAGAGCAATGCCAAATCCGTGACCTTTTCTGCGGAGCCCAACTTTCAGAAATTAATAAAAGTAAACGCTCAACCGGAAATCCGTTCAAGTCCAAAACGCTGTCAGTCTGCACAAAGTTCGGAAAATAGACCCTCACCCAAATTTTGTTCAGAGGAAGTGTTTTGGGCGCTGAACACGATTATCGGGTCAGTTCCCAAAAATCACAAAAAACGACCGTTTTGAAATTATAATTTCTCAGAACCAGCGCCTCGGGACGGGGTACTGCGCAGTTAAACTAGAGATGCCCAAGAGATACAGTTTACGGCAATGTTAAAAGGGCATTAAAAAGGCATGGTGCAGTTGCGGTCACACTCTAAAAATACAATGGAAGACGCCAGAATTCATTTTCTGGGTGAGTTACGGTTTTTCTTTTTTTTGTTTGTTTCTGCTTCATTTTTGATTCTGACTCTCATAATGTTGCTACTAAGGGCTTTTCTTAGTGTGCGAGAGGAATTCGCCGTTTTCTTTCGATTTCAAAACAGAATTATGAAAAAGCACCTCGAAGCCCGAACAAACGGCTAATTTCCCTCACGCACTAAGAATAGCCCCTATTCGCAATATTTAAACAGTCAGAAACCAAAATGATGCCAAAATAATTATAAAAAAAAGAAAAACCGCAACTCACCGAAAAAAAGTCAGCTGTGCTGTCGATCGATAATAAAATCTGGCGTCTTCTCCCGTAGTATTAGTGTGTGACCGCAACCGCGCCATGTCCTTTTGACATTGCGGTAAACTGTACTAGCACTACAATTCGTTTCCGCAGATCCGACATACGCTTTGCATACTTTGCTCGTTAGGGATTTCAAAAAGCTTTCTTTCAGTTTTATCCTGCTAATAGTTTATTCTCATTCTCATCTGATCAGAACCCAACTCAAATGGGAACTCGATTGACCGAATTTTTCGCCAGCCTCGTAAGTTCTTTAGACTGTTCATGGCATGTTTTAGTGAGACTCCCTGTCTCGCACAAAGAGCTGCTAAGGACATTGGTTGGTGCCATTCAGTAAGAAAGCCACGACGCAGCTACAGTCGGCACAGATCGCACTGACACTTCTGGCTACTGTAGTTTGTGTTGAACAAACTCGGTGCACATATGTTATAACGCATTTACACCTGCACCATCACAATGAGGAACGCGAAGAATCAGTGTCATCGACTGTATGCTATAACATACCAGGTTGTCCAATCATTCTTGTCCGAAAATTTCACCATTTTTTTTTCAACTTTATTGAAAAACAAGTCTAATCAACAATATAATCACCACAGTTATCCACAACAGTGGCCCATCGATTGGGCAGGTCGCCGATGCCCTTCGCCCAGAACTCCGGGGGCAGCGACTCGAAGAAGTCCGCGATGTCGGATTTGAGGTTGTCAGAGTTGGTGAATTTTCGTCCGGCCAAATGGTGCTTCAGCGGGCGAAACAAGTGGTAGTCGGAGGGGCGAGGTCCGGGGAATACGGCGGATGGGCAACCGTCTCCCAGCCGAGCGTCGCCAACTTCTGCTGGGTCTCCTTCGCCACGTGGGGGCGCGCGTTGTCGTGCAGCAGGTGGACCGAGGCCCGTCGGGGACGCTTTTCTCGGATGGCTGCGGCTAGTTTCTCGAGCTGATCGGTGTAGATGAAGGCGGTGACCGTCCTGTCTTGCGGGAGCAGCTTGAAGTGCTGCATGCCCTTGGTGTCCAACCAGCAGCAGAGCATGATCTTCAGCGGATGCAGGTCGGCTTTCGGCGTCGTCGGCGGTTCTTCTCCGCGCGGGATCCAGACGGCACGGCGGGTTACGTTGTCGTAGAGGACCCAGCTCTCATCCCCAGTGACCAGGTCCTTGATAAACTCCTTGCGATGCGGACGAAGGAGGGACTGGCAGACGACCACGCGGCTCTGCTTGTTGGCGTCAGTCAGACGGTGGGGGATCCAACGGGCCAGAACTTTGTGGTAGCCGAGTAAGTTGAGTCGATTGTGGATGGTGGACTTGCTGCAGCCGAGCGTCGTCGCCAGTTCACGGGTGGTGGCTTCCGGCTTCTCCTTGATACAGCGACGGACTTCGTCATCATCCACCGTAGAAGGCCTCCCGCAGTGCTCCCTGTCCTCGAGGCTCGTGTCGCCGCTCTCGAAACGATTGAACCAGCGTCAGACTGTGCGTTGGGACACTGCATCCTCCTCGCACGCTCTGCAGATGTTTGTCGTTGCCCAGCAGCCACTCGTAGTACACGAACGTACGAATTCGACCTTGGTCCATTTTAGCTTGTACTGGTAGCTAGACGCGGCGACTGCGCCTTATATTTCCCTAGCGTAGAACTTCGGAGAACCTTCTAGAAGGTTCTTACCCTTGCCTGATATTATAACACTTCTAAGGAAAATTATAGAATTTTGAAAATTTTCGGACAGGAATTATTGGACGGCCTGGTACGTGCACCGTGTTTGAGCCAACGCAGACTACAGTAATCAAAAAAGCCAGTGAGATACGTGCCGCCGACTGCACGCGAGAACTGACGACTGGATGATTTAGCACACAATAGCAACGTCACAGCTTACTGAGCGAATGGCGCGGATATCACTCAGAAAATCCCGGTTGTCACCTGGAGGTCTCCAGCAGGTCGTGGGGCGGAGTCATGCCCCACAACATCCTCACGACCTCCAGGTGACATGAACTCCATGTCACCTGGAGGTCTACTGGCATATCACCCGGAGGTCGTTAGTATGTGGTGGGGCATGACTCCGCCCCACAACCTGCTGGAGATCTCCAGATGACAACAGCTGATTCCCTCCCCGTATTTTCGCCTCCACTCCACGTCCTGCTAGTCACCTCTAGGTGACATCAACTAACTCCCTCCCCCTATTTTTGCGCTCGCACCATACGATATGAAGCTTCTGAAAAAAAATTTTACCATCCACTATAATTATTATTAGCAAGCAGAGCATTAATAACATGCATAAAATGCAACAGTACATTATCAAAAACAACATACGATATCAACATGAGAGAATGACTTTTCTTTCCTAACAAAAGGTAGATCATGCACTAAAAATCATACATCATCATACATCTTTTACAAAAAATCATACATCTTCTATGTAGATCATACACCTAAAAATCCTGCATCTTCTACAAATGATAAAAACATGAAAAAATAGATTATAAATATAAATATAATATTAAAATATACATGTGGAAACAACAGATTCGGTATCGAATCTCACCAAAAGCAGAATGGAGGGCTGGAGGATGAAGACGTGGGATCGAGGTCTGGGTGTTTGCGTACTCTGACAGTCTGCCTGACTCTCGCCGTCTGCGTCGCCTAAGATTGGCTCGCCGCCGTCTCACCACATCAGGACATGTTAAACGTTGAGAAATATCCGCGTCACCCCTAAGGGGGGAACCTTACTCACATCGCGCCACGAAAATCGCGCGCGATGTGATTTGCTCTGCGATGTACATCGCGCCAACACATCGCATCGCGCTAAAGAGAAAACATACTTTAACACCATTTTGCGTCCTCACCCAAACCTGCAAAAATCTGAAAGAGCAGGGTTTTAGAAGTTTTTGAGCTTATTTTTGCTGTTGTTTCGTTCTCGCAGATCTTTATTTTTTCAGGGTCGCCCGCTAATAATTCACTGACTTTGGGGCTTATATAATCACTACCTTTGGGTGCTTCTAGATAGGGTGAAACGCTCAAATTGAGGAAAGACGATGTTTCGAGGTCATGTATGTGTAGTCGTGGTCGTGGCACGTTTCCAGATGAACATAAAGTGAGTCCCATTAGGATTATCTGCTAAGAGAGCTCAGAAATGGCAGTGAAAGAACAAGCCGTCATAATGTGCTCGAGAAAATGTTTTCGCAACAATTTTTTTTCCGATTGAACCTCAGCTAATTTTACAAAAATTTGAGGATTGTGCTATAGTGAAGCTGCCAACGGACCACGACTTCCGTAGAGAATACATTGACATTGAACGTGAGAACGCTTGGAAATTTATCGTGGTGGCAGAGAATTCGATTTCTTCCTAAGTGGTGGTGATAGGGTGCGGTCGTGAATGGTTTAAGGAGCATAATGAGACATATAATAAAAAGGGAATCTAAAGAACGAAGAATATCGACTGAAAGAAACCCAGGAAACTACGAAACATGAGAAAAAAGCTCCCGCGATGTCCTCACATCGCAGTGCAGGGCGCTGCGATGTGATGAAATCGCGAACCACGCTAAACGGCAGGCAATCGCAAGAAAAACTATGGTTTAGACGCGATGTGGGCGCGATGCCGTCGCGCGTAGCAGCTGCCACGCAAACGCCGCGCGCGACGGCTGACCTCACCGCGACTCTTCGATTCCTTTGTCGCCTGCGGCGACCAATGCTAGATCACCCTTCTGATTGCGATAACATCGCTCGAAGTAAGGTTCCCCCCTAAGTCACATAAGACCCTGCAAAACATGACGAAACTTAGCCGCGCGGTGACAACGGGAGGCTAATTTGCCCTCCATGTCACAACAGGAAGGGGTTGTGGGCTCCAGGTGACCACCAGGATTTCCTGAGTACATGAGTTTTCAACTCCTGTTTGAGGCATATAGATCGAACCCACACCGCGGGTGTGGCTACGGAGCAGTTCGGCAGGCACACGTGACACGCGCGAAGAAAAAACGCTGCGCGCGCCTCGTCCACCGTCCACCACCCCAATATTTTTGCCTGGATTTCTAACTATCTAAAATAAAGAACATTTCAAGTGAAAGTGGGTTCGTCATTTTTTCCATCAGGGTAGTGGAGAGCGGCGTACTTCAAGGAGGGGTATTATCGCCAATACTATTCCACATTTATACAGCCGATTTACCAGATCTTATCCAAAACTCAGTAGTAAAAGTACAACAGTTCGCAGAAGATATAAAACTATACGGTGAGAACAGTGAACTATACGGCAAAGGGAGGCGATACAGAGTGCAATAGACAAAGTTGCGGAATGGTCAAATCGGTGGGGTTCACCCATAGCACCCGAAAAATCGGCGCATATGATATTAGGGGTGTCAAACCTCCCGAGCACCTAAACAATAGGGGATATTGAAATTTCCACAGTGTCTCGGGTGAGAGATCTTGGTTTCCTTTATGATGACAAACTAGATTTCAGAGAACATTATATAATCTTCCAAAGGAAGGCTTTTCTACAGACGTATCGGAATTTCAAAGGTTTATCCACGAAAAACAGAAATGTTCTAACGAAGGCATACAAAACATATGTCAGACCTATAGTTGAAGGTGAAGTCACGGCTTTGAACCCATATAAAGGGGGGATAACGATGTTTCAGAAAGGGTGCAAAACAACTACACTAGCAAACTCTTGATTCGGACAGGATTTTATTATTCATTGATACCCTGTTCTAAGATGAGAAACACGATTCTCAATCTATTGTTGGAATCTCGTCAAAAAAAACAGTTGTTGTTCCATTTTAGCCACTCCCTTTCATCATTTTTTGCATTTTGTTCATGTTATTGTCGTGTCAGACGTAGGGTCGGCATCGGAATCAATTTCATCTCCCATTCCGCTCCGACAAGCAAACAAAAAAAGCACTGAACTGCGAATTCCACTGAACCAACAATTGTATGAGGAGCTTGCGTCTAAGAAGGGCGCAATGACAGAGGGCCTTCGAAAATTCGAAGTATGAACATCATTTTTACCATGTCAACTTTTCGGCCTTCTAGTCTTTTTTGTGCCTCAAACTCCATGAGATAACCTGACCTCTACCAGAAAACTACAGGCTCTCCGCCGTTAACATTTTTATATTTTCGGAGAAAGGATATTAAGCGAGTGTTTTTTTTTCGGAATTTCTTTTAAAGGCAGGGTTCTCGATAAAATCGGTTGCTGCGCTATCACCGTAGAATGGTAGATCTGGCCATCACAAAAGTGAAAATAAGTAAAAAATTGGAGAAAAGAAGCTCAGGAGAAATTTATGGCTTGGTGTCCTCCCGCCCCCAATTATCGAGATTTGGGTAAAAGCCTGTTTTGTCAACTTTTATTTTGCTTCTAAAGTAATTTCTAAACATCTCTGGAGACTACTGATTCCTTGAACAGCAAAATAAATGCCGGATAAGCAAGCATTAATGAAAATCGCGTTAATTAAGGGGCCGGCCGACACCGGTAATTAGCCGTTATACTTTGTTTTTGAGCGCTTTTCCCGCGAATTCCCCGGTTTTTTCACCTACTTTTACTTTTGTGATGTCCAAATCTACATTTCTATGAAGAGAGCTCAAAAGTCGTTTTTATCGCGAACCCTGCCTTTAAATTCTTTGACGAAAAGTATTTCGAGGATCTACCGCGCTCTAGAACTTTGAACCATGTTTGGCTTGCAAAGTGCCAGTTCTCCCCTTATAACTTTTTTCCCTCGAAAATATTTCCTTGGTTAAGGCTGTTTTTAGAATCATTAAATTGTGCATCGAATAGCGTTTTCAGTTTCGAAATACACGTTCTCACTCTTTCAGCCGATTTCGGTTCATAAAGTGCACTTTTTGTGCCTGAAGGGTTTTTCGTTCATAACTTTTCTACGCTAAGAGACGGACTCTTGGTGAATGTTTCTTTTCGGAATCTTCATAGAACTCTGCGTCGACTAGTGTTTCTAGATTGGAAAAATATTTTCTCGATTCTTCAGAATAATTCGTTCTACGAAACACCAGTTTTTCGCCTATAACTCTTTAACCGTTGAAGATAGAGTTCTGGTTACGGTTGCTTTTGAAGTCTACGTGGAATTCTGCGAATGATATACTGGGTCAGGGTTCGGCGTGAGGTGTGATGTATCACAGAGGGGAGTCGGACCCATCGACATCCAGTGGGATGGGGGGTCGGACCTTCGGTCAACCAAGGAACAAGATGGACTTCTATCAGGCCGGAGGGGGAGGGTTAAGAACCACACCGTTAGTATAAAAAATGATGGCAAAATGAGATCACAATAGGAGGTCAAATTAAAACTGGAGATTATACTGAGAGAGCAAAATGAGGCAGAAGATCAAAAAACAAACTGATTAGTGAGAAACATTTGCGAAAAAACAAATGAGGCAAGATGTGAAATGGGGATGTAAAAATGAGGCAGGAACACACAAGAAGAGCTTACAATTCACTGGTGATAAAGCATGCAAGACAATAGACGACGGTAGCACGGCCATCGTTAATGACTCTGACATGGAGGAGTAGTCTTGGAAAGGTAAAATGTGTCGCCAAAGTGCTCCTGGATATGTGAGCAGCAGCGGTGTTGAGTATTCGATGTCATCGAGGTCGTTACAAGCGGACTATCCTGTCAACGAAGTGACACAGATGTTCTGGAATTTCGTAATCTAAGATGCATTCTTAGGCGATTTAGAGTTCACAGGTTCGATCCCGCTAAATATAAAAATTTCGCAGAGCTGTAAAACGATGGATAGCTGTCACAAAAGAGCGCTGTTCACTGTGATATCTCTTACAATTTCCTTAATGAAATCGCCTTTCGATTTTTACGCCCTCAGGGCACATAGGAGCGGTTGCGGGAGCGGAACCCACAGTTTGAATACGAATGTCTGCATGTGAAAACGCTCCCAAAGTTTCATGGATGCAGCTTCAATCCGAACAGCGCTACATAGGATGTGCGGAGTCTGTTTTCATGCCCTGAGGGCACATAGGTGCGGTTTCAGGCATCAAAACCACATATATTAATTGGCTATCCGGATGTGAAAACGCACCCGAAATTTCATGGACGCAGCTTCAAACCGAACAGCGCTACATAGGGTGGGGTCCATTAAAAAATGTTCATGTCCGGAATTGTTGTGAAATATTTAAAAGTATTTATCGAATTTTCAATTAGGGAGTTTCGCGTTGCTACAACGTGCGGAAAACCTAGTCACGGACCCAGCTAATCAATTTCATTTTTTTACCAGGTTAGAAACGGTCTTTAAAGACCCATTTTTAGGTGTGATACAATCGATTGTATCACACCTAATTCGTATGGATTTAGATGTGATACAATCGATTGTATCACGCCTAAAAATGGGTCTTCAAAGGCCGTTTTCAGCCGGTTAAAAGAATGAAATTGATTACTTGGGCCCGTGACTAGGTTTTCCGCACGTTGTAGCAACGCGAAACTCCCTAATTCAAATTTCGTTAAATACTTGTAAATATTTCACAGCTATCAATTTTTTCATGGACCCCAACCTATTTAGCGCCGTTCGGCTTAAAGCTGCGTCCATGAACCTTCGGGTGCTTGTTCACATCCGGATACTCAATTACTGGATGTGGTTTTCATTCCCGGAACCGCACCTATGTGCCCTCAGGGCATGAAAACAGGCTCCGCCCACCCTATGTAGCGCTGTTCGGATTGAAGCTGTTCAATGAAATTTAGAGTGCGTTTCTACATCTGAACCGCCAATTACTTGATGTGGTTTTCATTTCCGAAACCGCACCTATGTGCCCTCAGGGCATGAAAACAGACTCCGCCCACCCTATGTAGCGCTGCTCGGATTGAAGCTGTATCCATGAAATTTAGGGTGCGTTTTTACATCTGAACCGCCAATTACTTAATGTGGTTTTCATGCTCGAAACCGCACCTATGTGACCTCAGGGCACTAATGAACGTTCAGCCTTTGAACAAACATTTGGTGCCATTGTCGTAGGAGTTGTTTTTGTCTGCTTTCGTGGAAAACATTTATTTATTGCATTATTAGGTCTTGATGTAGTCTTGAATTAAAAATTCGTTCACTATAATATAAAAAATTACGAAATGAGGACCTCCCCCCAGGTCGTCACCATCATTTTTCCCAGGGGGGGGGGCTGAGCAAATCGCTTGACTTGGGTGGGGGGTCGGACCAATGTTGGGTTGTATCACACCTCGCGCCGTAGCCTGTACCGGGTTCCTAATTTTCCTTGCCCCA
This sequence comes from Aplectana chamaeleonis, assembly GCA_029168955.1. Classification (NCBI taxonomy): domain Eukaryota; kingdom Metazoa; phylum Nematoda; class Chromadorea; order Rhabditida; family Cosmocercidae; genus Aplectana; species Aplectana chamaeleonis. The sequence continues at coordinate 484,311 of JAPDOI010000380.1, read as the reverse complement.
TAAGCCAGCCAGTTCGATGGAGCTGAGCCCCGTTTTTGGCTCTAGCAAGACTCTGCGTCTTCTATTTACACCATATAGGCAAGAGCACCCTACGGAGATAACTATGGATCTCGGCTCCACCGACCTGGCTGGCTTATGGAGCAAGCAAAGTTAGGAACATGATATATCGTTTGACGCAGAATTTTACGTAGATTCGGCAAACAACCTTCACTACCCTATCTTGAACGGCTAAAGAGCTATAGGCGAAAAACTGGTGTTTCGTACAAGGAATTAGGCTGAAGGATCAAGAAACTATTTTCCAAACCTGGAAACACTAGTCGACACAGAAATCCAAAAACTACCTTCACCAAAGATCTCTTTGCGCAGAAAAGTTATGAACGAAAAACCGAGAAGTTCCAGCACAAAAAATGCACTTTGTGAACCGAAATCGGCTGGAAGAGTAAAAACGTTTTTTTTTTACCTGAAAACGCTGTTCGATGCAGAATTTTATGAGGATTGCAAAAACAACCTATTTCAAGGGTCTATCTCTAAGCGCTAAAAAGTTATGCACAAAAAACCGGCAATGACACCCATCCAATCTTGAAAACGACTTGCATGAATGTCAGGTCACTTTCATTCGTTTTTAGGGCGTTTCCCTCGTCGTCAACGGTTTTCCCAATGGTTAACCCATTCACGACCACGCCTACTTTTGGGTGGCTGCACGTCCGGACCGCGTGCGATATTTCGTCACCGTACAATGTGTTCCACCGGTGGGACACCCTAACTTGAATAGCGTCCCACGGGTATTTGCTTGCGATTTTTTTGTGTCTCTGTTGTAGCTTGCAACGGTGGTCGAACATTACCAGAGTTTGAGCTTCCAAGACACTTTCTTTATCAAGAAACTATTACTCAAAACAACAACGAGGTCAACTGAGCTGCAACGCTTTCAGAAACGTAAACGAGTTTCCCACGATAGGTTTCTACTAAGCAACCTAAAAGCGAGCAATAGAAGGGAAAAGAAATCATAAGGTGCTTCTAGAGATGCTTTACAGCCGTTTTTCCCTCTTCTTCAGCCCACCTGATTTTAGAAAAGTCTACATATGTTGTTGCATTCGACCTACTGATGGACCACGAGGTTTTTATCTAAGTCTTGAGTAGGTCAAGACATTGATCATATATAGGTTCGAAAATAGTTTCTTGTGGCGGAGAAATCGATTTTTGAAGAGGGTGTCCCACCGGTGGGACACGCGATCCGAAGTGGTAGTCAACGCGTGTCCCACCGGTGGTACACGTGGACGTGAATGGGTTGAGGTTCCCCCCTCCACCTTCCCATAGATGAAGGTTGGTGGAGCTTTTGGCTCCACCCAACGAAGCTATGTCTGCGACCAATTCATCAATTTCTGATACATTACGGTAGCATACGGTGGGTGTACGGTAGCTTGGTCAATGTCTTAGGTTTGGCTCACATTTTCTCTGTGGATGTTGCTTGGGACGCCGAACACAAATTTGAGGCCCATCTTTCGATTTTCAAAGTATTAAGATAGGTAAGGCCACTTAAAAGGCATTATGCCTACCGTTATTCACGTAACCCCTTAGTCAAGCAACAAGCAAACCCCAGAACCCTCAGCTGAAAGTTTTGAGCCGATTCCGAAATTTTTTCTCCTAAACACCCTAAAAATTTTAGCATTGGTGTGCCTATTTATTCGCGAGGCTTCAAAAACCTTTATAATCTCGTCCAGCGGTGTCCGCAGCAAAATCCGATGTCAGATTCGGAGACAGCGAGCCAGAAATTACCAGAAAACATTCACCAACTTTGAAAGGGTGGGGACGGCCTTGCAAGGTTTCCTAGTAAGGCATCAAGCCATTCTGAGCACGTCATATTGGAAAACTGTCCTGTCCCTAACATATTCTCGGTGGTATCCATACGTCCGTCTGTTGACATTGGCAGACTGTAACACAGGCTCAAAACTGGAACCACTGCCATAAAATTTGCCGCTAGATGTACTGAGGCTAGCAAATGGGGCGCATGAGTGAGATGTAGCTCGGAGGCTTCCGAAACGGTGGGAACGAGTGAACGTCGACCTCAACTTGGAACTTTTCGGCACATCCTCGGGAACCAAAAGGTAATGTCGTCTCTTTTATGACATGTTAAAAGCGAAAGTGGATACAAATATGTGTCAGACGATCAAGGAATTGCCAAATAGTCTTAAATGCAGCATACACGCTCGTAAACATGGTTCAGATAACTGCGCAAATAAAATCGCATGGCCCAAAACACAACCACTACGCATTTTTAGGCGTCAAAAACGACCCACAGTGCCACTGCACGAGTGAGAAGTCGGCTCATTTCTCCGCCCCCTGTATTTACGTCCTAAAAAACAGGGGTGCTGGGGCATTCCCACCGTCGTCGATGTACCTTCTATAAAACGACGTATTCACATCATTCGAGGCACCAGCGCTTATTGTACATATTCTACCATTCACAAGCGTCGCCGACGGTGAAAATGGCAAAGCGCCCCTGTTTTGGAGGAGGACGCAAATACAGGGGCGGGGCCATTTTCTTACTCGTGTAGCGGCATTGTGGGTCGTTTTTGGCACTTCAATTTGCGTAGGTGTTGTAATCTGAGCAATACCATTCTGATTCCGTAGTTATCTCAAACACGTTTACGAGCGTGAGTGCTGCCTTTAAGTGACAAAACATTTGCAAAATTGGATAATATTCAAAATGCGATCTCTAGATACCTTCGCGGAAAAGGCCATTAATTTCTATCGATCAGGGATTGAAAATTTACTCTTTAAATGGCAAGAGGTTATTAATAATGACGGAAATATATCACTGATCAAAAACAAAGAGTTGGTAAAAATGTATGTGTTTGTATTGAACGTAAGAAAGCGACATTATTTTCCGATCCCTCCAATACTTTGAAAAACTGTAATTGGCTACTTCTTCCATCGAATAAACACAACTGCTGTGATTGTGACCGTCAGGCCTAATGTCCGAAAAAAAGGATTTAAATGCAGTATTTACGACAAGAGATTGAATGGGCGTGCTGGCTGTTTGTCAGTTCTGGCTTTCGATAATTATAGGGAGCACTTGAACGGAATCTGACCAGTATCTCAGGAAAACTCACGGCCCGTCCGCGGCGCTTTTGCAGGATCGTCCGCGGCCGAGGACCGGACGATCCTTTACCGAAGCCGGTAAAGAGCGCCGGCAAGGCGCCGCGGACCATCCTGCAGGTGCCGCGAATCGTCCTGAGAGCCGCCGCGGAGCGTCCTTTTCTGCAAATATAACGCAAAATACCGTGTCTTGTCCGTAACTACACAAAAATCACGCCTTCACAATATTTCCGCCGAGGTCTGCGGTGAGGAACCAACCTCCTTCGGACAGCGGCGAAAACTGCACCCCGCCCCCTTCCCAGCTGTGAGGATATCCCCTATCCCCCCCAGCGTCCAAAAATATGCTAGCCTCCGGAGAGTGTCTCGAGGTCACCTTCCAGGGCCGGCATTAGAATTCCGAATGAGGAATCGAGTGAGATGAGGCACCCTTAATACCAGCTGCGCATAAGATAAACACATTAGGACGTGATCAATCGCTTTGCCATGTTTTTTCATGTCTGCCACAACAGCCGTGCTTGCGGTCAAGTGAGATGTGAATGAGTGATATAAAGAGGTGAAAGTCGTTGAACTGCCGGTGCGCCCCGGAACCACCCCCATCGAGAACAATCAGCGCCGCGGATGGGCCGTTTGACCAACCCGCTCTCATTTGTGCCGCGGATCAGCCGTCAAGCGCCGCGGACAGTTGGCAGAGCTCATCTTCCGCAGCGGACGGGCCGTGAGTTTCTCTGAGTAGAAAGCTTAACATAATCTTTCTTATCATTTTAAACTGCTGGAGGTTTCTAGAAGCTTTCGATTTCAATTATCGTATAGCTGGTGATAAAGATTTTCCGAGAAAAAGTTATAACTAGCCGCTGGTGATAAGCGAAAACGATAGAAAAAGCGGGTAGTAGTAGGATAGTTAAGATTTAAATATGTTAGGATGGTCTAACAGTTTGAGAAACGACTGGAAACCAGGAACATGCAGGAAGGCTCAATGGCGTTTTTAAGATCCGCTCAGTGTTTCAGATCAGAATTGTGGCTGCCGATGCAGGAGTGGAGTATGAACTAACAAGAGCTCCACCCGACATAACATCCATAGTATCGTTTATGAAGAAGTTGGACACCATACCTCTACAGCAGGGAGAACAAGAGACAGCGGATGGAGATCATTTCAGTGTGTCCGAAACGAAATATCTCAGTGAAGCTAAGATCTCGGCGTACAATGCAAGTTCACGAGCATTTCTCCGCAACGGTTATTACCGTTAGAATATAGCTATTCGCTTTTTCTGTGCTCAGCCTTTGTTAAACCTGCACAAAAAAAAGAATAGTTCCCCCCCCCCTTTGAAAAACGCTTCCAGTTCGGACCAGAGGTTGGCGTCTTTCCTAAATGTTCCCTTGGTGTTTGAATGAATACATGCTTACTCACAGAAATTACAGAAGATCCTTTCCACGTTGTCGGGAAATCAGCGTCTCCTGCGATTTGCCATTTCTATGTTTAGATCGACTGGAAGGAGTACCTTCTTCGAATATCTCCACAAGAAGCTCATGACCACATCTCGAATGATCCACAAGTATCACTTCCTAGTGAATATTACATGGAACGGTTAGTAATTTTAGCATTCAGTGTAGATAATTAATTAAGCCTGTGATCGACCGGTATTTTCCGAGGCCGTATATCGCTTGCATATACAGTTCATCTACGCAATCGCGTTCAGTCCGCAAAGCGCGCGCTGATTGCGGAAGCAGGTTGCGGCGAAAAAAGGCAAAGACCGCCCGGGTGATCCGGCATCCCTGTCTAAGGATCCTCGAAATCGCGCCGCTACACGTTTTCACAATCAGCGTGCACTTTGCGGACTGAATGCGATTGCGTAGATGAACTTTACCTGTGGCCGTATTCATGAAGCTCTGGGAGTTTTCCGGGACGGTCCAAACTGGCGGGTCGACGGGAGGGTTCTTAGTCACCTACCGCTTGTATGGAGAATTTCGGCTGACTGTTATGTCGATCTTGCTTTTCAGAAAATTGTGGTGCGCGCGAAGCGCGCACCAGGATTTGGCTTTGATCTCTTCCGGCGCGGATGCCCTGTAATCAGATCACCTACTCATACAGTCACCAGAGGTATGAGCTGTACACCATTCGATGCGCTGCAAGAAATTACATGTGTGAGCAACTTTTCATCCTAACTGGTCCCCGCTTTCTAAAGTTATGACCTCTCAAAGTACGCAAAAACCTCCACCACCGCCTCCGCCTGCGCCTCCGCCACGGCCTCCGCCTCCACCTCCGTCCGTCGAATTCCATTTTTTTTTGGAAGGCGTGGACCAAATCGCTCGAAAATTTGTGACTACTGGTAATCGGCCACGGGAATGACGAAAATAATTGTCAGAACTCACCATAATGACTTCTAGGCCCCTAACGGGCGTTTCAAACTCGGAAACCGGCCTCTCAAGATTAGTTTATGAAAATGATGGGTTTTTTCGTTATCAGTCATTGTTTTCTTAGACTCCATATAAACACCTTGCTGTCTAGGGTGGTGTGCTTTAAACGTCCGGCTCGGAAGAGGACGCTGTGCGGGAGGGATGTTCTTGAGCGCGGCGCGTATTCGTTCCATGCGCACCATCGATAAGAAGGCGTCGCAGGGTGTGCTGTAGTGTCGGTTGACTATGCGAGACAGCAGTAGGAGTATGCAGGACGTCATGGAACTACAGCAGGACCACAGTAGGGGTGTGCAGGACATCATGGAACCTGTGAAGGATCTTAGTAGGAGTGTGCAGGACATCATGGGACCTGTGCAGGAGTCCAGTAACGGTGTGCAGGACGTCGTAGAAAGTGTGCAGAACCTTAGTAGGAGTGTGCAGGACATCACGTAACGTGTGCAGGACCTTAGTAGGAGTGTGCAGGACATCATGGGACCTGTGCAGGACCTCAGCTGGGGTGTGCAGGACGTCGTAGAATGTGTGCAGGACATCAAGGAACTTGTGCAGGACCCCAGTAAGGGTGTGCAGGACGTCGTAGAGTGTGTGCAGGACCTCAGTAGGAGTGTGCAGGACATTATGGGACCTGAGCAGGACCCCATTAGGGGTGTGCAGGATCTTAGTAGGAGTGTGCAGGACATCATGGAACCTGTGCAGGACCCCACTAGGGGTGTGCAGGACGTCATAGAATGTGTGCAGTACCTCATTTGGAGTGTGCAGGACATCATGGAACGTGTGCAGAACATTAATAGCAGTGTGAAGGACATCAACGAACTTGTGCAGGACCCCAGTAATGGTGTGCAGGACGTCGTAGAATGTGTGCAGGACATCAAGGAACTTGTGCAGGACCCCAGTAAGGGTGTGCAAGACGTCGTAGAATGTGTGCAGGACCTCAGCAGAAGTGTGCAGGACATTATGGGACCTGTGCAGGACCCTAAAAGGGGTGTGCAGGACCTTAGTAGGAGTGTGCAGGACATCATGGAGCCTGTGCAGGACCCCAGTAGGGGTGTGCAGGACATCATGGAACGTGTGCAAGACCTTAGTGGGAGTGTGCAGGACTTTAGTAGGAGTGTGCAGGACATCATGGGACTTGTGCAGGACCCCCGTAGGGATGCGCAGGACGTTGTAGAATATGTTCAAGACCTCAGTAGGAGTGCGCAGGACATCATGGAACCAGTGCAGCACCCCAGTAGGGGTGTGCAGGACGTTGTGGAATGTGTGCAGGACCCAAGTAGGAGAGTGCAGGACATCAAGGAACTTGTGCAAGACCCCAGTAGGGGTGTGCAAGACGTCCTAGAATGCGTGCAGGACCTCAGTAGGGGTGTGCAGAAAATCGTGGAACGTGTGCAGGACCTCAGTAGGAGTGTGCAGGACATCATGAAGCGTGTGCAGGATCCCAGTAGGGATGAGCAGGACGTCATGGAATACGTGTAGGACCTTAGTCAAAGTGTGCAGGAAATCATAGAACGTGTGCAGGACCCCACTAGGGGTGTGCAGAACGTCGTAGAATGTGTGGAGGACCTAAGTAGGAATGTGCAGGACACCAAGGAACTTGTGCAGGACCCCAGTAGGAGTGTGCAGGACGTCGTAGAATGCGTGTAGGACCTCAGTAGGAGTGTGCAGAAAATCATGGAACGTGTGCAGGGTCCCAATAGAGGTGTACAGGACATCATGGAACGTGTGCAGGACCACAGCAGGGATGAACAGGACGCCCTGGAATGTGTACAGGACCTCAGTGAAAGTGTGCAGGGCATCATGGAACGTGTGCAGTACCCTAATAGGGGTGTGCAGGACGTCATGGAATGTGTACAGGACCTCAGCGAAAGTGTGCATGACATCATAGAACGTGTGCAGGACCCCACTAAGGGTGTGCAGATCATCATGGAATGTGTGCAGGACCTTAGTAGGAGTGTTCAGGACATCAAGTGACGTGCGCATGACCTCAGTTTATTGTCCAGGACACCGTATGCAAGCCATGCCTCCGAATCAAAAAGAACGATAGTTAAGTGCGCCAGAACAGGACTACCGTAATCTCACTCGAGTTGGCTCTGAAATTTTCTAAGTTCTGACTCCGAATTCGCTACATCTTCATCACCGCTGGTGGTGTTTTCCTGCTTTGTAGTCCAGGCAGATCCTCAAATGCTGATCTCTGGAGAAGGATGGTGTGTGAATGAAGACACACCGTTTTCCACTTCTTTTATACTTTACCCTTGATCAATTGGGTATCATCGAATTTGTTTACAAGAGCCGAATAACACCATTCCTTAGATCACGGTAGTCCTCTTCTGGCGCACATAATTATCGTTCTCGTTCCGAATCAGACATATATACCGGCGCAGACGAGCCACATCGGCATGAACCGAAGAAGTTTGCCTAGAGCGGTTGACCCTGGGTCTATCCTAGACGTGGTGGGGCCACCCAAGATTTACTCATAGAAATGATGAAAAACTCTGATAAAAGATGCCTGTTACTGCGCTATCAATCATTGTTTATTTAGGAGCTCTATGGAAATACTTTGACTGGTAGCCTTACCATTCGGTGGTTCATTTCATTTCCGTCTTGAATGGTGGGTGCCCCCTCCCGTCTAGGATAGTGCCTAGACCCTGTACAATTGGGTCATTTTAGAACTCATATCTTCATTTTTTCGACTTTTAAATTCAAAAAGTATATGTCTTGTATCTTATTTGTAGGAAGCCGCGTTGCAACAATCATCTTGCAGTCTTAGCAGCAAAGCGGTTGTTTCTTCATTTCAACCACCATGTTTTCGAGAAAAAACAACTTGACTTTCAGAGCTTGACGATATTATAGAAGGGAAACCCTTGGAAAAAGTTGTGAAATTTCTGAAAGTTGGGATTCGCAGAAAAGGTCAAGGATTTGGCATTGCTCTAAAATGTCGTGAAATTGTTCCATTAGATTTGGCTATCAAACTGATTCCCTAAATGTAGTGAAATTGTTGAATTGATTTGACTTGTGTTGGTATAAGCAGACAACATAATTATCAAATGTAGTGAAATTGTTGCAAACGGATTTGGCAGGAGCTCTACGATTTATCACAGTCAAATCACGCGTCAGAAGGGGTTTTTCTTGGAGCGCATATTGAATCAAATGAGAACAAGAATAACTCTAGCAGGAATACGGTTCCATACAATGTGAACCGTGAAAGCGTTGAGGACACGAATACATAGCGTTATCAGCTAATAAATTGCGTTAGATTTCGTTTTCATGATTGTTATCTAATCGGTGAGGGAAGGTCTAGTACCTTAGTGGGAGCTACACTGAAAAGGCAGAATAACATTCAAAAACCTTATTTCTAGCCCATAAGGCCACGTTTCGTTCAGCTTTGTTGGCTGAGAATTATTTTTTCTTTTACTCTTCATTCGCTCGCCAGAGGATCTTCTGACGCGTGATTTGACTCTGATAATTCATAGAGCTCCTGCCAAATCCGTTTGCAACAATTTCACTACATTTGATAATTATGCTGTCTGCTTATGCCAACAAAAGCCAAATCAATTCAACAATTTCTCTACATTTAGGGAATCAGTTTGATAGCCAAATCTAATGGAACAATTTAACGACATTTTAGAGCAATGCCGAATCCTTGACCTTTTCTGTGGAGCCCAACTTTCAGAAATGATCAACATATAATTGAAAGGCGGCGCGCGCTCTGCCCGAAAAATCGCACAATCGAGGTCGGGTATGCTATGCTCGCCGGAATGATTTGATAGCGGAGCTGAGAGACAGTAGCCTTGTACCCGGCGGTCTCCTCTCTGTCTCTGCAGGCGTCTACTCATGTCTGTCTCTGCTTTCACAGGTTTTTAGCAGAATAATCAAAACAAGCTACTACTATTGAAATCTGGGCTGGGTAGGCACAATATTGGTTGCCATACGCCGGGCACGGGAGGCACCCCTCCTGCGCACGCGCTTTCATGAATACGGCCACTGGGTGACATGTGACTCCAACCTACGCATTACTTCTTATTCAATGCAAACTATAACAACGAGTGATGGAATGTGGGCATAAATTTTCACGTGTTAGCATGCCTACAAATGTCTGCACGTTGGCGCAAACTCGATGCACGTACCGTACTTCCTCTATTAGAAGACCCTATTACAGTGTCTATTTGAAGTACACCTCTATTAGAAGTATACCCTCTATTTGATGTACACCTCTATTCAAAGTACACCCTCTATTAGGAGCACACCCCCGATGCAAATGCCCACCTTTTTGAGGTAAACTTCCATTACCAAACTGTTGGCGATCCGATTATGGCATTTGAGAGAGGCCAGATTGCGCGAGCTGTTTTTGCATAATCGCGGGATTCGAATATTCACAAGAAAATAATCGGGTCCGAAAGTTGCTTGTATGGAATAGCTTTCGATTCCACTTTAGCAAAATAATCAAGACAAGCTCAGTGCTTAGAATTGATACTACGGTAACTCGCGCCGCATGTACGGAGATCATTTAGAAACATTACAGGAATTTTGATTTCATAAGATCGTAATCATTCGCATTTGGGCTTTTTCTAACCCAGAACAGTGACTTTGACTGTCCTGATGAAGCAAGGGGTCGCAAGCGTCATGAACATTGGATGATTCAAGTGGAGACATCGTTTTCACGGCGAGAAAATCCGGCACGGCAAGTCATGGACGTTTACGTACGGTGAGTTGTGGATGCAAGGGGCTATCCTATACAGTGCGTTTCAAAAGTATAGACGCACCCTTTAATATGTCGTTATCCTATGTGAATATGATTGGTTGCAAAAGATATCATTACCATTAAACTCGTCGTGCCCAAAAACCCTACTCAACAAAATTTCAGTGCCATAAGTGCGAAATCTAAGTACCTTTTTCAAACCGCAAAATACTGCATTTTAAAAGTATAGACGCACTATCAACAGTGCAAGGAAACTCATATTCTCATGGTCAAGCTTCCCTTTTCAGGAGGTCAACAAATAGGTGTAACTGTTTGTAACTTACATTACAAATGGCCCGTAGTATCTGTCTCTCGAAGAGTGAGCAAGCGCAAATACATACGTGCACTGAATATTGCAGAAATGAGCAAACGGAAGATCGCCAAGATACTCGGGCGTTTATCGAGAGTTGTCGACAGGGCCAGTAGCAATCCCCAATGTGGTGACCTTAAAGAGGCAGCCAACTTGAGGTCGGTGACGCCTAGATGTTTCCTAAGGCTGCGACCTTAGAACGAGAATCATTCTTGAAGAGTAGCGTTGAATGCAAAACTCTCAATAGTCGGCGTATTTGAACCAGCACAGCACCAACCTACGAGACGGATGCCCAACACAGCGCCTTAGACCACTAGACCAAGTGTTCATGTGTGAAGGACTCTTTCTGTTTTCCTACATACACTCCCTCCACAGTTCTTCGTATTCATTGTAACTTTGATCAAACTAGCAGTAGTAAATATGGGTTTCGGGAGCGTGCCAATGTGTCTATCTTTCAGATTCAATAAGTTTCCAACCTTGGATGATGGGATTTTGGAATTTTTCTTGGAAATCATCAAAGCGAGAGAATGTTAGATTCAAAAAACGATTTTGAAAATTTTTTGTTGGATGACCTCTTACCACAGAACCACGATACACAATGCTTTGTAGTATGATTTTTGAGCAGCGAACCTTGTGTTTTTGTCACAATTTACCGAAAAATTCAAAGGATTTTTCTTGAAATATGATCTATTTTTCTCCTTAGTCTGTTTCACGCTCCCCAGTCAACATAGAAAGAAGTGAACTTGAAGCGAAAGAGGAAAACGATGTTAAGATAAAAGCCGCACTTACATGAACTATCATCTAAGTGATCTATACAGCATTTAGTAACTAGTACACGCGGATCACGTAAGTTTCATGCATCGAAACCGTTTTTCAGCCATCTTTCTGAGATGGCTTTCTAAGCAAATCTGATTTTATTTTTGGTGAGCGATTATTGGAAAAAAATCTGAAAATGGTTGAATATGGCCACAGCAACTTTTAGGAATTGGAAGTTGAGCTTAGCATAGGACTAAAGCACGTCAAATCTATAAAGGAGACGTACCCATGACAGCTACGTACAATTTGATGTTAATCTTCCACTAATCTCCGCCAGGAATCATTTAAACATCAATAAAACATTCGAACGTTTCGCCTGTCATTTCTATCAGCTGGCAGCGGAGCTGGATGGCCGCCAGCCGGCGGGTCCAATTTTTCCTCGCCCACCTAGACAACGAGATAGGCCGCTGTGCTGTGCTGGGGTGATAAGTGGACAGCGGACTGGTCGGTTCGAAAGCGCTCCACTGCCCTATCTTAGAGCGCACTTGCCTCGTAAAGTCATCACCATTGGACGTGCTCGACCCTATGACCGCGGTATTGACCCAGCTCCTCTTCGCTCTGCGCGCTATTTCTCTTTCCTCTGCGGCGGTGAGCAAAGTCAACACCCGTTTCTTGCAGTCAGCCACTTCACAAAAGAACGCTCACTGCTCCCAGGTGGCTGACTGCAATGGTCATTAACTTGAGCGCCGCCTGTGCATTTCTATGCCGGCCCATCCATATTGATAGCCGAGACGTGATTGACCCAGTCACCACGCAGTGACAGCCGGTAGCTGCCACTTTCCGGGGGGATTGCTACTGGCCCAGTTATCTGCGCGACCCTGATCCCTATGGGAAAAGGCGAAGTCCGGTATACCAAAGAAGCCAACTGCCCAAGATGTTTGCCGTGTTGGTCGGCTTGTTTCCAACTCGACTCTAACGATCACTGAAGTTCGAGCTGAACTGTCGACTTCTGTCTCAAGGACGACTGTCTGGAGGGCCATTCGAAAAAATAGAAACACCGTGTATCGCCGCCTCCGACCCGCCCCACACCTCACTGACACTCACAAAGCAGCACGGCTACAGTTCGCTAAGGCGCTATTCATACTACTCAACGCTCACGCTGGCGTGGCGTTTGTGTATGAATGGCTTGACGCCCCGCCCGCGCGGCACGCGCGTCACGCTCCGCCCGCTCCGCCATGGCGTCGCCGCTGCAGTATTCATACTGCCACCCGGAACGCCTTGGCGTTTCTGTCCACTGATATTATTTATCGATCGTCTCATTCATTCCGGCTTCACCGCTTCGCCATGGCGTCGCCGCTGGAGTATTCATAGTCTCCGCAAGCGCGGTACGCGCGTCACACGGGTATAAAGTATTCATACACAAACGCCACGCCAGCGCGGCACGCGCGTGCCGCGCTGGCGTTGAGTAGTATGAATAGCGCCTAAGAGGGATATGGTGACGGAGTGGTCCATGGTGAGTATGAATTTTTTTTCAGGTCACACTGGAGCAATTAAAATCGTGTTTTGGTGACGTTTGCCAACCAAAAGAGGTTTAACTTAGATTGTAGTGATGGATATGCCTACTATTACTGGAGGGAACGTCGAAAAGAACCCATGTTCTTAAAGGCAGTGGTCACGATGAAAAACGTTATCGAAAGAACTACAAAAATCAGCTTAGATCAAAAACAGCTGAAAAACTATGAAGGTGGCGCGGTGAAAAACAGGCTATAATTAGAGTTTCTAGGGCCAAAAGAAGCCAGTTCGTGCACACGTGCACAGCGCCGACCAAGAAGATCATGGTCTCATACCGAGCAGTCAAAAATCATCGACATTTAGAGGAAGAAAGAAATGTAAATTCACCTAACAAAAACTGTTGAGCAATGAAAGAAAGCACTCCAGTCAATGTTTTTGACTAGATGTGTACATAAATCCGAAGGTTGATTGATTGAAATTCAATTTCAAGCCAGCTGATGTTCTTGATATAAGAGGTCATCGGTGCCGATTATGTGGAGTGGGCTCGTCCACCATCAAAAGACAATAAAGTTGAGGCTTCAAATTTGGCGCAAAACAGAAGTTTTTTGGCGATTTTTTCCTATAGGTCCTACTACTCGAGACCCAGAAAAAGGTTTAGAGAGAAAAAGACGACAAGCATAATTGATCGCGACCACTGCCTTTGAGCAAGCGGAACTTCGGAGGTGGTACTGTCATGGTTTGGGGAGATTTCTGCAGCGACAGCGTTTTAAAAATTGCTTTCATCAACACCAATAAGGACTCTGCTGAATACCAGCTTATGCTCTGATGCCACATCTTGCCTTTCCTTTTACATCAGGATAGAGGGAAGCTTGTTTTTAACAAGACAACGCGTCAGTCCACGTGAGTCGGTTGACAAAGGCGTGGTTTGAGGAGAGTGAGGTAAAGCGAATGGACTGCCCTGTGTGTTCTCCCAATATCGATTCCAAGGAGAATGTCTGAGCTATGTTGGTACGTGACATTTATGGTCAAGCTCGAACGTACGCAGACGCTGGAGACCTCAAGGCAGCAATCATCCGTTCCTGGGACGGCTTGGACGTTCAGGTTTTGTAGATGGTGGTGGATTCGATGCCAAATCGCGTTTATGAAGTGATTTTTAAGCATGGAGGACCGATCTGCTATCGAACTTTCATTGTCTGTTATTTTTGTTAATAAATCTGCTGCAAATCACAAGTGCGTCTATACTTTTGATACGCTGTATTTTGAGGCTTAAGACAGAAAGTACCTCATGTTTTCACTCTAGGCACGGAAATTTTGTACAGTAGGGTTATCGGGCACGAATGGTAATGATATTTTGCATCCGAACACATTCAGATCGGACAAAGACGTATTAGAGGGTGCGCTATACTTTTGAAACGCACTGTAGAACAGGTGTGGAGTCGTTAGAGAAGCGTGCATTTTTTTCAATTTGCACGGTTCAAAAAAGCTATTGCGTCAAGCCTCACGAGTTCTTTCCCACTGGTCTTTATCTCCTTGGTCAAGCACTCTTCAACGAAAGCGATGCCGCACTAATATAGTTTTTGGAGAAAATCGACCTGAAAAAATAACGGTTGTGAGCAAGAGGATGATATCAGTAAATGAAGAATCTACAATTCGATTAAACTTGGATGGCTGCGTTTTCATAATGCGGTCTGAGATTGGAATGCACAAAAAAATCTCGGTGCTATAATAAAAATTTGCCGGAAATGCAAACAGTTCATCATAGAAAATTTCAAAAATTGAGCCAAACAATAGAGGTACACCCTCTATTGTAAGTACACCTCTAATAGATTAACACTTAAAAAAGGCTTTAGAATTGCGAGTACAGCCTCTATTTGAAGTACACCTCTAATAGACGTGCATCTATACTAGAGGCCTAAGAATTAGAAGTACATTCTTTCCCAAAAGAGAAAATACGGTATGCTGTAACATATGGTTTGCGCTAACGCACAAAACGCAAAGTATCAGTACAATCTCTGCCAGCTGCATATGGGCTTCGCCAGGTGCTTAGAGGAGCCGCCCTTCATACGAAACATATCACGGCTGAGCGCTTATCACTAAGGTGACCGTTTCAATGCACCATACAGTAAAAAGGGCCATTCAGAGGGAAAGGCTAAGCAGTGCTTAGTAGGCACCACTATTGGACAACGCCACTCTGCTGGCTGCAGTGTGGTGCAGACAATGCTCTGCCTTATGATGACCTTCGCGCCTCCCTTTTTCGTTTGCGTTGCTCATGGCTTGACGCACCGAAACTATCGCCTTTTCCCGGCACGGCATAAAAGCGGAAACGGAAACAGAATTAAAGAACCCGATGATGCTGGAAGGACGGAAAGGGAAGGCTCCCAATAGCCATGCTAACTGCAAGAAAACACACGGAGTGTTACCGTTAACAAGTCCAACCACTGACTGAGCTAGCGAATCGATGAGACGGCGCTAAAACGTTGATGTGGAATAGTAGCCAAATGCATTGTTCGCAATACTTTTCCGTCTTAAGTTTTCAATCGAAAACAACTGTGACAGCCATCACAAGCAGAATAGCGTCCAAAAAAGCGTACGCCCTCTTGAAGGGGATAAGCAGTGTAGAGGAGTGTTCCTATGTTCTGGACGCGCCCGTTGGGAAAACGAGCGACTTGGGGAGCGGGAAGCTTTTAAAACCGTTGTTTAGCGCGAAATAGACAGGAGGACGGTTAGGGTGTCACATTTCTCTTGAGAGGAGGAACTGGGACTTCCTATCTACGCAGGCGGAAGCAGGTCAACGGCGCGGTCCAATATGCTAAGTCGTTGGAAATCAGGTAAGCCGGACGCGTGATGCGTCTTGAGGATAACCGCTGGACAAGAGCTGGAGACGATTGCGTACAGCTGGCCTCTAGCGCATTACTGGCCGTACTCCAACGCGATGGTCGCATTTCTCCACCAAAAGCCCTGACTAAAGAAATGAGAGCCTTCGCGTTCCTAGACTGAGCAAGTTCTGCTGGCCAGCTATGGCTCGAATCGGGTTGATGCCTATTACTGAACTATAGCGCGCGATAACGACGAATGTAGACGTTACTGGCGCTCTCTCGACAGTGTCAGTGACCAACTGGTGGACAGGTAACGCAGGAGTGAAGCTTTACCACCTTTGCGAAGATTGCGTAGCCGTTATGGTTTTGTGGCACACAAGTATCTATTACTAAATTGCTGGATACACTGCGATATTTTCGTAGATACATACCTGTATTTTTGAAAGGAAGACCTTTGCTCTTTTCAACCAGGCTGAGCAAGCTGCTCTCCGAAACCTCTCCGCGAACATTAACGAACTATGTGATAACACAATATATTCTGTCGTGGATACCGTTACTGGAGGAGAAATATCGTAAACTGGTGCAGGTAAGAGTTTTTCTCCTGCAAAGAGGTTCGCGACTGTGCAATAACTTTCAGGAATTCGCTCACAGTATGAGAAAAACTGTTCCGCAGAATAGAAGTGAACTTTGTTACAGCGAAGTGAACAAGCATTATGCTGAAGCCATCTTCGCAATGTATACACGGTCCATGTCAAAAAATGTATGTAATTTTGAGGCTCTTGGGTATTAACTGACGAACGCGTCTGAAGTGTGCCACACTTGTCCGAATCGTGCACGGTATACCAGGGAGTGACTGCAGGGCAATACGGGGTCCATGTCGCGGAGGAAATGTTCAACTACAGAAGTTGGTTTGCGTCCGTGTTTTTCGTACCGTCCAACCCTCGTTTATCCCTGATATCCTGCGAGACCATCATGACCTACACGTTCAGAAGCAGCTCGGTTGCCACTATTTTGGTTGCTATATCTGTAACTACGCTGACTATTATCATGCCCATACAGACAACAAACTCGACAAAAACGTTCTCGGGAGTCTCTCCGCTTTTAGCAACTACGACGCGAATTAATCTGCGTTCTTCCAAAACTTTTCTTTGACCTGTTCATAGAGCACTTGCAAAAGAAAAATGGGGTGAAGGCCATAATCAACCTCCGGCCTGCCCCTCCCTTCCCAAGGCAGGTTAAAAGTGACTCGAGGGAGTGCGGAGAAACGCTAACCAGACACCTTCTTGGCGCGCCGAGGTTACGAACCCTGCACACTTCCGCTCGCCTTATATTTTTAAGCGTTGGGCGATAACGTTTTTTCCTCGTTACGAAGAATTTCAGAGTAGTTCTCTCCGATTCGGGGAGATTTTCCAACACGAAAATTGGAAACACTCGACATGATATGAATTTCTCACCCTAATTTACTTTTTTGCTCTTGCCACTCTTGTAATATTTTACTTTTCCTCGCTTCTTACTAACTTATGGTTCATAGACTGAGCACGTAATCCAAATACTAGAATCTATTTTTTGTTAGCGACCAGATTCTAAAACTGCTTTAAAGGCAGGATTCGCGATAAAATTGATTTTCGAGCCCTCTTCATGAGAATGTAGATTAGGTCATGACAAAATGAGGATTAGGTCATGACAAAAGTAAAAACAGGTGACAAAAAAATTAAAATGTGAAAAGAAAAGTGAAAAGTGGATAGAACGCACAAAAGTAAGACATAACGGCTAATTACATGACCAGTAGCGAACACCCCGGAAGGTGGCAGATACCGGCTGTCTTTGCGTGGTGACTGCAGCAATCCCATCTCAGCTATCAATAAGAACACGCCGGCATAGAAATGCACAGGCGATCCTCAAGTTGATGACTGTAGTAGTCAGGCACCTAGCAGCAGCTCAGACATAAGGGCGGACTTACCGCGCACAGAACTTGCCGAATAGTACTTACCGCGCACAGGATTCGTTTTGACCGCGATCGAAAGCCCAATTAGGACTTACCGCGAATAAACTCGCGGTCAGAGCGATTGCATTCCGGTGCTCGCGATACAACCGCTTCGCCATCCGGTCGGATCGCGCGCAAACTCAGTAATAGGACTGATGTCGCACAAAAATCGGACTGACCGCGTTCAACCGTGGGTGGTGTGTGTGTGGTGTGTTCTGGGCCGATTTGCGTCTCAGTTCACGCGCAAAGCTGAAATTCAAATTTGCGCGCTTCTTCATGGTGGAGTCCATTGTTTTGTATCTATCTGTACTTCATCACGGTTCTTTCTTATTGGTTCATGTTGATCTCGTATTCATTTATGGATGTTGTTTTTGTTGTTTGTTCTCGGAAGGAACAACAACAACATTGTTGTTCTTTCTGATTTTCCATAAATTTCTCGCTGACGAATCGTGGGAACACCATAGCTGTTCTGTATTGCTTCCTTTGAAGTTTCCCCGTTGCGAGTCGTGGTGGGACCACCACAGCCGTTGCATATTGCGTCATTCAAAGTTTCTCAGGGATAAATCGTGGTGGGACCACCGTGGGTGTTGCATATTGAATCCTTTGAGCCTTCTTCTTTTCGGATCGTGGTGGGACCACCTCATTTGTTGCGTATTGGGCCCTTTCAAGCTTCTCCGTCACGAATCGTGGTGGGAACACCAAAATAGTTGCGAATTGCGTCCTTTAAAGTTTCTCGGTTGCGAATAGTAGTGGGACCATCGTAGTAGTTGCATATTGTGTCCTTTAAAGTTTCTCTGTTACCAATCGTGGTGAGACCTCCGTAGCTGTTGCATATTGCGTCCTTTGAACTTTCTAAACTTTTTTCGTTGCCAGTCGTGGTGGGACCACCGCAGCTGTTGCCAATGGCGAAGAATACTACGTGGCCTTGAGCTGTGGCTCATTCCGCGCCGCGGTCGCATTGCGGCGTAGGAATTAGAGCCCGCCTACATCTGTTTCAGTGGGATGTCAGAGTGGGAGCCGAATGCTTATTTTTAGAGAAATTTTGACAGTGAAAGGGCTAAAAGAAATGATCAACCTAAGAAGTTACGGGACTTAAACCCTTTTAGACGTCCAGCATTTTCGACATTTGTGTATTACACAAGCCACGTCAGACAGACGTGGAAAAAAGGAAGCTGAAGAGAGATTTTCAAACGGTTTTTTTTAATGAAAGAAAACCCTGTTATGAAATTTCCCAGTGGGGATCGTTACAATTCTGTTACTCAACAAGGATTTGTGATGCAGTCGTAAAAATTTTCTGAAATTTCGGGCACCAACAGTATCGTACCTCCGTTTTGGTCCTACACAACGGCCTGATTGACCCGGCTCGAAGATATATCACGTTTCCGAGACACAGTTGTCCATGAAAAAA
Source organism: Aplectana chamaeleonis (assembly GCA_029168955.1). Taxonomy (NCBI): domain Eukaryota; kingdom Metazoa; phylum Nematoda; class Chromadorea; order Rhabditida; family Cosmocercidae; genus Aplectana; species Aplectana chamaeleonis. The sequence continues at coordinate 465,288 of JAPDOI010000380.1, read as the reverse complement.
TTCAGAGTTAATCCAAGTCCCGCTTGTTTAATAACCTTTGGAGATGAGATGTTCGCATCTGTCTTATAGTTTTGTATGTATCCCATAAGCAACTCCATGCACGAGCTGTGCTTTATATTTGATAATCTATTTCGGAATGCTCGAATGTTTTGCCATTTCTGTTAGTGTTAAATTTTTGTTTTCTGTTGTACTGTTGTTTTGGTGCGCAATGTCTCTTCTATCATGCTCTTGTATGCTCATTCATTTGCGGGTCCTGGAATTTGTTTGCATTCCGTTTATGATCCTTCCACATCTCGAGTCTACTTCTCTAAGAATTGTTTGCATTTTTCTCTGAAGATGCACACAATGCGTGTCTGTTCGGTACATGTATGGTTTCGGTACTCGATTTAGTCTGACGCATGGATCAGGCGGCTGGTTGTGCGGTGTTGGCGGCCTCTTTGGCCAACGGGATTTCAATTCGCGCGCGGCGATCTACCGTCGCAGCCCCGTCCATTCCTCAGATTGAATTTATTACGTTAACTCTATGTATCCATTATCCACTGTAGTATTAAATATCCAGTACCCACTAGGCATTATTCGAATTTTTCTTTAACGATTCACATAACTGTGCGTCCACTACATTTATGTGTCTTTGCGATTTGTTCAAAGTGCGAACGAAAATAAAATTATATCTGTTTTGATGTTAAGACTGAGAATTAGTGAAAATGGCCTGGAACCATATTCACCGAAGACGCGATGCAGAGTTTATTTCAATCGTCCATGAATGCATATAGATTTTTGATCGATAAGGATTGTAAGCACAGCTTCTCTTAATCCGTCGCATTAAGTATGAATCCGGCCCGTAGCGAGTGAAGATTGAGTCTTGTCTCGATTTGTAGACCGATTTCCGGTATTGTAGGCCATCCAAGTCATTCTTGGGTGACCTCTAAGTGAGCGCCCATAGTTAAGAATAACAAGCGACCTCTGTTGTTACGGGAGGTACTGTTGAGAATGATATAATGATTGTATCCTTGACGATTGTGGCTATCTATACATGCCTCGCTCTATTGAGCTGTAGATAGCCGCGGTAGCTGAAGATACAATCAATAATAAATTTTTAGCCGCACCTCCCCTAGCGACGGTGATCTTTTGTATTTGTGGCTATGGGCGCTCCATAGAACCCCATACTGTTTACTTTCGAGGGCCACCCGTGGAAAAAACTTGTTTGGCCCTGTAGGGTTGACAGCACGCAGGCCTACGGCTACGTCCTGAAGGTTTGTGCGCGGTATGTCCTATTATGATGAAAATGTACTGATCGCCTGCTCTTTTAGTGTTGACCGCGCTCTGAAGACGGGCTGATCGCTCCAATTGCCGGTTTGATCGCCCTCGAATACCGGTTTGATCGCCGTTGATCACGCGATTGTTCCTATTGTGCGTCGCGATAAGTCCGCTCCTGTGTCTGAGAGTGAGCGTTCTTTCGTGAGGTGGCTGATTGCAAGAAACGGGTGGTGGCTTCGCTCACCGCCGCAGACGAAAGACAAATAGCGGGCAGAGCGAAGAGGGGATTGCTTGATACCGCGGTCATGGGGTTGTGCACGTCCAAGGGTGACTTCTGGAGGGAAGTGCGCTCCGAGAAAGAACAAAGGAGCGGTGCGAGTCCTTTGCGAACCCACCGGCTGGCAGCCATCCAGCTCCGCTGAGAATGACAGGCGAAACTTTTGAAGGTTCAATTTGATGATTCAATGATTCCTGGCAAAGATTAGTGAGAGATTTACGGAAGTAACACTACATTACACTTGATAGGCTATACCAACATGAAAAAAAAGGTAGAAAGATCCAGTGGAACTGAAATGTCGTGACAATTTACGACAGAAAGATCGAATGGAACTCAAATATTGTGACAATTACAATACATAAAGACATACAATCACAAATGGCCCTATGAAGGCATGCAATCAAGAATGGCAAATAGGTTATTTTTTCGGATCGCAGAACTTGAACCATTTTCAGTTTAAAACCTTTCGAGAGTGCTACTTGAGTGCATCCTACAAGATCATAAACTTAATTGGAAGTTTTTCAGAAGGCTGTGGTATTTTACCTACCGTAATCTTTTTCACATTCGTTTTCAGCGCCCCCAAATACTCCTCGAACAAGGCTTGGACCGGAATTGTCTGAATTCCTGAACTATTATTACTATTACTGAGTGGGTTACTACTTCAACCGCTCTTGGGCTCTCCTGGAGTTTTGAGAGGATTTCGTCAACTCGATATCGCTTCTTTCCTCAACAGAACGTTTTTAACTCCATTTAACACTTATAAGGGAAGACCCAACGGGATAAAAACGTCTTGAAAAAAGTCCTTCTGAGAGTTGTGGGGGATGGATAGAGTAACATTACTTTTTGTTGGGTATCCCCTACTGCCCTTCCGATATTTCAAAAAAAAAAAGAAAAACCAATCGAAACTACCTTCAACTTCTTAGTCGGAGCTGCTGGAGTCAATTCATATGCTCGAAACACATTTAAAGGCACAGGACAGCCAAAAATTATTTTTCAGATTCCATGCTTATCTTGGAGAGAGCCACTCTCTGATCAAAGTGGTACCTCTGAAACCATCGAAGACCCCCTACGAACGGAGATATGGCTCCTTGAAAATGCCTGCATTTTGAGGGCGAAAATTTCGCGGACGAGTTGTCTCAGGCCTGTATTTTTCTTCATTCGCAATCAATGCACGCGAGCAAAACAGGATGAGAAGATAGACCGGAAATGGACTGAATAACGACGATATGTTGAGAATTCATCCATCCATTCAGCCGCTATCGAGTTCTTAAATCTGGTAGGGGGCCGGGCCTGTGGTGGTGAGCGAAGGGGGTCGGGCCTGTGGTGGTCGCTTATATCTCGCTTATTTGAAGGAATCGAGATGTAGCATTTGACACGTATTATACAGAAGGGGTCTCCTACACAATCAAACAAAAATCACAAAATCCATGTCCGAGGATGTACTGTGCCTTTAAGGGCAGTGGTCGCGATAGGTTCTGCCTGCTATCGTTTCCTGTTTGAACCTTTTTCTGGAGATTCAGAGTAGTAGGACCTGTAAGGAAAAACTGCGAAAAAAACTCTGTTCTGGGCCAAATTTCAAGCCTGAACTTTCCTGTCTTTTAATGATGGACGAGCCCACTCCACATAATCGGCATCGATGATCTCTAATATCAAGATTGTTAGCTATCTTGAAATTGGAATTCAATCAAGAAAAACTATGGAGGTAGCGCGGTGAAAAACGGGCTAGAATTAGAGTTTCTAAGTCCCAAAGATGCCTGTTCGTGCACACGTGCACAGCGCTGCCCAAAACGATAGCAGTCTCATGCCGAGCAGTCAAAAATCATCGACACTCAGAGGAAGAAATAAACGCAAATTTACCTAATAAAAACAGTTGAGCAATGAAAGAAAGCACTCCAGTCAATGTTTTCGACTAGATGTGTACTTAAATTCGTAGGTTCATTGATTGAAATTCAATTTCAAGCCAGCTGATGTTCGCGATATTAGAGGTCATCGAGGCAGATGATGTGAAGTGGGCCTATCCACCATCAAAGGACAAGAAAGTTCAGGCTTCAAATTTGGCCCAAAACAGCGGTTTTTCCGCGATTTTTTCTTAGTTCCTACTACTCGAAACTCGGAGAAGGGTTCAGAAAGGAAGAGAAGACAATCACATTTGATCGCGACCACTGCCTTTAACTGTTTTAATTACCTAAATTTGAATTCATCTCTGGCTTCGGACTTCATTGAATTTTGACTGCTCAGCATGAGACTGCTATCTTTTTTGGCGGAGGTGTGCACGTGCGCACGAATTGAAATTTTAGAATCCTAATAACTCTATTCTTGGCTTGTTTCAACCGCGCAATCTTTATGGCCTTTTAGCTATTTGTGGATCAAGTCGGTTTTTATGTTTTTCTCCACAACATTTTTCATTGCGACTTCTGCCTTTAATTACAATAAAACTGCCATAGCCATCGGGCAGAGCTGGTCGAGAGGACAACGCTGGGAAATACTATTCTACGAAAAATCGCTGGAGTTGCTAATTCGATAACCACAATGCATCTTCTGAAAAGAATTATTTTGCATTTACTCGATTGTTTATCCACGATGTTTCTCATTCACATTTCAACTTGCGTTTTCCAATCTTATTGGATTTACAATTCCTATCCTTGAATTACTGCAGTATATGAGAATTGCCTTACTTTATTCAACAAAATAGTATTCCCACCTGCTTGTAGTAGCATTTCGGGTTCATTGAGAAATATTGTAATGTTAGCATCTTCTCACTTTGCATTATTTTGCTCTAGTAAAGGGAAGCACCTTATTTGAACACATAAAAGTCGTTTGCGAAAGTCATTGTAAGGAGCAAAGCGGAGAACCATTTCTCAAAATATATAATCATGGCCGCAGTTTTCGTTTTCAGAAGGCGGCAATCGGTTGCCTCATACATCTGCTAGTCCTTCTTCGAAAACTAATAAGCTTCGCTTGATCGCGCAGAACTTTTTTCCGATTCTCCGGAGTTCGAGGATGAATGAGTGAAGTATGGCGAAAAAATTCGAAAACAAATTTCCCCAATATTAATTCAATCAAAACAGATTGAGGTAGATGTGTGTTAGATGTTGTGATCAGCCGATTTTCGCTTCTGAAAAACCAAAAGCACATCCCTAGTGGCCGCTTGAAGAGAATCTGCCCACTATTTTCTTCCTCTGTTTTCCGAATTTTTCGCTCCACTATATGGTCCTTAGAAATGTTAGCCTATTCGTCCGCCACAACTTTCAGAAGAACTTTTACCCTGGAGCTTCTCTCTGGTTAGGGCTTTCTTCATTGGGAAAGTATTTTCCAAGTCACCATCATACTCTTGACAACCGCCAATTCGGCATGCCACACACCTGTCGCCCTTGCGAGAGCATTCGGCATGCGCCCACGCCGTGTAGTCGCTCGTGCTCGGGCAGCCGAACCCTTCGATAGCGGTACCAGTACCGCTCTCAAAAGGCTGCGATCTTCTCAGGAATTTCCGAACAAGTTACCTGCGTGCGTGATGACTCCACGCAACTTACTCTGAATTCACGCGTACCTTGGAACGATGTTATGTGTAACTTGCCGTGATTTTCAATTAAAGTCGCGCGTAACTTGCCTCAATTTCACACGTAACTTACACAACATCGCGAGTAACTTGCAATGTTGTCACACGTAACCTAGACTCCACACGCGACGCGGCTGCCACACCAACAAGTGACGCGGCCGGCGAACCGATAAGCTACGCGGCCGGCTCGCTGAGCGACATTTGGGCCGCCAGGGGTTGGGCGGGGCCTCCAGCGGCTAGGCGTGTCCAAGTACTTCGAACTTGGGTAATTGAACCGACGATGGTGCACACATGTGAGTCCTGCCTCAGGAATGCGTCGCATACTTCCCTCGGAGACGCTCGGCGAACAAATCAGATCCGAACTCAGATCACAAACTCATATAGCTGAGAATCTCCTCTATCATACGCAAATTGCTGCGCTCACGACGTTTCTCAACCCGCTTCAAGTACCTTTTTGAGAATCGGCTATCTTGAACAGCCGGTCTTCCTAACGGTCTCGCGCCGTGATCCGCCGGCCTTCCAGACGGATTCTTCATCCTCAGTGTTCTTGGCTATTGCATCGCCTCCATTTCCTTTCCATGAGCGCCAGCTGAGACTTGGGTTTTCTGTACCTCCCACCATCTTCGTGGATCATCGATGAGTCTCACTTTCAGGCATGCCCTCGAAGCTTTCAGCACTACCACGTCTTCCGGAACCAAATCGTGCCAATGTTGCAGAAGCTCCTCGTACCGATTCAGATACCCAAGCATGTGGTGGTGGGCCTTGATGTTCATTTGGATCCAGCTACCACCGTCTCTTGATAGTAGGCTATTTATCATCCACACATGAGTTCCGCACACCAGCCACTACGACAACGCCGCAACAAAAGGAATCCTCGAATATCCATCCGTCAGCTCCCTTGGTGGAAGCACCATCACCACATCGGCAACCCCGTCCACAAGGAGCTCGTTGTTATTGAGACGAATATCGCGGGCGGAACGTTCTGTAATCGAATATTGTTGTCCTTGGTCCATGCAGGCATTGTTTCAGCCTTTTCAGCACCTTAGGGACCACGAGTACAATCCCTGCATGCTCATTAGTCGCCACAACCTCCTGAGTTTCTGCTGTCCATGCGATCTCCCAGCCATTTTCCAACACGCGGTTCATATCATGCGGCCAACCGGGCACATTGGTGTGATTGAATCTGATGTTCAACGGGACGAGTCCAGCCGTGAGCGATATGTGGGTACAGATGCTGCGGAAGAATGCGAAAGCAACACTAACAGCATTGGCGTTGATCCCGCGGAAGTTCTTTTGCGCCCATTCTCTCGGCAGCTTCATGAACACTCTCTCCTACCTTGCAGAAACGACTTGTTCACTCCTTTTTAAGCATCATAATATTCCTTCATTCTTTCCCTGTACCTTTGCGATTGAGCGTTCAGTTCATCCCTGATCAGCTTCCTACCACGGATTAGTTCTGTCTTGTAATCGTCCAGATCAAATTGACCCAAACGTACACTGGGCGTTGGAACCGGGTTCAACGGTACCACGGCATCGAAGCCGTAAAAAAGGAAAATGGGCTTTCACCAGTCGCAGAGTGCGGTGTGATTTTATACGCAAACACTGCATTGACAAAACCATATCCGAATAACCTGGGAACTTATCTTCCTCGTCAAAATCCGCTGCAACGTGCAAATCGGCCGTTTCATTCTCTCTTGAATTGTAGCCCTTAGTCACGGTGTGTGTTATCCCCAACACCTTGGCCAGCTGATTAGCCAACTCGTTCTCGAACTCTGTACCTTGGTCGGTGTGCAGCTGATTTGGCCATCGGCCTCCTTCACACACCCACCGTTGGAAAGTAGCCTCTGCGACTGACTCAGCTGTTTTGTCTTTGAGTGGGTACGCACCCAAACACTTGGAAAAGTGGTCCACTGATACCAAGATGTACTTCATACCACTTGCGCCCCCCCCCCCTTCAGAACGTCGGCGCACATACATTGGAAAAGTTTTCCGGCCACCAACGATTCCAATGGCGGTGTGTTGGTGGGCCTCGGGTTTGCTAGCAGAGATTTTCTGCAAGCTCGCCTTTTCAGCTCAGCTCCATTCTCAAGAATGCCGCTCTACACCGGCTGGCTTTTGAAAATGGAGGACCTCATCGGTGATCCAACAGGTTATATTCAAGTGAATTGAGCTGTTTCTATCGTAGACTCCCATTGACAGTGCTACTGCTCTTAGTTATGACATGTTTTCTCAAGTTCAACTTTTCATTCTGTTAGTCGGAGGGGTGAGAAAATACGGGCGTGCGAGACAGCGATGCTCAAACACTGTCATCCTGGATGATTTTCAGCTCTTCAAACGTCGTTGACGACATGTTGGGTCCCGTGCGGACTTAATCGTGCCAAAAGCTCGACCATGTTTGTGAGCGTGTATGCTGCCTTTAAAGTTGCAAAGATAAGTTGCAGGAAACATGTTCAGAGACCTTAATTCGCATGTAACTTGATCAGAAATTCCTGAGTTTCGCAGATATAGCAGGATGTGGGCGTCTTCCAAATTCTCTGCGCCTTCACATCGGGTGGAGTTCCTAGCCGCTACCAACGCTTTTCTAGCATTGAGCTCTTCGGCATTCAGTTTGCCTCTCTAGAGGGAGGAATGTTGGAGGCAGATTTTGAAAAAAAGTTTTTTCCATCAGCTTAAGACTACCAACGAGTGAAACGACATCATATCAGACTCACAGTTTGGTATGACAGTACTCTGGCAGGCTTTACCGCCCTTCAGAATCGCTGCAAGACCCTTCTCTTCAACAGATCAGCGTTCACAATCTCTGTAGAAGTGGTTTTTTCGGCTGACTTGTGCCACTGCTTGTCGCTGCATTTTTGAAATTTTATGGGAATGTCCTTTGAGACACGATCTCGCCAATTCGTTGAAGTTGCTGAGAGCCTGAAAAAAGGCTCGAGCATTAATCACACCAATTTGAGTTAAAGAACAACTTGTAGCTTCTTAAGCCTCTTTCGTAGTTGGCCGATCGACGTTGGACGACTCGTTATCGAGTGTGGAACATCTATCTACCCTACCCTGTCCATATTATCTATCTTAGCTTATCACGCTTAATAACGAGTCATCCGACGTTGTACGGTACACTATGAAGAAGGCTTCATACTCTGCTTGTGTGGTACTGCTTTACCACTTCAGCAATATTAATACAGCCGGAATCGCGATCTTCCTTGTCTGGTCGTGTTACATATCCTTCAACTACTTCAGTTTCCTCGAAAGTCGTTCGTTGTGAGAACTTATACGGATATGTACTGTCGTCCTCGTGTACCTCGGATTGCATCCCGGTGTTGTAGAGCGGGGATGACGAATCATAGCGAAGAACTGATCAACTAAAAAAAGATTTTGTTAAGGAAAATTTTCCTTTGAGTTGAACCATTCTCCAACGGCGAATACGGCTACGGCATGGCTGTGGACGCATGCGACTTCTATCTGCATGTCTAGGCAGTCACATGAGATCTGAGAGGGGCACGCTCAGCACCTCTCACAACATGAGTTAGCCTCGGAGTTATGTTGCACCGTATATCTCAGTACCCTCAAGCAACCTGGGCTTAACACTTTCTCAACGAGCATAGCTGACCGGTGAATACAGGGTAAACGACATCCTTCTTTGTTTTTGAAGTCACACTCCACGTTTTATCACCAAGATGGATGATTCGATTCAATCTTGACAAAGTTACGAGTGACACAATATTCCCTTGAGGCTTTTCGCACCTGCCTTTCCGAGTAGTGTTTTATTGTATCTTTATGGCTACGGTGCGTCTGCGCTTGATGTCAGATTCCATCACAACTACACCACAAAGACTACGGAAGTTCAAGATGAAATGAACCAACCACTCAAATAGTTTTTTTGTGTGTGTGTATCTAAACAGCCTGACAAACGATTTTAATTCTAATTCAGATGGATACTTCCAAAGTCAGAATATGAGATTGCCATGGCGACTGTTTGATACGCAGGAGGGCGAGCTTAAGCACACGATGCCATAACTCGGCATGATTCGTGGTCTTGAAGGGGGCATCCTGCATGGAAGAAGCCCATTCACGACGGCGACCCAGAAAATATTTTTCGAAACAATGAAATTCGATTTTTTGAAGGATAAAGCTCAGATCAGTAGAAATTTCTCACCTGCATCATTTTATTCACTCTCTGAGTGCTGCGCCATGTCATAAACTTGGAACCTCAAACTGCGCCATATTTGCTTGATGCAGCGAACCTCTTAGTACATAATTGACTTACTCTACTTTATCCTTCTACGGATTGATGGCTCATGATGCACATTCACTTTCTCTCAAATGTTTCACTTACCGCCAAATGCTTCTCAAGATTCCTTCGAGCATTTTTCATTATACGGAAAGCGCACAAAACTTTCTGTGTTCTGTTCGCGGGGAAAACACTGGAGTACCCATTGGAAAACACATTGGTATTGCATAAAAAATCTGGTGTAGAAACGTAAAATCGCCCTCAAAAAATAGAGGATAGAAGGCCTATGTGAACGAAATCGAAGCGAGCTAACTGATGTCTTCACTATCAAGCTGCTCACCTTGACTTTTTTAAAGAGTTCCGCGACTTCCGCGGATGACATGTGATAAGCGATCGAAAAACATCTCGGTAAGCCTCGTACACTAGAGGTGGTCACGAGCAGAGTAGCAAGACGGAAAATATATTTCGTAACGTCGAATATATCGTCTAACACCAGTCCATTACAACCGTAGCGCTCCAGGAGTCTCTTTCCATAGTGTACGATTACCGCTGAAAAAAAATCAGTGCAAGTGTTGCGATCTCTGAAGAAAAGTAAGCGCTCTAACATTTCTGAAGTAGGCTGCAATGTGAAGCCAGACGAAAGACAAGTCGAAGAACGTAGATTTTGAATGAAATCAATGACAAGTTCCTCCCGGGTGGCCGACGTTTAAGTCGGACGGGGCAGGAACGGGGGAGGGACGCAGAGGACGGAACCTGAACTACACTTTTTCAATGAAATATAATAGATTGAACTACTATTCTGAGAGTTTCACGAGTACTTCTCGGTTCAGAAGCGAGTAAGGAATTCAGAATGAATCAATTTTTTAGCGAGCTTGGGTCACTCGAGAAGTTTTCGTCAGCAGCCTGCATACAAACCATTAATTAAAATTGAGGCTCTATAAATTATACTGATTGCCCTCTCTGGCGATTCAGTACCAAACTTTACCATGAAATTATTCCCTTTATTCTTGCATAAGATGCAGATGAAGATCTTCTCATTAAGAACGGCCATTCGGATCGAAAAACCGTAACAGTTAATTCCTTCGAGGAAGGGCGTAGGCCAAAATGGGGTGTCTTCCAAACTTGTTCGTTTCCAATTTTCTTGGAATTTAGGTGGTGCGGGAAGCACTCTCGTATGTAAAGAATAGTTTCCGGAAAAGCTTGTTTAGTATTTTCCTCAACTTTTAAATTATTCCACGAGCTATTTCCCTGGCGACAGTGGGCAGCTACTCCACTGGTCAGATGTTATCGAAATGAAATCTTTCTTAACCAATCCATTTCTCAGAGCCGACGCTCTGAAGATATCGAAACTGCTGCTTGATTGAGCGAGGTGGATCACCAAAAGGTGATATCTGCTTACAACTATGTGAATTCTGATACTAGATAGTGAATGAGCATCAGGCCTGTGTCGATACCAATACAACCAAAGTTAAATAGCGTCATCGTTATTGGAAAGTTTGCCATTTCATACTTTTGCATTTAATTATGTAATCACTACGCATAGAACAACGAACAAAGGTTCTAGCTATCTTGACTCACGTGAGATCCTTCAAGTTCTTGTAGCAACTTCTGCGCTGGGCATTGTGCGGCAACAGCGGATCCCATTGCATTGATCGAATATGCCACAATACCTGGAAAAAATGCATTCAACTCACCTTGAAATTTGTCACTACCTTGTGCAGGTCGTACTTCTGTATGATCACTGGAATTGGGAAAAACTGCAATCGCAGGTGGTACACCATGCATCATCTTAACCAGATGACTCTCATCATCAGGCTTTGGCAGGAGGTGTGATATCAGTCAACTTTCTTATCCCCCCCCCACGAATCGCGTAAATGCCTCAGCCTCACTCCTCGTGATAGAATCCTGGCCACGGCCAAAGGGTATGGTCTTCAAATATCCGTTTAATATCCTCGATTGCTCCGTCATTAAAGTAGAAAGCAATCCATGGAGGAGACTTTTTAATGCCCTGAGGCCACATAGGTGCAGCTTCGAGTACGTTAGCCTCATTTAGGATATGACTGCCTGCATCTGAAAACGTACCCAAAATTCCATGGACGCAGCTGTAAGCTAAAGGGCGCCGCACCCGATGAGGTCCTTGGAAAATGTCAAAGTCCAGGATTGAAATGAAAAACCTACAAGTATTTTTCAAACTTCTGATCAAAGCTTTTCGCGTTGCTGTAAGGTGCGGTAAAGCTAGTCCCGAGCCCTAATAGGAAACTAAATTTATGTAACCCGTTCAAAACCGTGTTTGGAGACAAATTTTTAGGTGCGATACCGTCGATTGTATCACACCTAATCCCATAGAAATTAGGTGTGATGCATCACCTTCTTGCCAGAATTGAAATTGTGGAGATGGAGACCTATAAGTCTTTAAAGCGAATCCTCTTCAAACATACCAAAAAATCAGACGGTCATTAGCCTGAAGAAGAACCGTTGCCATGAACCAAGCTAGAGCATAATTTAAAACACTGTTTCATTTTTCTGGCTCCTAATGCCGATTATTCTAGTCTTAACTTCACACAAAGTGTTTGTTCGAGATGCTCAGCACGGAAGTACATACTTTGAATGTTTCGACCATACCGTCACACAATGATATTTCAGATACCGTACTTCTACCGTAATTTTCCGAAAAGCTGGGAACGATCATCATATTCTTTATCAGCAGGCCAAATATCGCCTTGAATGAGGTTTAAGTCAATAATATTCGACAATTAAGGCGCGGAATGTGGAGTACTCTGAGAAATATTGCCGCGACTCCTCCGCGACTGCCCCGGGACTCTACCGCGATCCTGGACTGCCCCGCGACTCCCCCGCGATCCTTGACTCTTCCGCGACTCTGCCGCGACTCTTCCGGGACTCCCCCGCGACCTCTTTTTGGATGAAGCTTCCGCGACTCTACCGCGACTCCCCCGCGACTCTACGGCTATGTCGTCGTATCGATTGAACTCCTGGCGTTCACTCCTATCAATTTCCTCTTTAACGCCCAGCGAGCGGTCGCTGTAATGCCTTCTCTCCTGTTGCAATATCCTCTCTGAATCCAACTCTTTTATAACAATTTGATTGATTCGACCCACCATTTTGAGGCCATCAGCTGTTAAAGAACTCCTAGCCGTCCATTCACTCCATCACATTATCAGAACCAGTATGCGTCCACGTACATTTTAGCTGAGTAACCTTCGAGCTAAGCTTTCTCATGCACATAATACTTGAAGTTCTGAGTGTTTTCCTAATCTATTTCATTCATTCCTCTGATCATTGTCATCACCATAAGTCAAGGTCTAGCAGACCGTTTTTGTGTACATCTAAAGAGCAGTGTCCATCCATCATGATCACCAACTTTTTTCAAAAAATGTCGAAACTTTTTCAGTCCCGAAATGGATCGATTTTTCTCTACAAATTCTGGAATTGAAATTTTCCATAAATAAATTGAAATTTCATACAAAAAAAAATTGGATCTAAAAATCGCAAGAAGACTGGAAACGTAATACAATAGAACGTTCTTTTTGAATTCCAGGCTCATAGCTGAGAAATCTGATAGTGAACATATCAGCGCAAAACCTCTAAAAACTATTGTTTCTGTGCAGCGTTGCCGCCTTTTCAGCCGATGACTTGCCTTGGAGAAAACATGTTAGAGCTTTTCTTGATTAAAGATGGGGCACTTATTAGGAATTTGATTGCGTTCTCTATCATCAGAAATAATCGTATTTCCCGTATATTCATGTACATGCTTTCTGTTAGATTTTTTTAGTTGAACCTTCTTGGGTCAAGAGCTTAAATATGTTTGGCTTATCGAACCAGGGTAAATGGTAGCGGTGTGCTCGGTCCGTGAGATGTGCCCCCCCCACACATTTGGAATCGGTGCGGCGCCCTCCCATCGAGGTTGTGACTTTTAAGGCGCAGAAGACCCTCAGCTATGAATTTTGTGATTTTCAGTTGATTGTGTAGTAGACCTCTCTTGTATAACACGTGTCAAGCGCGAGATCTCAATTCCTCGAAACAAGCGAGATATGAGGGACCACGCCTTGCGCGACCCCCTCGGCTCACCACCACGACAACTCCACCTTCTTGAATTTCGAACGCGATAACCGCTCGATGGATGTTTGAATTTCGAGGACATTCTGCGATTTTCGGGATACCATCGTGATCAGCGTGTGATTCACTCCAGAATAAGCATAAGATTTGAAAAATAGTTATTAGGGTGTTCTGTGCCTTTAACCCTTCGTGTGAACCAATTTGAGTGGGTGCGCAACTTCAGGATAAAATCAATTAGCGGGACTGTAATTAGTTCTCGACTCAGATTTCCAGAGGGTATAATTAACTCCATCGTCTCAGAATCTCTCGCACACTCCGCACAACGACTAGATCGCCGCAACGATCTGTGCCTTCTTCTTCTTCTGCAATCTCAAAGTGGTTTTCTGTCATAGGTTGAGGAACTGATCGGCATTCACAGGATTCGTCCAAAGGTCCATTGTAGTTAAGGGGGTAGGTCTCCTCGAACACATGAACAAGTGCGCCGTGTCGTGTCCGGGAGCACCACAGTCCGGGCATGCGCCTGGTCGGCTGCTGTCGATCTTGTTGACGTGAGACATGAGCAGAATAGAGTTACCACAGCGCAGCGAGGCAAGAGCACATCTGGCTCGCCTGCCGACTTGAGGTTCGGACTCGGAAACCCGAGGCGGCACTGCTCCTAAGATAGGGTTCACAGCCGCCTTCTCCAGATATCCTCGAACAAGCTGCGCGTGCTCCTTACGCAGAAGACGAAGCCTTTCCATGTTGGAGTCGGCCCATCTCTGGGCATCAACTTTACGAGGAGCATCTGCGAACGGCGTCCTAGACCTCTCGCTAATGGGCTTCATGACTCTCTTTGTCGGATGATTCGGCTGTTTCAGAACATTAATATACATCTGCTGTGCCTGGAGTTCACAATGCTCCTTAACCGGCAATATGCAGGCCTCCGCGTCAAGATGTTGCATTAGCTGCTTGAACAACCGGTAGCAATTTTAAGCGCAGTTTTCTGTACACGCTGCAGCTTATTCCAGGAGCTGTCAGACACCAGGTGCTGCCACACTGGTGCCGCATATTCCAGAGCCGGCTGAAGTATTGCTCTGTAGGTTCTCAATATAGTCTCTCGCCTGCTTCCCCATGATATTCCTCCGAGAACTCTCAAGATATTAAGCCTAGCCCTGATGACGGTTTGCTTCTGTTCCGCTTTTTGTGGAGCTTCAGTGACGGATCAAGAATAAGGCCAAGAAGCTTGGGGAATTTCGCTGCTGGCGACAGGTCACCATCCCATTTGACATCTGGGTGGCCACTGTGTTCCTTGGTGTTTGTTGTGAACACTAAAACAGAGGATTCTGCAGCAGAGACTGTGAGCATCATGTTATCGAGGAAGAGCTTCAACTCGGCGAGATAGGCGCTGATCTTGTTAGCGGCTACTTGCAGGTCACGGCCTTGGCACATGATGGTGATGTCGTCGGCATACATGATAATCTTTACATGATTGGGAGGCTCGGGAATATCCTCAAGATACAGGCCGAATAGAGCAGGGGACAACACTCCGCCTTGCGGAATACCGGCTGCTATTGGAATGCTATCGGATACGTGATTCTGGAACAGAATCTTAGCCCGGCCTTTCGTGAAAGCTGCAATCCATCGCTTCTGCCATGATGGTAGCGACGACTTGAGCAGTTTCTCAGACAGCAGTCCCAAGTTAACAGAGTCAAACGCTTTGCTTAGATCAACGGCGACGGCCACCGTTCTCAGGGGCTTCTTCATGTTGAACCCATCGACCGCAAAGCTCACGACCTCCAATAGAGCAGTAGTAGCAGAGTGAAGTTTCCTAAACCCATGCTGATGCTGCTGTCGCTCATTTTGATCAGCCAGGTCCGTCACGATCAGCTTTCCAGCTAATTTGGAGACGGGCGATAACAGGCTAATTGGTCGAAAGCCTTTTGCCGTCCTTTGGGACTTGCCTGGCTTTGGCAACGGTATCACATTGGCTGTCTTTCAAGCTTGGGGTAGAATACAGGCCCGGTAAGAAGTGTTAATGATATCTGCAAGCATCGATGGAAGTTCTGTGGGAAACATCTTCAGGATGGCTGGGGAGATACCGTCAGGTTCGATAGCCTTCGAATTCCGCATTACTTTGATGGCCTTTTCTACTTGAGTGAGAGTAAAGGCCTCAGAAGCACTGATGAGCGGCAACCGGTTCAGCTCTCTGACCTTGACTCTGTTTTGAACGCCTCGCTTGGTACGTGTGATTAAAAAAATTCTTCGTTGATTTATGGATTACAGGTGTGGTGTACAAAGTGACCTGTCTTGCCTGTAATGAATTTTACATCGGAGAGACCGGTAGGCCACTTCGGAGCAGAATGGAGGAGCACTCTCGAGCTTTGCGAAGACCTCAGAGCTATCCTGACAACCCATTCTCTCGCCATCGCACGCTTAGGCATACACACGAGCCCTCTCCTCGCCTGGATGTCACCATCCTGCACAAGAACTTGACTGATGCTGTTGAGCGAAAGATTAAGGAAGCGCTCGAGATCAAACGATGCAGGCCTCCCATCAACATCAGGGAAGAAATGAAAGCCGCTATGAGACTGATAACTCTATAGCAATGTTGGGATGCAAGATCAATATCGCGTGATATTCAGGATTCCATCGTCATGCTTTCCCATCCCAATCCTCGCCCTTCATTTCTGGTCAGCCAAATCCTGCGGTTAGGTAGGGCACCGCTCACTTCTTACTCGAGCCCTAGTTCACTGTCTGTTTGTAGATACCAAACGCATAGGCTGCCAATATCTCTGACTGGGGCGTAGCACCTCCATAGATTAAGGTTGGTGACTCTAGAGATTGTTTGCCATTCTGTGTGTTTATGTGACAATTACAGTTTGGCCTGAAGACGAGGTTAAACCTCGAAACGTTGCCAATAAAAGGACTTCGTCTAAGAGTTTTCATTCAAATCCATAAATCAACAAAGCATCATGAAGCTCAGAGAAAGATCTATCTTAGTGAAAAAATTCTTGCCGAGTACGTTAGCAGCTGCTTTCCCTAGTTTGAAGACGTGCTCCTCGAACTCAATAGCGGAGCTCATCGAGGAGCTGACTTGCCGGAAATTTTCCTGAACACTTTCCACGTCTTAGTTCCGTCCGCCTTGAAATTCAGCTTTTCAGTGAACTTCTCCCATCACTCCTTCTTGTTCTTATCCAGATCTTTCTTGATCTCATTATCCAGCACAGCAATCTCCGGGTCTAGATGGTCTGCTGCTCTCTTCTCATCTCTGATTCTCATCTTCTGCAGTATTTCCCTGCTGAAATTTGGAAAAAAGGTCTTGACACGACCCTCAGGAATTGTTGCTTTCATGGCCTTGCGGATGGCACTTGCTAGATGGCGCTCTTTCTGATGCACATCACCATTCCATGTCGACCGCATGGCGGATTGCAACATCTCTGAACAGGGTCCAGTCTGCTAGGCCTAAATTTAGATAAGTACGATGACGAAAACCATAGTAACGGGCAAGAGAGCCAGAGAGATCAATACAGACAGAAACGGGAATGTGATCACTGGAGAGAATTGTGGATGTGAACCACGTGAAAGCATTAGAAAGATTGGATGACACAAGAGAGATATCTGGGCTAGAAGGTCGGCCGTTGGCATTGAGACGAGTCAGCTGGTCATCGTTGAGGATAACCAGGTCACACTACTCAGCCTATTCTTCGACATCTTTCCCTCTGGCGTCAGAATCAAGAGCAGAACAGAACGTGTGAGCATTGAAGTCACCCGAAAAGACAGTTGAAGGGGAGAGTGAGCCGTCGTGCAACTGCTTAAGGAGAGGTATAGGATTATAAGACGGGGGGCAAGATGTTACAGGGGATATATAGACGTTAAATAGAGATAAAGGGGTTTTGAGGGGGAAGTGGACAGGAATGTACTCGAGAGTACCGTTCTTTGGAGTATTAGGGATATGATGAGAAGGTAAGGCAGATTGCACAAAAGTAGAAACTACGCCCCCAAGAGCAGACCTTGGCATGTGATAGACGGTGTATCCCTGGAATTTTAGGCTGGGAATAAGTGGTAGAAGGAGAGAACTTGGTTTTAGAACCATAATAACATCCTTGTGATGAGAACGTGCGAATAGAGAGAGCTCAGATAACTTGTTGCGAAGGCCGTTGAGATTATTGTGAACAATGGAGAGGGGGCGGTTGGTAATTGAGGAATCAGAGTTGCTGGGGGCGGAGCATAGAACACATCGAAAGGATGCGTCATGATGCCTCACAGAACTGAGGCCCGAACAGGAGATATGCACCCACCTTTGGCATCCGAAGCACTGGACACTTGTTTTATGCCAGGTAACATCCTTGCTGCAGGTCGCACATGGATACCTCTGCGCTGGACCTGGATTCCTATCGACGCCGGCCCTTTGTAATAAAATTCTCAGGAGAGCTGCGGCCGACCAGCACCACTCCCATGACAAAAACCCTCTTCTTGGAGGGGTTGACGTCGGTTTGCACGTAGGCGGTCTTCTTTCCTCCACACTGCCAAGGCACGAACGTACGACATCTCATCTGTGCTTTCATATCCCACATAGAGGAGGGTGAGTAGAGCCATTGGCATCGATTGGAATGGGACGCTCCTAATCGCTCGGCGATAGGCAAAGATACGGGCAAAGAAAAAACTTTGCGACGCGGATTCTTTTTTCAAATGCATCCAGGACGCTTCTAAACAGGCACTCCCGGCTGTACAGCCTGAAAAGCCTAAGCATAATCTACTCAGAGCTCGCGCAAGAATTTTAGTCTGATGAATGGACGGGGCTGCGACGGTAGATCACTCCTGAATTGAAACCCCATTCTCCAGTGAGGCCGCCAACCCCGCACGTTCAGCCGCCTGGTCCATGCGTCAGACTTAATCGAAAACGGAAACCATCCAACAAGGTGAGTGCTCTCCGAACGGCAGGAAACTTTGTGGAGGAAAGGCGTCTGAGGAGGAGGTTGCGTCCGCAGCTTCAGTGCGGTGGCGAACGAGAGTGGACGTGTAGAGCTGTGGAGCTGGAGATGGCTTAGGAGGAGAAGAATTCGAAACAAGCCTACTCATTGTAGCGACAGTACAGCGGCAAGATGAGGAGATGTTCGCCTATACTGAATACTGCGAACGGAGTCGCAGTTGGCGATGAGACGCTGCCATTATAAAAGGATAACTTCAGTTCACTACTGAATCGTCCAGCTCCATCAGTACCTGAGCTCCCGCATGTTCAGAGAGCACATTATGATGTCAGTGAGGAACCGCCGACTAAGGCTGAGGTTTTGAATTGTGTCTGTAAAATAAAGAATGGAAAGGCAGGTGAAGATGACAACATCACTGCTGAAATGCTGGAAGCTCTCCCTCCGTCTGGGATTCGTGAAATGACAAACACTATCCGTACCATATGGATCAGCGAAAGATACCCGATTCGTAGAGACACGAGATCATCGTACCTCTTCAAAAGAACTTATCCGTCATGGACCCCAAGAACGACAAGGGGATTTCTCCACTGTGTGTCATGTACAGGGTTTTGGAACGTATCGTTCTCGAGCGGCTCATCGAACATCGTGAGAAAACAACCAGAGAGGAGCAAGCCAGTTTCCGACCTGGACGGACGATCGACCATCGACCAAGTGTTCGTCGTGAGAGGAGTAATTGAATCGTGGCAGCGGTATTCGAAACCATTACAGCTTGCTTTTTTGGATTTTGGAGCCGCATTCGACTCTCCTCATCGTAATCGATTGCTCAACGCTCTCCGAGCGATGAAGTCCTGGAATAATACGTTCGACTAATCGAGGACATGAACAAAGGAACAACAGCAGCAATTCGTACACCTGTCGGATTTACGTCAGCTTTCGAGGTGAAAACAGGAGTAAGGCAAGGAGCCGTTGCAGGACCTTTTCTTTTCAACTTCGCCGTTGACGACATCATGCGTAGAGTTGCAGAACAGTTTCCTGCGGACGTGATACTAACACCATGAGGACGCTCCTTGTCGACCTGGGGTACGCTGAAGACATAGTGTTTGTTATTCGCTGAAAACAACGCAAAACTGGTAAAGATTGTGAATTTCGTTTCGAAGCATGGCGCAGGGACATCGACTTCGTTCCCACAAATGCAAGCAAATGTGGGTCTCTTAGAGGCCATCAGCGGGAGTTTGTGTGGACGGACAACGTATAGAATCTGGTGGATGATTTTGCTATAGTGGAGTCCACCAAGAGTGTCTCATTCACTTATCAATAAGAAGCGGTCGGCTGGGGATCAATGTGCATGGATCCCATACCAGCACGCTCGATCGCGATTGAGCGAGAGCGGTTGTGCTGCAATGAGTTTCATGTTCATTGATTCCCAATCGACCGCTTCTCATTGATAAGTAAATGAGACACTCTTGGTGGACTCCACCATACATATTTGGGCTGTTTGCTGGAGAACCATGGTGCAGCAGATACTTAACAGCGATGTTTGAAAGCTACGTCTGCATTCAATTCTCTTACCGAGTGTTTGTGGTCTACCCCCATCGCGAAGGAAGTCAAGTTGCGCGTCTACCTATCCGCTACTCGCCCTATCATGATGTACGAATCGGAGACGTGGGCAGCATCGAAGAAGCAGATGGAAAGGTTGGATCGCACGGAAAGGAAGCTGTTTAGACGTTTGCTTGGATATTTCTGGCCGCAGAATTGCCACAACGAAGACCTCTACAACGAAATCGACGCCTTACATCAACGCTTGACACGAGAGAGGTGTCAACATCTCTCAACGCCAACTCAAGCGGCAAAGGAAGGTCGTCTTCGTTTGTTCGCGCATAATTTAAGGAGACCGCCAGATTGCCAGGACGGCACGTTTCGGTAAAGATGAGGAATGATCGCGTCAGGCGAAAACCAACCGGCCTACACAAAAACACCGAAAACTAGAACAAGTTCATCGTCTGCACTGACTCTATGTTATCCCTGTAGTCGAACGAGTCGTGAGCCACAACTTTACCGCGGTTCTACCACGATACTGTGCTGCTCGATGCCTGCGGACCCAGTGGGGAGAAGTCGCGGGTTCGTTGCGGCGGAGTCCAGTGTTTGAGAAGCGGCTCTCATTTAGACCTCTTGTTGGGAGTAGATTTGCCGCCGTTTCTCGCAGATGTCCACCTACCACAATCGCAGCGAACGCTGGCGTGATGGGTCGATTGAGAGAAAATGGGTGACAACTACACTGCCAACAGCAGGTCTAGATGAGAGCCGCTTGCTAAGCCCTAGACTTCCAGCGACAACCCCGCATCATCTCCGCGTCTCCCCCGCGACTGCCCCGCAATTCCCCCGCGTCTCCTCCGCGTTCTCCCCGCGTCTCCTCCGCGTCTTTCCCGTATCTCGTCCGCGACTGCCCCGCGACTCCTCCGGCTCGGCGCCGGCAGGCACCGAGCCGAAGGAGTCGGGGGGCAGTCGCGGGGGAGTCGCGGCAAAAATTCTCAGAGTAGGGCCGTGGAATAGAATTTTTAAAAACACGAACGCATTCATAAATACTTCATGCAGTTCACGAATACTCTCACTGTCCTGTACTTTCCAAACATATTCTCAAGCATGAAGTTTCGAATATTACTGAGAGATCAAAAAGGCAAAGGCTTCCCAGTATTTTAAATCAAGATTCGGAAGTAGCGAAGAACTTAAATAATTGCGGTTCAAAAAAAGATTAGTGAGAACGGAAGAAAATGGAGTAATACAGGTAATAAGCGAACAGAAACACCCAAAAGCTGCTAGAAATTGCCAGACAATTTTACAGGCTCGTTCAGCGCTAAGGAGCTGAGCAGAGTGCCAACAGGGCGCGGCGCGACTTAATGGTAGACTGCCGTATTGATAGATCGCGGAGATATATCAATACGGCAGCCCACCATTAGGTCGCGCCGCGCCCTAATAGCACTCTGCTCAGCCCCTAAAAAGAATCAGGCTTCGGTTAGTGAGCAGCGTCCGTAATCGTGGCGCGCCATGTGGGAGACTGGTGTGCATTACTCGGATGAGCGTGGTCCACGTTTTGACTTCCGCGCTTGCCTGTCAGCCAATGATTGATTATGCTACGATAACCCGACTTTTATAACATTCAAAGCATTCAAAGCTTACATCCGAGCGACTGTGGAATCAAGCACCACGAATTTTTGTCCCACCAAGAAAAACACACATAGTTAGGTCCGTGGCTTGTTTCCTCAAGAAAAGACATTTAAATCTCACCCGCGGCTGATGGGATGGTAGACTTATCAGCTGCGCTCTTTATACGATTAGCGAACCGACGCACGCGACCTTCGCGCCAGCAGTGTGTGTGAGTTTTGAATGTATTTTTCTTGAGGAAACAAGCCACGGACCTAACTATATAACGTCGGCATGGATCCTGAGAGACAAGTTCAGAGTAATCCCATGCGAAAACTACTTGCAAGGATCGGAGGCTTCTTCTATTCAGAAATCCTAAAGCCTCAATTAGAAACCGGAACTTTGGCAATTCGTACCTTGAATCACGGCGCAAGGTATTATTTGACGTATGCCTGGTTCACAAACTCTTAGATAACTCGATAGTGGTCGGAATCAAAGCTCTTTTCAAGATAGCCGTATCACAAACGAGTGGAACTCGTTGGAAAATTTCACTTGAACAGCCGATAACTAGTTTGCATGCAAGATTTTTCACTTTTCGGGCTGGAAAAGCTTATCTCAAGCTCACAGAAGACGTATTAGTGTGGATGACGCAGGGTAGTTTAAGCGGTTGTAGGGAGTTAATTAAGTATTTGTGTTCAAATTTTCTCAGTTTTAATATCAGCCAATTACGGCTAATGTTGTCTAAAGATTTCTTCAAGCGAAGGTAATAAACATGAACATAAAATAACTAACGTTTGTCTATCGGCGCTCTACTACTGGTAAGAGATGCGTGAATGATTCAACGTTATACCTAGCTGAGGAAGCGGCGTTGTAAACAAAGCCATCTATCGAGAATAAGACATGAGAAAATTATAGACAAAACAATGTTAAAGGCAGCAGACGCGATCAAATATGCTTTTCGTTTTTCGCTCTCTCTGAACCCTTCTCTGGGTCTCAAGTAGTAGGATCTCTAAGAAAAATCGTGAAAAAAACCGCTGTTTTGTGCCAAATTTAAAGCCTGAAATTTCTTGCCTTTTGATGGTGGACGAGCCCACACCACATCATCGGCATCGATGACCTCTTATATCAAGAACATCAGCTGGCTTGAAATTGAATTTCAATCAATGATCCCGACGAATTTATGTACACATCTACAGTACCGAGCATATTTTTTGCAAAAACGGCGTTTTGCGGCGTTTTTTGAGTTCACAAAGCGCCGCATCGCCATAACTCACTTCAAAGTTGACTAACTGAGTTTTTTCAGATAGTTTTCGTGTTCCTCTCAGTAAGGCGAATGTAATGGTATGTGTTGAGAGCTCTTTTAGCTCTAGCATCTTGTTGAAAAATGTGTATTTCCTTCTAAAATTCACATCGACCACAGGTCAAAAAATGAGAGATTTCTGTTATCATGACCGATCAGTTCATTATGAGGGGTTTAGAGGTGCAAATATGCAAATTTCGATGAACTTTCGGAGTTGAATCTATTCTTTTGAAACACTATCGTTTAGGACTAAATGGAAGCAATCCAGAAATGACTTCAGAATTGAAATTGGACCACTTTGAAA
Organism: Aplectana chamaeleonis; assembly: GCA_029168955.1. Classification (NCBI taxonomy): domain Eukaryota; kingdom Metazoa; phylum Nematoda; class Chromadorea; order Rhabditida; family Cosmocercidae; genus Aplectana; species Aplectana chamaeleonis. Next base: position 442,247 of record JAPDOI010000380.1, on the reverse strand, counting down.
CAAGTTATGGCGTTGCGGCGCTTTGTGAGCGCAAAAAACGCCGCAAAACGCTTTCTTTGCAGAAAATTTGCTCGGTACTGTTGTCGAAAACATTGACTGGAGTGCTTTCTTTCATTGCTCAACTGTTTTTATTAGGTAAATTTGAGTTTATTTCTTTCTCTGAATGTCGATGATTTTTGACTGCTCGGCATGAGACTGCAATCTTTTTGATCGGCGCTGTGCACGTGTGCACGAACTAGTTTCTTCGGGCCCTAGAAACTTTAATCCTAGCCCATTTTTAACCGCGCTACCTTCATAGTTTTTCAGCTGTTGTTCATCTAGGCTGATGTTTGTAGTTTTTTCGATAGCGTTTGTCATCTTGACCACTGCCTTTAACCAAAATAGCGGCGTCTAGTAACAGCGTAGAAACGCTATAAAAAGAGCCTAAAACATCATGAGAGATTCTAACTACTTGGATAAGCCTCAGACATACATTAGAAAACTGCGCCATTTGTTTCTCGGTCCGCGTGTCCATTGATATGTGGTGGAGTGGCTTGATTACTTCTAGGAAGATAACTTCTGTCATGAGTGTAATGCTTATGTTCAAGAGGCTTGAAGCTGGCTGGGTCCAGTTCTGTGCAGCCCAAAAGATGTTACCAATTCTTGAAGGTGACCTCGAGTCGCGCTCTGCACGATTTAGGTTGCTAGAACGATTCCTCCCATGGGAAAGGTTTCCTAGCTGGGAAGCATGGCGTCAGGATCATACCATTGTTGCAAACCGCGGCAAGGCTAACCTCCTTACTGCTGGCCGTGAGATGAACCCTGACCTTGTTGCCCGTACTAACAAAGGAGCGTGCCGCAAACACCCTGAAGCAGGAATACGTGCTGCTACCACGACTTGGGCGCGATGAAAAGTTAGCGCATTCGAGACCCCAAAAACGGGATATGTTCTACTGTGAATTCACTATCCAGCCCTCCAAGGTACGCAAGTTGAAGGCGTATCGTGCTCAATTTGAACCACAAGTGGGTGAGAATACAGACGTGATATAAAGATAAAGGAAGCCATAATTTCCAGTTTTACAGAATGCTTGGGTCATCATAGGCAGTTCTAGGTCTCAAGAGAAGACTTGGAGCACATGGTTCTTGATATTGTCAAAGCGCTCAGCCAGGAAGTGCAAGCTAGCAACTGGATGGAGGATGATTTCAAAAAAGTAAGAAAATCTAACAGTAAATATTAGTCAACCTCCACCTCCAATGCTCGAAAGGGTGAAGCTCAGGACGAGTTGATGGAATTGCTACATTTGGGACCCTCCCGTGCGAGGAACTTTTAGCAGTGATGACGCTTAACGGATCGCTGGAGGGCGCATACACATGGGAGATCCCGGCTCAAATAGCCCCAGTCAAATTTTTCAAAGCTACACCACATACTGGAAATCGAGCACAGGCTACGGCGCGAGGTGTGAAACAAGGCAACTCTGGTCTTACCCCCAAGTCAAGCGATTTGCTCAGCCCCCCCCCCTCTTGTGAAAAATGATGGCGACGACCGGGGTTTTTTTTTTGATGTCCTCACTTCGTAACTTTTTAGTGAACGAATGTTTAGGTCAAGACTAAATTGATGGATCGATTGTATCAATCAATCCTATTAATGCAATTAATAAAATTTTTTAAAAAATTGTGGTGTGATTAATTGATTACGTGAACAATGAAAAACACGTATTTTGAGGTCATAACCCAGCGACGATGACACCAAGTGTTTGTTTAGCGATTGAACATTCATTACTGCCCTGAGGACACATAGGTGCAGTTTCGGGCATATAAACAACATTTAGTATATGACTGTCCGGATTTCAAAACGAACCCAAAATTTCGTGGACGCAGCTTCAAGCCGAAAAGCGCTATATAGTGCGGGCGGAGCTTGTTTTCATGCCCTGAGGGCACATAGGTGCGCTTTCGGACATGAAAACCACATTTCGTATATGTTTGTCCAAGTGTGAAAACGCACTCAAAATTCCATGGACGCAGCTTCAAGCCTAAAAGCGCTACATAGTATGGGCGGAGCCTGTTTTTGCGCCCCGAGGGCACATAGGTGCGGCTTTGGTCATGAAAGCCACACTTAGTAATTGGCTGTCCGGATAGGAAAACGCACTCAAAATTTTACGGACGCAGCTTGAAGCCGAGAAGAGCTACATAGGGTGGGGTCCCTGAGAAAATCGATACCTGTGAAACTCTCTAATTAAAAATTCGATGAATACTTGTAAATATTTCACAACAATCCCTGACTCGAAATTTTCCCCCTTCCTATGTAGCGCTTTTCGGCTTCATGCTGCGTCCATGAAAATTTGGGTGCGTTTCCACGTCCGTACAGCCATACATATACAAGATGTGGTTATCATGTCCGAAAGTGCACATATGTGCCCTCAGGGTATAAAAACAAGCTCCGAACACCTTATGTAAAGCTGTTCGGCTTGAAGCTGTGTTCATGAAACTTTGGGTGCGAGTTCAGATCTGGACAGCCATATACTAAAAGTAGTTTTCATGTCCGGAAGCGCACCTATGAGCCCTCAGGACAACAAAAATCTTGTGCTTCAAGTGGGATCGCACCACGTTTGTGGCCTAGCAAGGCGATTTCATAGAGGAAATTGCAAGAGATATCACAATGAACAATGCCCTTTTGTAACAGCCGACTACCCATCGTTCTACAGCCTCTCTAAAAATTTGACCTTTGGCGGGACTGAACCTGTGAATCCTGAATCGCCTAGAAATGCATCTTAGTTTAAGAAATTCTAGAACATCTGCGTCATTTCGTTGACAGGATAGTTCGCTTGTAATGACCCCGATGACAGCCAATACTCAACACCTTTGCTGCTGACATATCATGGAGCGCTTTGGTGACACTTTACCTGGCCGCGACTCTGCTTCCATGTCGGAATCATTGAAAATGGCCAAGCTACTTTCGTCTATTGTGTTTCATTCCTTCTCCCCCAGTGAATCGTCACCTCTTCTCGTAAGTTCCTGCCTCATTGTTACATCTCCATTTCATATCCTGCCTCTTTTGTTGTTTCGTTCTCTCTTCAAGATCTTTTTTGATCTCCTGTCTCATTTCGCCCTCTCAGTTTGATCTCCACTATTACTTACCCTCTATACTTTGTATACTGAACTTTTTACCTCAATACTATACCTCTATTCTTTTTATACTAACGTTCGATACCCCTCACCCCTGATATAGGCTCATAATCTCACTCAGCTCTACTATACGCTACTACTGCAACTATTACTGCTACAGTCTTTCATTACGACTTGCACTTACCGTACTAATTTGCAAATAATGGCTTCTGGTTGGTCGAAGGTCCGACCCTCGCTCACCGGACGTCGACGAGTCCGACCCCCCCCCTCTGTGATACATCACACCTCACGCCGAACCCTGGTCGATCATGGTACCGTTGTCGGAGCATACAGTGATCCGGATGTTTTGCTTCCAGGCTCTTATCACTAAAATGGAAAAGATGAATTGGAAGCTCCTCTACGATGATGCGTTCTTTAGCGACAGTGCTATAGATGAGCTATACTCCATAGTGAGTTGAACCACCAGCAGTCGACCTCTTCATATATCACAAAAACCATATTCACTTCTAACTCCACAAAAGGGCATTCTAGAATCTGCAACTACGAGGCTTGCCTTTTCTTCAAATGTTGGACATGATCAACAGAAGCAAACAAAATGAGAAGTTCATTAAACTCTTCAAATCGGATTACGCAAAACGAGCTCATAACGATGCGCTGATGACAGTGAATGCTTACTATTATCAATCTTCCAACACCATAAGTAAGTCCACAAGGGAAAGACATGAGTAAGAATGTAATCAGGAACAACAACAGATACAATAACTTTAAACCACTGAGACGAGGTAAGAGAGTGAATAAAATCTCGTGGGAAGATCCTGGACAACCACACGTTCATAGTCGGCACGGATCCTAGAGATGCTTTGCGTTCCTTATCGAAATTTGGCGCACACTCGGCGCCATATGCTATAACATACAGGCCATAAAACGGCCGAAGTCTCACCGTCGACTGCGTACCACGCGCTGCGCGACCGCACGCGCGTCGGAAGCAGACGAGTTCCGGCCGCCGCGCGACGTTTCGGCCTCCGCACGGCTGCTCGACCATGGCGTGTCTGGCACACTACTTCCTCTCGTTAATTCTGCGCTCTCTGGTGCTGACATAGTATATCCCTCGAGGCTGGCGAAATATGGAGCCTAGAGAAAACGACTGTCCTGTCGTGAGTATTCTTGATATTTAGATGGGTGATCAGAGAGCTCGTTGACTTTCGCGCGTAAATAAGCTCTCGGCCATTTCTAGTGAGCTCCCGATTTCGATGGTCCCAGTAGTGGGCGACCGCTTTTTCTTCTGGACATTGTAATACCTTGTCCCAAACGAGATGGCAAGCGAAGAGTTCAAAGAAGCAGCACTCCCTCTGCGTTTCTGACATTTTTGAATTACAGTAAGGCGTCGCGTACGCAAATACGTAGCATGTCTTATCGTATTCCAAAAACAAATGGCTTCGTGTCCTCCGAGCTGCTTTTCATATCCTGAAACACTTTCCTTGCCACGTAAGGAGGAATATCTGTATCGAGAGTGAGTATCACGAGCATCTCGAGCGAAAAGAACGCAAAAGAGTAATGAAATATGTGAAAAAAGAAAAAGAGAACGTGAAAGACTCGTCGAATCTCTCTTTCTGGATTACGGTAAGACATGCCACGTGTTTGCGTACGCGATGTCTTACGTAATCCAAAAATATCAAAGACGCAGAAGAAGCGCTGTTTCTTTGAAATCTTTGCTTGCCATCTCGATTGGGACAGAGTATAATTGAAGTTATATTTGTCCAAAGACCACCGCTCCGCTGCTGGTGATAGTCGACGAGAGCTCATCAGAATTGCTTCCAGAATTTACAATACCGCTCGTGGAGTTCGGTCAGAAAGTGCGAGAAGATGGGTTATCGCGATTTTTTCGTATTGTTAGATTGACTCGTTTCGAACTCAACCTCGAGCGAAACTAGAATGTTATTCATGATCCTGGTGTTGAGGGCCACCCAACGGGATGGCCTGGGGGAGGGATCGTTGAGTACTAGTGAAGTTTCGTAATCAGCCAGGTTTCTAATTGCAGTACAGTGGCGAAGTGTTCGCACTCCTGGCCTATGTCCCTTTGCCACTATAACGCAATTTTAGAACTGGCTGATTGCCAAATCGCTTAATTCTCAACGAGTCGCCACAAAGGCTATACCATTGAGTAGGTCTCAACGACGAAGTCATGATTATCATTATAGTTTTGCTCAAAAATTGGTTTGAAGCGAGTTATTCGAAAAGGATGAAAAAAGTAAAAAGCGTCCGCGTGTTAGCCACTCCGAAACCGGGTTTACTACGGGCCTTGTTCGAAACCTCAACAGATGAGCGATTGGATTGCGCGTAGTCAGTAATCAATGATATGCCGTGATCAGAAGGTTTGTGCTTTCAGTGGTTCCTCTGCCGCTGGCGCAATTTCCATTTTATGGAAGCGAATTCCCAAGGTACGTTTTTTTTCAAGATTTTTGTGCAGTTTGGATACACACAGAACTTATTGGTCAAGTGCAGTCGACTGCCAGATACTGCTAGCTCTGTTTCGCAGTCATCGCTTTCTTTTTTTGTGATCTGGCGGTCGCTCTCAGTTAGAAAAATGAGGCGCGAGCTAGGTGCATAATGACAGAGTACACACGTCTCTGTAGTCGATAGTGGATGCAAGTCATTAGGCTATTTCAACAAGTTCTTGAAGGCACAGTACACCCTCAGATATGAATTTTGAGATTTCCATGTAATTGTGTAGGAGACCCCTCCTGTATAACAAGTGCCAAATGCGAGAACTCAATTCCTCCAAGTAAGCGAGATATAAGCGACCACCACAGGCCCGACCCCCTTCGCTCACCACGACAGGCCCGACCCCCTTCCGGATTTTCGAACTCGATAGCGACTCGATGGATGGATGAATTCCAACAAGTCGTCGTTCTTCAGTCCATTACCGGACTGTCTCCTTATCCTAGCTTTCTCTCACGCAACGATTGCGACTGAAGAGAATTACATGCCTGAGACAACTCGTCCACCAATTTTTCACCCTCAGAAACTACGCATCTTTGAAGAGCCATAACTCTGTTCAAAGGGGTCTTGGACGATTCCAGAGATACCGCTGTGATCAGCGTTTGACTCTCTCCAAGATAAGCCTAAAATCTGAAAAATAATTTTTTGGGTGTCCTGTGCCTTTAAGCCTTTCCCGGCACTTTACATCACGAAGTCAACAGCGAAGCGGTGGGTCATGGCGAGACATGATTTTTGGTCAAGACCGGTCTGCTGCTCACTCTAGTTAGACTCAATTTTTGTTGAGCCCTATTGTTCACCTTTGTCATCTGTAGAAAAGGCCGTCAACCTAATCGAGTTATGTTCCGTTCTGATTGGAAACGTTCGCTAACACCTGGACCGGTAATAAACGCCTACACCCACTTTTTACCAAACGAAACTGATGAGCAACCTGAGAAAAATCGTACGTCGATGTCATCCTTGGCTGCTAGCTTCAGCACATTTTTTCCTTGAAATGGTTTTACAACGGAAGCGAAGCACGAGGGTAGACACGTTGACAGCAAATTCAACCATAGGTCAACAGTTGGGAACGGCCTTCCCCTTGATACCCTTGACTTGTCAAGAATTTTAGTAAACAGAGAATCAAACGGGGTCGATCAACACATCTACATCCATTAAACACTCTCCGTTAGTGGAAACACAGTTGTGTGCGCTATTATGTTCGAACGGTTTAAAATTTCGAGTTCAGATGAACTTTTCTGAATGCGTATGGTGACTTCTCCTGGAACGTCTTCCTCACAAGAGGACATCTCAGGATGGACACAATGGTCATTCGACTACTCATGGGTAGGTTTCGAGCGGACGAGGCATCCGGAAGAAGACATATCCCGTCAGCTGCTCACGAGAATGCTGCAGTAGAAAACACCTAGCGGACAGCAAATTGAAAAAACAAGGGCACTCCGGAAACACGGTCATCATCGGCGCACGAACAGGAGGATTCAATGAAAAGAATTTCAATCAAAGTCCACTGTTGGAACATCTTGCAACAACACGAAACACTTAATGGAGTGCGTACAAAGCTGTCCTTTTCTCCCTCATTGCGAGGCATTAACAAGCTTTTCCCTGTGTGTTAGGGACGGACTATCCTCAATCTACCAGGTTCTTCAAAAAGTTTTGTCGTTCGATAAGAGAGGGCGCTGCTACTAGCCCAATTTTTTTTTGTTGGTACACTCCTCATATGAAAGTATGTGAAGTTTCATTTCAATCTGTCAATTCATTCTTTGTGTACAGGCCATTTAGTGTCGACGTGTTACAGCAATAGAAAAATTGAAGATCGTACTGTGATAGAATTCTTTTTTTTGGAAGGTGTAACACCAAAAGAAGTTCACGAACGAATGTTAAAAGTGTACAATGATTGTTCACCTACAATTAGAACAGTAGAAAGATGGGTTGCTTAATTTAAACGTGGCCTTGAAGACGATCCACGTGAAGGACGTAAAAAAGCGCATCAACACCAGAAATCATAGCCAAAATATAGGATATGGTTTTGAAAGATCGTCGATTGACTGAGAGATTTAGTAGAGGCTCTACACATCTGATTAGGCAGTGCGAGCCATATTTTAAGTGAAACTTTGGGTTTCAGAAAGCGGTGTGCACAATGGGTGCCGCATTCGCTAACAATGGAACAAAACACATTCGAATGCGACTTCCTCAGCAACGTTTGGAGTGTTTTAAAAAAGATAAAGTGGATTTTGTGCCTCGATTCTTCCCTATGGATGAGACTTGAGTCTATCACCATGATTCTGAATCAAACAAGAGGCTAGAGAGTGGTGTGAACCTGGTTGTTCGGCTTCGAAACGAGTTCGTGTCCGGAAATCGGCCAAGCAGGTTATGGCATCAGTTTTTTGGGATGCGAGAGGAATTTTGTTTGTGGATTAGTTGAAAACTGATAGAACAATTAATTCTGAATGTTATTGCAACCTTTTGGGCCAGTTGAAGGAAAAAACTGGTGAAAAAAGACCCGATTTGCAGAAAAGAAAGTCCTTTTGCATCGGGACAATGCCCCGTGTCACAAAAACATTTTGGCAATGACTAAAATCTATGAATTAAAGTTCGAATTGTTGGAGCGTCCACCGTATTCACCAGATTTGGCCCCCAGCCACTTCCATTTGTATCCAGAACTCAAAAAATTTATGCGTGGCAAACGTTTTTCATCAAATGAAGAGGTTATAACGGCTGTTAAAGCGTATTTCGCAGACCTTCCGGATTCTCACTTTAGGAATGGCGTCCACAGATTGGAGGATCGTTGGAGCAAGCGTATTAATGTACAGGGAGATTATACTGGATAATAAAGTCTATTTTGAACCATAAAATTGTGTTTTTTTATCGAACGACAAAACTTATTCAGCAATCTGGCATAGTGGACCTAGCCGACTTCAACCACATGTCGCACCGGAAGCAAGGTAAGCGAAATGTGGTTCTCGCTCCACAGAGGCACACAAGGTTACTTGCGGTTCTACAGAGCGTGGAGACTGTGTCAGGTTATTGCTGCACTGCTCGAAAGTGAAAGCTCGGTTGATTGAAGTTGTATGTGAAGTCGACGGGAACAGGTTTGAGAAAAACACTGCGCCTGGGGCAAGGCACAGCCACAGGAACAGCAGGGACGGCACTATGTGACAGCAGGAAGACGAGGCCGGCGATTACCAATGCCGCTTTGCGCCTGAGCATGTGTCCTACATGTTTCTCAAACTTTCCGCTCTGCTGCGTGGTGGGGCCGTGAGGTTAGCGCGTTTTTTTCCGGGAATGATCTTATACGATCTTCGCGGCAGACACTTCTGTCGCATTTCATTCCAATCTGCAGCGAAAAAAAACAGGCATCCTTACTATTCCAATTCATAATTGTGATCTGGCGCATCTGCAAGCATACGCTAAGAAATAAGGAAGTGAAACGCAGTTCATACACATATTTCTACTGATGGTTTACAGATCATTCACTCTTGGAAGTCTTGGCTCCATTATTGGACATGAGATCTCACACGGATTCGATGTTGGCGAGAACGGTGTGTACTGAAAATTCACATCGTGGGAGTCTCCTTTAATTTATGCTAGTATCTAGTACTGCTACAGTCTCACCGACTACAACACAAGATTATTTGAACTCAGGCTCACCACTTTCACAATTTAGGAAAAAATTATGACGCCAAAGGAGTGTATGGTAAATGGTGGAAAGATGATTGGATAGAAAAATATCGTCAGAAGACGGATTGCCTAGTGGAACAGTATGGCAGAACTAAGGCGAGTAGTTGCAAATCCAATGGCAAGCTATCGTAGTCGAAGTGATGCAGGTTTATTCAGTGTGTCATTCTTTGGGAGCGGATAACTATTGCAACACCTATATGAATACCTGAGCATTTCTCATTAATGTATTTACATTAAATATCATACATAAATATCAAAGCAGCAGCCATACGAAAACTATTCTTGTACAGTATTAATGTCTTAAACTATTTACAGTATATGCTACTTGCATTCCAATACGCCTTATAGTGTGCGAACACAGCAAGTCGACGCAGAGTAAAACGTGGTTACGATGAAATCTAATTACAAAATGCAATAACCGGGGAATTTACATGAGTTCACGAAAAGCGGCTCATACGCATACAACGCGCTAGGGTGAGGAAACCTAGGATCGTAAAGGAACGAAATGAGTACATATCGTCTTGTCGGAACACCCGAGAACAATGGAAATGAGCAAAGAGATCCACTGGGAGGAGTACCAATACAATAACAGCGACCAGACAACTAAGAGGGGAAGTCCTGGGAGTCAGTGGGTAGATATAAGGGCTTGGGGTTGACGTAGGAGTTGAAGGCCTTTACCGATCTCCATCTACCAGCCTGCATGACTCTTGTTTGGTCGTACCCCAAGTCGAGGGCGTGAGAAGCTGCACCTCCCCTAAAAGAATGTGAAGTAATACAAAGGTGATCTAATTGTGTAGCACTGAGTAAAGCCTTAAGCCGGTCCCTCAAAGTAGCATACGTGAGCGGGAACCCTGTTGTAGAGGACTGAAAAAGGAAGGTTTGGTTAGCCACAGACGAAATATAGTTGGAAAGCAGGTCATCTTCCAACTTGTCCACCTTGATAGATAGGGAAGCCCCGGATTTGAATTGGTCCGTTTTGGATTTTTGGATGAAAATTGACCACAACCCTTGCTCTTTGCGCACTACCTCCACGACCCGTAGTTTCCTCGCTTCGCTGAACCTAAGCAATGCCTTAAACTGGAGGAGAGCTACTACGCCTGCCTGCTTGATGTTGGGGTCCGCACTAATGGTACCTTCGGAAACCATTTTACGTAGACTGGATGGGTCTGCCTTAGCGTAGTGCTTGGTCGGGGGAGTCAACCGCCTCTCCGATTCTATAATGCTCTCTTCGATGCCGCGCTCTACTGCGGGTAGGGGACCATGGAAATAATTAAGCGTCGCGATTACCAAGGAAGTGAATTTTGTCTCCCATCCGTGGCACATTGGGCCACATAATAGGTCCTCAGTTGGGGGAAAGGGAGCCCGGGAATCTTGAGATTCCTTCTCCACGCATCTAAACGCTGAAGCTGCGCACTGTATGCAGCGATTGTCGAAGAAGCTCTGCCGGATGTCAACGATATACCGATCACTGCGCCTGCCTCGGATAGACCCAGAGCGCTGGACTGGTGCACAAGGGCTGCTCCTTGTCAAAATCTTGGTGCTGTAAAAGGCGAGTCTGAATTACGACGTGGTTTTTTTTTTAATTAAAGCGCCTCTGCGCTGGGCGGGCCGGCGGGCTGACCGCCCGTGAAGACGCTGAAGACCTGGAATGGCCCCCACCTCTGCTGAGCCACCCTGGCTCCGCCCAATCTGGATGACCCGACGGGGTCGTCGGCGCCCGATCGATAATTCAAAACTACACTTATACCTCCGATACTCTCTGGTATAAATACCATTTTGAATCATCGATCGAGTACACTGGGGCAGTGGAATTGCAAAGCCGGGGGACTAGAAGGGGATTGATTTCTTTTCCCTAGGAGTAGGGCTGAAGTTCAAAAGCAGAAACATAAAAGGAGATTTAGCGAATTGGGACCCGAAAGCACCTGGAAGGGCCTCCTCCTCGAAAATCTTTGTTCCTACAGGGAATAGAACACCATCGATCACAAAATCAGCCCAGTGATACTCGTGCTTCTTCAGCAATGGAAAGAAAGGTTGAGAAGGCCACAAGGGGCAGCCTAAGATTCCCACCGATTTGTAATGTAAGCACCATTTCAACACTCTTGAAATAAGCGAAACTGGAGGAACTAACCAAAGAAGTCCTGAAGTCCAAGCATCTGGGATTGCGAACGAGTCGACCCCTGACGTTCCTGGGCACAGGCAGCTGGAATAAAATATTTGACATTTAGAATTTCTATCGTTTGCGAAAAGGTCCGCAACTGGTACGCCCCATCTACTAGTTATTTTTGTGAAAATCCTCTCATTTATGCGCCAGTCGTCGAAATCTATCAGTCGACTAGCTTCATCTGCTTCTTGATTCAAGGATCTAGGTATCCACCGGAGTCTTACGTGTAAACCATTCATTTCCTCCAATTTCCAGATTTTCTGGGCCAGATTATGTAGTTTTAGGGAAAGGCTTCCTTTTTCGTGGATGATAGTTGCAGCTTGATTGTCCGTATAAACAACGGTGTGTTCAAAAAGTTCCTTATGGAAGGCTTCTAAACCAAACTGAATAGCAAAAAGTTCCCTTGCGGTGCTAGATTCTAGCCGTAATTCAGACGGAAGTTCACGGAAAGAGCTTGCCAGGATGCCGTCGCAAGAATTTTTGAGTATCGCACCCACAGAATGAGACGAAGCGTCCACATATATGAAGCTTCGGTATATTTCGGGCTCCTCGGGAGGAAGAAGAGATTTACACGGGGCCAATAATAGACGTGAACTCCAGTAAGCCAACTCACTGCTCTCAAACTCCGTTTTCCTCCATTTGAAAGAGAGTGGGAGGTCCTGCGACTGAACTCTGGCTACCTCTCTGGCTACTGCTCGGGAATTCCTGATATCTGAAATGTTCATCACTAAGCTTAGAGAAGCCACTGTGCCTGTCCATCTTAACCTTTCGTAGAGAGAGGGTTGTGGCACCCTCAAAATTTCCTTTAGTCTGGCCCGAGCTCTTTCTAATCTGTCCATAGAGATGGAAATCAACATTTTTTCTAAATCAGTAGAAAACCCTAACCATGTGGCGACGTGTGCCGGAGTCCAGTTACATTTTTCGGAAGCGAAGTGCCAACCCGCGTTCTCGAGATCACGCCTGACGACAGCTGATGATTTTGAACAGCTTTCTCTGGAAGATTCGAAAATAATGCCGTCGTCCAGGTAGATGGCAACGCCTATCCCTTGTGATCTCCATTTTCTGATAAATGGTCGCAATATTTTCGTGAAAATATGCGGGGCTGAGCAAAGACCAAATGGAAGGCACAGAAATTGATAGAATGCGCCATCCCACTCAAAGCCTAGGAAGTCTATGTGCTCATCACAAACTAGAACATGGTGGTAGCCCGATTTGAAATCAAACGTGGTCAAAAAACCCTGGGGTGGCAGGACGTGCATTTTTTCTGATCGCACCTGACGAAAGAAGACCTGTAATTTCTGCTGTAACAAAACTGTCGTGCTCGAGAGCAGAGCGTCTGTTTGGCACAACTACCGGCTTAGTCGGTGAGGATATAAAAGGCAACGAGTACCCATATGCAATCGTGGTCGAGACCAACTGAGAAGGCTCGAGAGCCGACCAAACAGATCGATAATCGTGAATCGAACCGGCATAAAACTCACTATTTTCTGGCTGGGCATTCCCTCCACCAGTGACCTTCGCGACCACACTCCTTGCATTGACTTCTTCTCCTGTCTTGATCTTTCTGGAAAGATCTGTCGGATGGTCGAGGGTCCCTCTTGTAGACAGAGGTCCTGTTAGGGAAATCCGGTCGACTCCAGTAGGGATCATACTGCGGGTTACTGAAGCCGTGGCGAAGATTTGCGTTGGGCACGTAGAAGGGGGGCGGAGGATAGGGGGAAGCAGGGGGCCAGGCTGCTTCCCTCTTACGAAAGGGCTGATCTGAAGGAATTTTTCGTTTCCTGGATCCCTCTTCTTCCTTCTTCTTCACTGATTCCAGAAAGTCGCTCAATCTGGGATCTGTTGCTCGCAGGGTATCCGCCTTCGTCTTTTTCTCCAGATATTGAAAAACGTCCGGGTGGTCATCTGCGATGATCAACGTCTCGTTCCGAGATGATAGGTCATGAATCACATCAGAAATAATATCAGCAATATCGGGAATATTCTGCAAAGGAACCAACTTCTGGATGATTACAGCGTTGAATTCGTACTGCTTCGCGTAGCCTTCCCTCTTGAATTTCGGGGCTGTTGGAGTCGGCGGTGGCAACAGGTTGGGTTCTGTCCTCACTGCGTCGATGATGAACTGCAGGTCCCTGGGGTCCAGACGTATCGCACTCTGCACGGTCTCCTCGTACGCGATCTCCGTTGGTTGCTGCTGCAGCGAAGAGCCTTCATCCATCGTGACCGCTCCTGAAGACGCTGAAGACCTGCAATGGTCCCCACCTCTGCTGGGCCACCCTGGGTCGCGTGGCTCCGCCCTCTCTGGGTGACACGACGGGGTCGTCGGCGCCCGATCGATAATTCAAAACTACACTTGCATGGTTACTGATCAAGTCGTTCCGCGCTCTACAGGTATTGTGCGGCTTACTTTACTATGGAGACGGACTAGGGAACCTTCTGTGTCAAAACGAAATTCACATACTAACTCATGGCGCATGTATGAGGGATGCTACTCTTTCGGTCTCTGTTCTGCTTCCTCGCTGTCTATCATTTGCCACTCATATGTGCAAGCGAAGGTACATATCATGGGAACATCATTTCGACACACTGCCAATTCGAGACTTGATGCCTCAGCCAAAGAGACTTGATGCTCATGTACAAGTCGGCATGACGTCTTAATTTGCCGCGTTAAATTGACTGTATGGGTGAATTTGCCGCTACGATGAATGAGAATGGGGTGAATATCCTGTGAAAATGGTGCGAACTGGCAGCTACAGAGGGTCTAATTTACCGCGAAAATGAGGTGAATTTACCTCGAAAAATGGGTGAGTTTACCAAGCCCCGCTTTGTCCGCAACATGGGCGTGATCTTCACCGAGATCTGCGGTGAGGAGCAACCCTCTGCGGACCGCGGCGTAACTCGCCCCCCCCCCGCCGTGAGGATACCCACTGTAAACTCACAGCAGCCAAAATTATGCTGGCCTCCGGAGGGTGATCCAAAGTCACCTTTCAGGGCCGGCATCAGAATGCCGATTGAGGACTCTAGTGAGATGAGGCGGCTTTTATACCATCTGTGCTCATGGTAAACACATCGAGACGTGATCAATCGTTTCATAATGTTTTCGCTGAGATGTTTTCACTTGTGTAGAAATTTCTGAGATGCCAGCACCGGCGGTAATTTCACCCTTTGCGCTGACTGATATCCGACCGCTCAGCAAATTCACCATTTGCGCGGATAAGCTTTGATGACGGCGCTAATGGTGAATTTGATGCCTAATGATAACAGAGCGTGATAAAGGTCGCTCTCCCCGGAGCATCAAGTCTCGAATCGGCAGAGCAGCTTGCATAGCATGTCAGACCGCTGTCACAACTCGCAAAAATATATTTGTGCCACGACGCTGGTGTGTTGTCATCATACGTGGCATTGAACTAAGAAGCTGCGTTCAGTTATTGGCAGAGAAATGACTGGATCGATAGCCATCAAAATTTCTTTTTCCCCTGTGCAATTGTTCGCGCCAAGCAGCGTCGCGGCTCCCTATTTGACACGGAACAATGGTTTCCGTTGTCGATTTATTCTGACGCATGGACCAGGCTGCTGATCTTGCGGAGTTGGAGGCTTAACTTGAGATTGAGATTTCGATTCTCGCGGGGTGATCTACCGTCGCAGCCCCGTCCATTCATCAGACTAAAATTATTACGCGAACTCTGTGTTCGTCGTGCTCAACCATGTCACTATTGCAAATCGCAAATTGCGGAATGTATTGATTCGTGGTTATAATTTGAGGTTGCTGATGGTAGGAAAGCGGGAAGCTGTGCAATAGCTGTAAGGAAGGACTTCAATGGTATGGTCTCGGAGTTCGGTTCAAGGTCGTGTAGGAATGCATTTTTTACGACTGCGTAATCATATAGGATTCAATCTGTGGATAGGGAGAGCCCATGCGCCCACCGGAACTGCCAAAGACAATTTGAAGCATGCGTACTACTACGAAAAGCTCAACACTTTTGTGGCTGAGACACACTGTCAACATGCCGTTGTCGTGAAACGCGAAGACGAGACTTGATCAGGAATCCGGAAATTTCGATAAATGGTTCTACTCAGTGGAGCAAACATCGGACAATTGCACGCTCTGCCGAGATTTCCTTCTACATTCTCCATATTTAAGACTTCATACATCGATCCTGTTCACGTCGGAGTACGGACAAAGAAGAGACTAATCGACGCTGATTCTTTTGTCGAGTGCATCCACTACGCTTTGATGCAAAACAACATTTACAACACAGCATGCGCTCTCCGGACCGCAGGAAACTTCTTGGAGGAGAAGCGTATGAGGAGGAAAATGCGACGACAGCTACAAATCGACCGCGAGCGAGAAAGGACTTGTAAGAGCCATGGAGCTCGAAACGTCTTGGGATGACAAGAATCCGAGGGAAACCTACATGTTGTTACGGTGTTCTCCTGTCTTGAGCACCGTAAATGGAGTTGCAGTTGGTGATGCGACGCTGCCAGTATGGAAGGATTCCTACCGTTAACTACTAAATCGTCCAGCGCCATCAGTACCTGAGCTCCAGCATGTTCAGAAAATACAATACGATGTCAGTGAGAAACCGTCGACTGATGCTGAAATTGTGAATTGTGTCTAACTTCTAGGATCCGTGAAATGACCAAAACCATCATTGTCATATGGATGAGCAAAGGAATACCCGATTTTTGGAGACATGCGATCATCGTACCTCTTCACAAGAAGTTATCCGTCACGGATCCCAAGTACTGTAGGGGGATTTCTCTACTGCGTGTCATGTTCAAGCTTTGGGAGTGCGTCATTCTTGAGCTACTCATCAAGCATCGTGAGGAAACGAGCAGAGGGGAGAAAGCCGGTTTTCGTTCTAGAAGATCGACCGTGCTTTCGAGGATAAAACAGGTGTAAGGCAAGGAGCTGTAGCAGACCTTTTCTATTTAACTTTGCCGTTGATGACATCATGCGTAGAGTTGCTGAACAGTTTCCTGCGGACTTGTTACTACCACCATCAGGACGCTCCTCTTGTCGACCTGGAGTACGCCGATGACCTCGTGTTATTCGCTGATAACAACACAAAATTGCGAAGGATTGTGAACCTCGTTTCGAAGAAGCTATGGACTTCGTCTTCGTTCCGACAAATGCAAGCAGATGTGAGTTTCTCGACGGCTCTCAGTGGCAACTTGCGTAGATGGACGACGTAACGAACTTAAGGACGGTTTCTTTTCTTTGTGCTATTTCCTGAAGATTGATGCTATGCAGTAGTTTTTCTTTCTCAGGTGGCTATGTTTAAGACATCTATTTGAACTAATTTTAGTTTTCTGCTCAGGTAGAAAATTCTGTTCGTTCACAGCGCAAGCATTGAACGGTAGTTCCAGAACAAAACTGTCGGTTAGAACACGGTTAGCGTCATGAATTTAGAATAGGGTGGAGAACTGCCAAATTTCAAAGACGCTGCGGGTGAACCGCTTGTGGCTTACCAAGGCTACATGCAGTGGTCTTAAACAGTTAACGTCAATTGAAGTCAGTTATCAACCCAATAGACGATAAACGGCAAATGGACAAGTTTTGTTGAGCCTCCTGTCATATCGACGAGCTGTTGTTTGAGGCTTGCAGGAAAAGCTCAAACGTCTGATCGAAGAGCATACATATTCATTCAGGCCGTTTGACGTTCCTTGCCACTCTACTACTGACAGACAGTAGCGCGTTCAAAAATAGTTACAAATTTGCGTTCTTTGCGCAGTGTTTCGCGAACAATCTCGACCGGGTGGTGGTCGCAATGTTTCCCAACTGCAAAAGGTGCGTTGGAAACGGAGGAGGAGCAAAGAGCGTGATTGGACACTAGCCATGCTCCGTCCAATCACAAACTTCGCCCCTCCCCCGTTTCCCCCACACTTTCTGCGATTGGGGAAAATTGCGATCACCACCCCCCTTTAGACCTGGGAGAAGAAATAGGAGCTGCACGATTCAAGTCGGTCTGCTTCAAACTCTCCGCCCACGAGTGTTCAGCACGAGTGTCTGCCCTCCACCAAAAGATCAATTTTCTCGTCAGATCGGCGATGAAAGCTCTGGTTTTAGGTCTGTAATAGGAATATTCACGAGACCACCGCCAAGCTAACCTGTGCCACCGTCGTACTCAATCGAGCGCAATTAAAGGCTGCGCTGATGATGATCATCCTCGTTGACTTTCCACAGTGAACTGATAGGCGAGAAGGATCCTAGGCTGCCAGTGTCGAAAGAACGGTAGAAATGAGCCAGGAGCGGCAAAATAACGGCTGCAAACAAGCGTTTTGGTGCCCCAGACACGCCTGGTGCCCCAGATGAATGAACAATTGAAGACTCAGATTACAGAAATGATCAAGTCAAGGAAGTGCTGATCAGTGAGCTGATTGCACTGATAGGCATCATCCATCTAGCGGTCAATTCCTCCACTCTTAACATCAACGTAAACAAGAGAGGGCCTATTTTTGCTCAAAATCGCGCCTTTCGTGTCCTTTTTTAGCATGCCTTGCTATATAGTGCGCCAGACCTTCCGTAAACCGAGGACATATCGTAAGTACAATTTATCGTGAACACTGCCTTTGAGTCGCACGTCATTGTTGAGAGATGAATCAAGTAGTATTTCTCACAGCTATTTTTTCTAGGAGTATAGGAAGGAGAAAATAAATCTCGCCCATTCTTATGCACCGTAGCTTTCACTCGCTCCCTTCCAGATTGATAAGTTCGACAGAGCACTAAATGGCAAGCACACGCTGACAGAAAATGAGGCTGACAATGGAGGGATGAAAATTGCGTACAGGGTTCGTTTTTTTTTCAAGCTGTCATGGGGATCCGTTACCATGGAAGAACAAGAAAACTTATAGATTGCGATTCAGATGAATCATTAAACATATGAGACTGTGAAAATGTAGATAGTAAGATTGAGCCGCACTGACTAGGGAAAGCCTTGAAAGACTGAAAGACCAGCGACGCCTCGGGAAACGTCCTACTAGAAGTTGTAAAGGATGGAACATGTATGCTGCGTTTCCCCAACGGACCATTCGATAGGTCAAGAGGGCCGATAAACGACAAAAAATTGGGTGCAGCTTTTCTCCAAACGGCCACCATTGCTGCATTTCTTAATTCCTACACCATGGCTGAATTCCTTAAGGCCGGGATCATACTTCCAGCGACGAGCGACGCGACGCATTTTTACCATTAATATCGACCTAAAATCGATAGGCTTGAATTGCACTGTCACTATCGCTGGTAGCGAGAAGTATGATTCCGGCCTGATTCCTACGAGCGAAAATTGGCTATTATGTGCAGCTAACAGCCCTCCTTCGAGAAAAACCATACCGAAGAAAATCTTGGGTCAGAATTTTTCGTGTTTTCCCCATGTACACCCCCATTGGAAGTGATGCCCAGAGAGTCAAAAAATTCTCGAATGAAGTATGTTTAGTAGTTTTATACGAAGGGTAGACAGGCATGAGTCAACCGAGCGTCGTCTTCTGGAAATGAAATATGGGGCTGTGATGACCACTCAAAAAAAAAGGAATCCCTCACCTTGCCTACAACTGGCATTTTCCTTCGCTTTGTTTGTATGCGAATACGAGTGCTCTAATCCTCGACAATTCTTTATAGAGAAAAATTTATTGATAATGAGATAGTAGTAACTATATGATACTCCATCATCAACCGAAAAGCTAGCGGTTTTGACTGCGTTCTATGAAACAGACGAAGCAGAAGCGATACAAGCGCCTCAGCCTCGGTTGTTTCATAGAACGCAGTCACAGCTGCTAGCCTTTTTAGTTGATAGTGGAGTACGTATTATATAGTCATCACTATCTCATTCTGCTCTTATTTCGTTCCTTCGAAACGATATCCACAAATTTTCTACCATTAGAGGGCACATGTCAGTCATTGAGCACAATGCCTGGGTAAGCACAAAAAAAAACATAAATGCTAAAAAATGGAACAGAATGTGAAAAAGAGGCATATTAGAATAACGAGCAAACATAGGAAAATAGAACAGCGCGGAAATTTCATTGCTGGATTCGAACCTATGGTACTGCTCCATTCCCGCTGCTTTGAAATCCACTTCGTTATCCTCTCGGCCATCGCTGCTGATGGAACCATGCTGCTTTAGTCGATTGAAAAGAAGAGTGCACTTCATGCAAAGATCACGGAAACGGCTCATATTTCAACAATGAGCTAAACATAAGGCGTACTTAGCAGTCATTCTCAGTCCACTTGCTTTAACTGTAAATTTCATTAAGTTTTGATCAGTCTTTGTCATTTTTTGACCTATAATAAAGTCCTTTGAGAAAACCCAGCATACATTTTTCTTACTTCATTCATCCCCCTCAACTTCCACTGGGACGTTTTCCAAAACGTCACGGGGTCTGAAATTCAGTACCTAGTGAGTTATTGGCATCTTCTCGTGTTTGCGACATCGCTCGCTATGCCAGTGATTATCGACTAAATCGCTCCCAACCTGTGTGTGATAGTTCCAAGAAATCAAAACTAGAAACGGAGGGCAAACGACGGATAGGAGTGAAGGGCAGCTATTGGTGCCACTAGGACTTGTGGACGACGTGTCTCTGCATCTCTTGAGCGGCCGAATCCTACTTCGTGGGAGTTCACCTCCATCAATTTGATAGAGACACTGCCGCTGGTAGCTTCGGCACCGTCCAATGGCGGTGCTTTGCCCCTCGTAATCTTCACTCGGTTTTTAACTCCTTGGCACCCAATGACTATCGTCGCGCTAGCATCCCATAGAACACTCAATTTCGGAGTCATGGCATTCTCTCCAGTGTATTGTCTTTTCGGCTTGGTGATTTAAGGCTACTAGCGGATAGTGCATAGAAAAAGTTTAGCGTGAAGAATATTCCAATACATAAAAAGCAGAACTAGCAGATTTCCCATTGTGCCAACTCACCCAAATTGCGCTAAAACAGTGAACCTGCACATCTTAGCCGTTGACTACGCATCCAGCCTTCGACTCGATTTGAGGCTTTCGATCGCTCTAGCTTTGCCTAGCGCTCCAAGCTTACTTTTCCTTGATAACGAACGAATGATGTTATCGCAGTACAATCATGTCACACCTCCGAGAACAATTTCGTATTATGTTCTACAGGCCTTCAAAAACAATCAGAAGGAGCATGGTGAAGACGACAGATTGGAGGAAGTCGAGGACTTCAGCAATGACCAGCTTTTTTTCCTTGGCTTTGCACTGGTGAGCTTAATAGAAATGAAGTAGTAAAATAAAATAATAAAAAGATATCAAACTCGGGTAGATGTGCAATGACAAAAATGTTTTCTCGGATCAGCCTGAGATTCTCCTGTAGAGCACAACAAGAAGTCTTACATATTTATTCCATACAGATTGTTTTATAGAGTGGTTCTGGCCGGTTTGTTGGCCACAAGGCCTCAGCTCCGTGTGATAGGCGATAATTTGCATAGACCTCCCGATGTCATGAGTTACTCCTCGCGCTGAAAGGCACAGGACACCCGGGAAAATAATCCCAATATTTTATGCTTATCTTAGGGAATCATGCATTGATCGCAGCGAAGTCTCTGAAATCATTCGAGGACCTCTGAAAACGGAGTCATGGCTATTTAGAAATGCCAACATTTTGAGGGCGAAAAATCGGTGGACAAGTTGTCTCAGGATTGTATTTTTCTTCACTCACAAACGTTGTGCGAGAGCGAACTGAAATTAGTAGATAGAAGAACGGCAAGGTATTAAAAATCGAGAACGCGGTAGCAATTCAGCCATCCTTCTAGCCGCTATTGAGTTTGAAAATCAAGAAAGGCCTGGCCGGTGGTTATGGCTGTGGGTCTCAGGTCCATGTTTCGCTTATTTGGAGAAATTTAGATCTCCCTCCATACACTTATTATACATGGAGGTCTACTATACACTAACATGGAAATCACAAAATTTATGTCTGACGGTCTCTGCCCTCAAAGGCATCGTACCCGCAGAAAATCATACTCTATTTTCCATCTTTCTGGGCATGCATTAAAGGCTATATAATTGCGAAATTCTCATTGTTTCTACGCGTGCTGGTGCAGAGGTTAGAGACAAAGAGAGAGCACATGACAGACGGAGGAGGCAGAATCGCTCGCGCCGCTCGCTCCCTGAGTTGTGAGAATTCCGATTTTTACTGAGTATATCCTTTATGTGAATCGATATGGCAAAATAGCCGTTTGAAATCACCGACTTGTACAGAAAACAAGAGCGTGAAAAGGTTGACATCGATGCTTGTGCTACAACTACTTCTTGAACAGTTGCTCCGGATCGCAAGCGATTCCTTCAGTGCGATGCCACGGTATATATTCGCAAAAGTGTATTTTCTACACACCAACTCTGCCGTTGGGCCAAGCTGAGCCCAGAGGATACGAAAGCCAAAAACAGTGACTGGTTTTCATCGTGTTTGATGTCCTCGAAGGCAGCGTACACGCAGAAGAAGTGGTCGAGATAGCTACCCTTGGGGGCATTTTTCACTCCCGCCGCCGAGGGGCGCGGCAAAGTGGAATTCTATGATATCGATCGTGCCACGGAGCGTTGTCACTATCACGGGCCACTTATACTTCCGCCGCCGAGCGACGCGGCACATTGCATCTCTGTAATATTGATCAGGCGGAGCAGCACGATCAATATTACAGAAATGCACTGTGCCGCTCCGCTTGGTGGCTGTGGTATAAATGACCCCTATAGGACTCATAATGCTTATCCGGTAACTCTTGAAGCGCCAACAATGAAATAAAGTGGCCTATAGGAGCTACTCCAAGCCTCCATGGTTCTAGAACTACTCACCTTTTCTAATGACATCCCACCTTCTCAATACAAACAACTTTAAATGATCCGTTTCAATATAGTCATCTTGACACGATTTTCACACCTGCAACAGCGTCAGGGTTTCAGTCCACGCCGTACCAGTACAGAAGCCTTACTATCTCAACCACTTTTGCGACCGTGTATCTATGTACCGACCCTTATAAGCACATTCCGAGAAGCGAGCGCACCCTGAAAGTGAAGAATGGACAAAGACGAGGCAGTGAACAGATTTTATTCAAAATCTATATTTCTCATTAATTATCAAGCTAGCTTTATACTATGGTCTGCCGCAATGCAACGGCAGAAAAGCAGGCCATAGACAACTCGTTCACGAAATTCTTGCCAATCGCAATCTTTGAGAGGTCATAACTCCGTTCGTAGTGGGTTCTGAGCTATTCGGGAGTCACTGTCTCAACTCGCGTATGAGCCTTATCAGGAAAGGCAGGAAAACCGAGAATTAATCCTGACGTCAGACTGCCCTTTTTTCTCTGAAGTGGCTTGCATGTGTCGGAGAGTGGTACCCGAATAGTAGACACAAAGCGCAGGAAAAGCATTTGATCGTAGCGCGTTAAATCCCCGATAAAAATCGCTCCCTAGTTTTCACCAGAAATGCAAGGTTTGGGACATACTGCGTGTCCCATCAGTACAGGGAATTCCACAGAAAAACAACGGAAAGGCTGAAAAGATGGACATCCCTTCGAAGGGAGATTCCGATATTGGACGAGTTACGCGGGCATGAGCAAGATGTGGACGTGAATTTCCATTATAATGGCACTTGCTGTTTATTCGTTTGAATTAATGCAATTTTTTTCGCCAATTTATTCAGTAGAGTTTGAAAAGTGAACTACTGAAAAGGAGAATAGTATGCTAGAAAAGAAGAAGTGCAACAATATAAAAATTTGAGGAAGGAAAAAATTGAAATACTTACAAGCGCGCCCCAATGCTAAATTTCATCCGCACTAGCGCTGTAGTGGAATCGACCTGGCGGTGGCCATCTTGTATTCCAAACCGTGAAGAGATGGGAGAAACGGGAGAGACGCAGCCATTGGGCTGTCGCTAGTCCCGAGTTGCGTCCAATCAGGAACTTTGCTCCTCCCCCGTCTCTCCCGCCTCCTCAGTGGTCGGAATACTCGTTGGCCACCACCCGAATGGACCAAACTCGTGTATGGGGAACTAGCCCGGGAGCGTAAAGTCCTAACGCGAGCGCACACACTTCAAGGCCGTATCGTCTCTTCCGAGATCTTTCTTCTTCTTTCTTTCGAGCTTATGGCTTCAAAGAGACCCCGAGCATTCTGTCTTTTGCGAAAAAAACGAAGACGAAATATATCGTGTACACTGCCTTCAACTGTTGAGGAAGAATTTTCTTTTCGAAGATGCCAGTGTTACATCGAGTACCCTTCATAAAACGTCGTAACTCGCATCACCCGGGGCGCGAGAGGCGCGCGCGTCGTCTCAGCCTCCGTCTGCCCTACGCTCTCTCACTGTCTCTGACCTCCGCTATGCACCAGCACGCGTAGGAACCAAGTGAATTTTGCCGTTTTATAGCCTATGTATCAGGTCCACCGCACATAGCATACACCTCCACACCATGGAATCGCTAGAAAGTGTTCACTTCGACGACAGTTTCGTTATGGAGACTGTCTGTGGCGCTGATTCAACATCCCCTCTCACACTTGTATCACCACCGTTTGCTTTCCATCACGGGGTAACCAAACGTCGATATCAAACGGCCTCGTTCGACCTGTATGGAGCATGTCCCCAATGGTTTCTCTTTTTGAATTTTAGTGATGTCGTGCAATTGTACCCACCAGAACAGCATGACTTTCTCTTCATCGCTAATCTTTTAGAATTGGTGTGCAAAGGTTTCTGAGTTTACGTTACTGCTCCAGTTGCCTGCTGATCATCCTCCCTCAAAATATCGGTGGGTAAAACTTCTTGTGTATTTGCAAAGTCATGACAATCTACTGTACCGCATTTTCACTGCATGCTCTCAGGCAATGCGGCGGACTTATCCCGACGCCATTAGGAACAAATGCGGAGTCAAATGCGATCAACCCGCTTTTCTGTCAGATCTAAATGGGCTCGCGGTCAGTACGCCTGGAAAATGATTGATTTTTGACTGCTCAGCATAAGACTGCGATCTCTTTGGGCGGAGTTGTGCACGTGTGCTTGAATTGGCAACTTAGGATCTTAATAGCTCAATGTATAGCTCGTGTCTTGCCGCGTAACCTTCCTGGTCTTATAGTCGTTTGCGAATCAAGGTGATTTTTATTGTTTTTTCCACAACTTTTCTCATCGCGACCACTGCCTTTATGTTGTTGTGTCTGACAGAAAAGATTTATGCTCACAGTAGGGTTCTACTCACCATTAGCTGCGATACGTCCGCACTTCTGTTGGACACACCGCGCAAAGGTATCAGGCAGCCGCAACCTATTCGCGGTCAGTTTTGAATGAATTTTCACTCGCAGTAAAATGGATTCTGAGCGCGGTTACTAATATTCGCCGATTTCTGTGCGCTATAAGTCCGCCCCGACGCAAGCAGTAAACAGAGTTCTGATAGAAACAAATTGCCTAGGCGAGAAGCTCACGGTGCGTAATCCATGTGCACACAATACGCTTTGGGGACAACATCATTCGACGGATCGCATCTTGTATGAAGCTTTGCGCATACAACGCGGGCTCAGAACTCTCGAAAGATGTCGCAAACACCTTATCCAACATACTACGCAAGTCTTCCGTTAGATGTTGCCTTAGCTGTGGTAAGCTCTCGCTATGCGTTTTCGATAGTTCTGCAGAATGATGAAGGAAGGCTGTTGAGTATGTGTGCCAGGCCACACTTTGTTTGTTTGCCATAAAGTTTGAGGTCGGCTGTTAGGAAAGGACCAGGAGATCTACCCAGGTATTGACCGCAGTAAATCAGAAGTTGATAGCAATTGACTACAATGCGAGCTGCTATGCCACTATCAAGGCTTTGAATTGTACGGCGCTGACTTTTTCTCTTCAAAATTGTTTTGCTTTTCTTCCTCACTCTTAGGCAGCCCTTCGAATACATCCTGTTTTTCAAATATTTTGCAGTCACGTTTTTTTTGCACAACACCTTTGGTGAGTCCGTTTTTCGAATCCCGGTAGTTATGTTTTAGAAAAATCTGTTAATTTATTCTCTTTGTTTTGGAGTGACCTACTCTAAATGATTCCAAATTTCAACCGATCGGTACTATCCCAAAAGAAAAGGGGGGGAGGCACTCAGAATTCCAGACATAAATGAAATGAATGACGGTTTTATAGCGCTACAAACGGAGTATCGCTTCAGCCGCGAAGCGCAGTGGAGTGGTTCTGTTTTTCCCGGGCCATGTGATCACCTTGAATTCTGTAGAATAGGTAATAAAACTTACAAAACGATTTTTCTAGAAATTTCCTTCATGGTAGAAGTGAGAGGGTCTAGGAGACAACTGCTGAAAAAATTAGAGCCAAGGCGGTTTAAAAAGGACAGAGTTAGATCGGCGGATGCTTAGCGAAAATTCGTGTTGAGCGCATAACGGATAAAGTGGGAACCGTCTGTGTCTCTTGTCTCGTGTATCTCGTTCGTTATGCACCCTGGTTGGGCCTTCAGATGACGTCATCAGGGGATCGTGGAGAGTATTCCGGGCTTCAGATGACGTCACCACGACGTTGTAGAATGAGGGTAGGGATCCAGAAGGCGTTTGCAGGACGTCATGGAAAGTAGGTTGGGCTTCAGATAACGTCATCAGCTCGTCGTGTAAAGTATATAGGTCATATGATGACGTCGTCAGGACGTCGCGCAAAGTGCATAGGGCATCTGATGACGTCAAAAGGACGTCGTGCAAAGTGCACAGGGCATCTGATGACGTCATCAGGACGTCGTGTTAAGTGCGTAGGGCATCTGATGACGTCATCAGGACGTCATGGAAAGTGAGTAGCGTATCATTTGTAGCGTGCGCAACTAGTTGATCACTTGCTGATTATCCTATCAATCCATGCTAATTGAAAAATATTGATGTTTTTCTCAGGGCTGTTACTACGTAATAATGAGAAAAAGTAAACATTTGTTCCGAAAAAGGATCTTTCAAGCAGAAGTGGTTTGGTTCGTGTCAGAAACGTTCTGAAAAAAGGCAACAAAAGGAAAGTTGAGTGATGAGAGCCTACAGAAAGTGAACAATATTTTCTGAGAGCTATTTCCTTGACCGACACTTTTTAACAGCGAAAACAAACCATTGTGGAATTTTACGAGGAAGAGTTCAATAGTTTCCAAAAAAAGAACTACTATTCGTTGAAGAGATTACATTGGAATACTCTTATTCGATGCTGTTCTGTACACTTTCAATACTGCTAACAGCTGGAACTAACCGGCTTGATAGGTCAAATTGACATCACTTTCTCTTTTGAAAATAACTATTAGGTACACATACATAATTATTTTCAACGGTTCTCGTCTGATTGGAGTCTGTGTAGGAACGACAAAGTGCTTCCGTGAAGAACACCGCAACGGTTTGTTTTTCGCTGTTAGGGGTTGAGTAGAGTGCCAACAGAGCGCGGCGCGGCTTGATGATGGAGAGCAGTATCAAGGGCTTTGCAGAGTTGCAGCGACCAGCGGCACGCCGCCGAGCGAGAGCTTTGGGGCGTGGTCGAAACCCGACGCGGCTATGAGCACAAAGACCTCGCAGAGTTGCAGCGACGTTGTCGTCAGCATCGCATTCTACCATTGCGTACGATCTCATTCATTAGACGATGCATCTCGCTATACACAGTTTTTGTTGGTTTCATATTATTCGAAGCTTAAGTAAATGTCTACCAGCAACTTCTACAAAATATTGTGATAAAAAAAGAAAAATAAAGTTTGCAACCAGTAGAGTGATGCCTTAATGAATAGTTTTCGAGATAATAAAATCAGTGAACGGTTTGTGGCGATCGCTTTGAAAACAATAGTACTAGACCACATTGTAATAAAAAAGCTAAAATAGAAAAAGGTCTTCAGAGGGTTGAATTCATGAAAGGAGCAAAAGAAGCTCGAATCGATCGTCGGCGCCGCTCGTCGCCAGCGATGGAAATGGTCGAGACCATTCCCCGCCGCCGCTCGGTGACGGCGTCGCTCCGGCAGTCGCTGTTGTCGCGGCGGCGGAAACACTCTGCGAGGTAACCACGTCGCTGCTGCCGCACGACACGCCGCCGCCATCGCCCGCTGCGTGGCGCCCCCCATTCTCCATCGTTGCGCTGCCGCAGCGAGACTCGCCGCGGTGCAACTCTGCAGAGCCCTTTAATAGATTGTCGCGATCTATCAATCCTGCCCACCATCCTCAGGCCGCTCCGCGCAACCGCTATTTCGGGCCAAATTTGATCTCTGAACTTTCTTGGCTTATGATGGTGGACGAGCCCACCCCCACATCATCGGCATAGATGATCTCTAATATCAAGAACATCGGCTGGCTTGAAATTGAATATCAATCAATGAACGTTAACCCTTGGACTGACCTGCTCGAACATATATGTACTCATCTAGTCAAAAACATGGACTTAAAGACATCGTAAGCGCAGAAAACCGTATATTATTTTTTCATATTTTTGTGAAGCTTGACCACTCTAGTGAACGAAAATGTCGAAAAGATCCATGAAAAACCTTCATTTGTAGAAAAATTGAATCGGAACACATTGTAAAGATGAATTTTAATATTGCGCCAAAAACGTTCTCGAGGTTTTTCTGATTTAGGAGGCTTCATCACTGTCATTTTCGAAGTTTTTCTGCATGTGGGGGTTATGCCGTAACTGTTTTTTCTGTTGTTTGACGGTTGTGTCAGCATTTTACGAAAAAGTGCTAGATGACTGCTGAGAATTGGTGGCGGATCCTCAACTTTAACCCCTTCCAATCTCATCAGCCTACGTTTTTGACGCGCCGAAGTTTACCGGTGTGGTCTATTGAGCCCATTCAGGAGATTGAACCTAAAAAAGGGAAAGGGATTTTCAGTGCGAACGATGCCTTTAAGTGCTTGCTCTCATTGTTCAAGTGTTTTATTACGTGTATTTGCATTTATTTCTACCTTTGAATGTCGATGATTTTTGACTGCTCGACATGAGACCGCGATCCTTTTGGGTGGCGCTGTGCACGCGTGCGCGAGCTGGCATCTTTGCGCCCTAGAAACTCTAATTCTAGCCCGCTTTTCACCGCGCGACCTTTATAGTTTTCAGCTGTTTTCGATCTAAGCTGATGTTTGTAGTTTTTCGATGACGTTTTTAATCGTGACCACTACCTTTAATGAGCGTCGGCCAAGAAAATCACTCTCAGAAAATATTGTTCACCTTTTGTAGACTCTTATCACTCCACTTCCCTATTGTTCCCCTTTTTGTTAGAGCGATTGTGACACAAACCGAACCACTTCTTCTTGGTAGACCTCTTTTGGATAGAGTTTCCTTAGAATTGATAAGAAAACACTGCTTGACAGGGATGTCAAGCATACGATACCAGGGTTTTTCTTTATTTCTATACAAAAATTCTTGAGTGCCCCCCTCTCCGTCTAGGAGATAGAGCCGACGGATGTATCACGAACTTTTTCTTAATGAAGTTCTCTTCTCTAGATCACTGTGGCACCCAACCTCAGGAAGATTGTCACATGTCATCCATGTCCTTTGATGAATGAGCCTCGGTGCACCTATTGGACGCAAAATGACTAAGGCCCGTAGTAAACCCACCACTCAGTCAGGATCATCTGAGTGGGTGATAAGACGAGCCCAAAATGATTCAGACAGGGCTCAGACGAGTCCGAAATCGTATCGAGCGATAGATTGCATTCAAGCGGTCGGTCTCGCAAATCCATGATGATGGGAACATGATGATACCTGTGGTGGTAAGAACAACCAGCCATTCTTCTACACGTGGTCGTTCACTAATCGACCAACTCCATGCTCCGCTTCTCAATAAATGAAATGCTGTTTGTTTCGTGGAAGCTGATATTGATATTGATACATTGATAAGCCGAAATCTCGGCTGAATTATTTAAGTTACTCCTTCGCTCCTTAAAACAGTCTCGAGCGCACTCCTGACCTGGCACGCTGTTTCTCTCTTCTCTAGCCAAGAAGTCAGTCAGATCTGACTGAATCGATTCAGTCAGATCTGACTGAGTGATTCAGCTTAACTTGTTTGTTGCCGACTTTCTTTACTTAGCCTAGGTCGCTATCCTACAACACGCACCTCTGAAATACGTGCGGCTTGTCTGAATTCTTCTCAAAACATGGATTCAGTTGGGCTAAACTAAAATTTTCGCCGGCTTTACTACGGGCCTAAATCGACAGTGTTCATGCCCCCCAGAGACGTGCCGACAATATTTGTTTGAAAATAGAAAACTCAATTAGACAGAGTTAGAGACTAGAAAAACTCGAAAACCCAAGAGAAAAAACAAAAATTGAAGAAAAAATAGAAAATTTCAAAAAAAACTCTAACTAACAAGTATTCAGAGCATGGCGAATAATTCTTTGATGGGATCAAAGATATCTCAAACCTCATAATAAATAAATATCTTTAAAGTCAAAATTGAAGGTAGTGTCCACAATAGCGACCGTCTTTGAGTTTCCATTGCTAATCGAAAGATGCTGGGCTCTTGAAGCGCTGTATCGCCGTAATTCACTTCAAAATTGACGAAATTGATTTTCAAAAGACTTTTTGTGTTCCTCTCAGAGGGCCAACTGCATTGGTATTGAAGAAGTCTTTTTGACTCTGGCATATTGTCGACAAACGTGTATTTCCTACTGGAATTTCCATGGACCACAGGTCAAAACATGACAAATCCCTGCTATGACGACCGTCTGTTCAGTTCGTAATGAGGCTTGTGGTGAATATGTGCAATTTTTGACGAACTTCTAGAGTTGGTTCTACTGTTCTCTCACACGACTGCATGGAACTCGTTCAAAACAATTCAAAAAACTTCAAAACTGAAGCAGGACTATTTTGTAGTTAGTTGTGCCAAAGAGGCGCATTGGAGCGCAAAAAGCGCCGTGGAAAGCTGCTGTTGCAAAAAAATTTTGCTCGATCCTGTATATCTTTTTTTATCCGCTCTCTTCTTAGCCTCTCTTCTTTCTTTTGAGCCGGCCGAAGTAAAGTTCCGTCCATAGCAGACGATCTAGCACCAAATGACGCTGGGGTTTTGCATCTTTAACATTTGTTAATGGTCTGGCTTCCCACTCCCCAGCGACCACTGCGGCAGGCCTGTCGCTGTCGGTGGGGGCGTAGCGGTAGTAGCGGCTGTCACTAATATTATAGATACCACCGTTAATCACGTGCCGTCCTCGGACACGTTGCTTGCGCCAGCCGTCGAGCGTTTTAGCGCTGGCGCATGACGCTCCGACGCCTTGACGCTTTGCCGCTGGTCGTCTGCTATGGACGGCGCCTGAGGTCTATCGGGTTTATCATGCCGAAATTGCCATGCCACTGTTGCACCTGGCCATGACCGATCGCTTCGATCATTGCTCTGCGCGGACTCATTTGTACGAGAGAGGCTATACATTTGTCGTGCTTAGATTATAACAACAGAAATTCTATTAATTCGAGTTTGGGCACTATGCATCAGTCTTTAAAGTCGCATTCTTCACCTTTGACCATTTTTGATTTTTGGAAAACAATGGGTTGTCAGCTTAATTCTTTCAAAAAAATGCAGTGTTCCTGCTAAAATCGCTTAGAACAGTTACACAACATAACAGAACCAAACGGAATGTATACCAGGATTAAAGGCAGGGCTCGCGATAAAAACGACTTTCGAGCTCTCTCCATGAGAATGTAGATTTGGTCATCAAAAAAGTAAAAATGAGTGAAAAGAACTCGAAAACTCGCCGGGAAAACGCTCAAAAACAAAGTATTACGGCTAATTACTGGTGTCGGCCGGCCCCCTAATTAACGAGATTTTCATTAATGCTCGCTCATTCGCCTTTTCTTCTGCAGATAAAGTAGTTAGTAGTCTCCACGAGTGCTCATAAATTATTTTAGAAGCAAAATAAAAATTGACAAAGCAGGCTTTTACACAAATCTCAATAATTGGGGGCGGGAGAACATCAAGCTATTACTTGTTTCTATGCGTTTTTTCTCCATTTTTTATTTATTTTCGCTTTTGTGATGGCCAGATCTACCATTTAATGGTGGTAGCACAACATCCGATTTCATCGAAAACCCTGCCTTTAAGGCCTCTTTCAGTGTTCGATCGCTCTGCGACGCGACCGAATGAAAACACTGTGTATCGATCTGGTCGCGTCGGGCGATCTGGTCGCCGGCCTTTCAGACAAGATCGCGGAAAAAGTCGCCCAATCGCGCGATTGGGTGACTGAGATGGCCAGATCGCGTCGCCATGCAGTGCACGGCGACGCGACCGATAGCGGCGATCGCTTCATATGTCCTCGTTCAAATTCCTCTTTTTTCACGTTGATTCAGGCAAAATCAGTATAAGTAGGCAAAACAATCATAATACGAAACAATTATTATCATAAAATGATTATTATCATTAAAAAATATCTACGATACACTTGAGGGTGACAATAAAACTAGGATCCAAACCACAATTGACAATGTAGTTCAATGGTCTAAACGAAACCTTTCCTCTTTCCACTCAAAAAAGTCAAGTACTACACCTGGGTAGAACTACTAATCCGGAAGGTGGGTACAATATCGATGGCTTAATACTCCAGCATGTTAACCTAGTTAAAGATTTAGAGTTTCTTGTCGATTCGAAATTGAATTTTGATAAGCATTTGGATAGTATTGTTGCGAAAGCTGAACAGAAACTTTTCCTTCTGTTCAAATCGCTTAAAACTAGAGATCCATTGGTTTTGGTTACAGCCTATGAAATTTACTTTCGATCTGTTCTTGAATATGGTACCTGTATCTACTTTCCTCATTAAAAAACCTGCGTTGCCAAACTAGAAAGAGTGCAAAACAACTTCACAAGGAAGGTCTTCATAAGGTCTCTTGGCTTCACGTATAGGAGTAATCCCCATGGCATAGTGAGGAATCGTATGCTTAATTTGGATACTTTACATTACAGACGCAAAAGAAATGATTTAATTTTGGTATCTAATATTATAACTGGAAGACTGGGTCTCAAAGCTCATTCATTTTTCAAACTGGTTGAATCAAATACTAGGGGAGAAAGGTTCAAGCTTAAAGGCAGCATACACGCTCAGAAACGATATCAATATCATGGAATGAATCGAAGGTCTGAAGCTGTTAATATGCAGAGATAACGAAAAAACCGGAAAAAAATCAGCTGAAATTAAGATATAACGGTTAGTTCTACATTGGCCCAGAAGTGGACGAGTTTTACTGCATTGGCTGAAATAGCTGAGCTAGCGGCAAATTTGTTGGGATAACGACGCTAATGTATTCGTACGACCCTTTATGGAACGCTTACGACGTTAGAAGCGTAAAAAATGAGCCAAAATGACCGTAATCAAGCATTGAACATTGGTATTGAGGGGCGGAGCCCGTATCGGTGGGCGGAGAAAGGATAATTTTGTGACTCAATACGGCTCAAATACGGTCATTTTAACTCGTTTTCAACTCTCCCAACTTCGTGAGGGCTGTTCTAGGGCCCGTACAACACCACTAATGTAGTTATCTCAACAACTTTTGCGAGCGTTTATACTGTCTTTGAATTCCGTCAGCCGCGCACCTCTTCGGGGCGCAGCTTCTCCATCTTCAGAGACGGCATGGAATACTTGAAGATGAGTCTCACTGTTCAGATACCGACCAACTTCACTAAATTCAAAACACTTGTCAAAAATTACCTTCATTGTCAAGAAAGGATCTATCAATCGTTTTACGCTTTTTCCTTTCGAAACTTGTCATTTTTCAAGTTCCTCGATGTTTTCGTTGTTTTTCTGCCCTTTCTATGTTTATACACGTCTGCAAGGGCGTGTAATAAAGTTAAAGTTAAATGGCAAAGCACAATGCCCCTTTTCATCATAAATGACTAGCCAATTGCGCGACACCGCGAACTTGAAACAGGCGTCGATTAGAATGTGTACGTAAAAGTGCGTGGTCGCCAACTTCCGCGATTGGGCATTCACACTTCCAAAATCTGCGATTTTCACGGCGACGCGACGGCAGCGTCGCCGTGCCCACGATCGCGTCGCAGAGCGATCGAACTCTGAAGGAGGCCTAAGAAAAACGAACACACCATGGGCATGTGAGATTAAACCGTGGTGATATGAGCGCGAAATCGATAACAGGGAGCAGGCGCTCATTTTCGAAAGGCTAGCTGCACACCCCTGTAATACGTTTGGATCTTGACCAAGGCATGCTCGCTCGCCTCCGTGTTGCATCGCTCATTGAGTTTT
The DNA here is from genome assembly GCA_029168955.1 of Aplectana chamaeleonis. Classification (NCBI taxonomy): domain Eukaryota; kingdom Metazoa; phylum Nematoda; class Chromadorea; order Rhabditida; family Cosmocercidae; genus Aplectana; species Aplectana chamaeleonis. The sequence continues at coordinate 408,671 of JAPDOI010000380.1, read as the reverse complement.
TGGGAAAGCAGCGGTCGAAGCATGATCGTAAGCTGTGCACACCGAGATAACACGTGGGAAGCATGTGAAGGGTATTTTATACTGTTCGTATAATGTTTCGAAAGTTCTGAGGTTCGGATCCCTCGCCCTCTTCGTTAGCGTTCATGCATACTGTCCCATCCCGCGCCCCCATTTTGCACACAGAGGAAAATAATTTACGGAATTTGCGTTTTCGATCAGACCTGTGAGCATTCAGAAAAACACGTCCAACATCCTCAAGCGCTCCCTTACCTTCAAGCCTCGTCTTCTGACCAGCAAACATACTCTGCACTTAAGCAACAAAGATTTGTATCAAATCCTTATTTTACTAGCACACTTTGGCCAAAGGTAGGCAATAGGGTGAGGAATAGAGGCAATAGGTTCATATTTCAGGGTGAATAATGTTTTATCCAATATTCCGGAATTCGCTGAGGCTTTCTACTGTTCACCGAACTCCCGTATGAATCCCAAGGAGCGATGCTCCATTTGGTAATGCACCGAAGCATTAAACTGAAATCTTCTAAATACACGATCTTTAAATCAATAAAGGTTTCAACTCCTACACTATTCCAGTGTTAATTCTGGGCAATGGTTTTTACAGTTCACCTCCGCACTGCCGTTCAGTCCGCAAAGTGCACGCTGATTGCGAAATCGTGCTGCGGCACGGTTGCGAGTATCCTCAGACAGGAATGTGGGATCACCCGGACGGTGGGATCACCCGGGCACCAAAGGCAAACCGCCCGGGTGATCCCACATCGCTGTCTGAGGATACTCGCAACCGCGCCGCAGCACGCTTTCGCTTACAGCGCGCACTTTGCGGACTGAACGGCAGTGCGGAAGTGAACTGTATGTCGATGTAAGGTTTCATTCACACATCAAGGGAAGAGCAAGTGTGAGCTCAGAGAAAAAAGTGTACATCAATTTAATTTAACGATTCTTACAGTGTTTGTGTGCCGGATAGAAATCAGCTCATATGCTTCGGTTCTTTTATTTCTATCATGTTGTAACCGCTGACTAGAGGGTCACATCTACTTGCGGATGTAGTTAAATAAATATTAATAGAATACATGTCACTCTGAGGAGGGTGCAATCTCACTCATCGCGAGGAAGTGGGGGAGGCTTTTAATAAAACTTATCTTTAAAATCTACCTCTATCTCTAGAAATCTCGCTTTCAAATTGTTCAATTCACTCTAGGATCATTGTGCACTTTGTCCGATGGGAAGATAACCGGACGATCGACCTAAAACTGTTCTCAATGACGGTAGCGTATTCTTTCCATCTACAATCCGGCCATTTCTCATTATTGTTTCTAACATGACCTTCCAAGTTGAGAAGGATAAGTTTTCTGAAATTGAGAATTCGGTTCTGTTGTACCATGTGCCCTCGTCGCAGGCGATCCTGATCGTCTGATCTCTTCTTCTGCTCTGTGAGCTGTTGGTTTGTGAAAATATGAGCTTTAGTAAAGACCATTTTCCATCTTTTGACCAAGAGGCCTCGCCGTTACACGACATTTTCGCATCTACGATGTTATAGGCTTAGGAAAAGTCAGGAGACTCTCGTTCTTTCAAAAAGGCCATTTTTGTACTTGTTGCGCACGCAAACCGCCACCAAAGTCGAGCTTTAGGCAATTACACCTCAATCCTGCTCTACGGCACCAAAGTGCGACGATCCATCCTGAAAAAAATTGATATCATAACGCAAACTACCTGTCTAGTAGGCTGCTCTTTCACAGCCACGAGATCGTGTTTTCACTACCTCAGGCTCTCCATGACTTTCTAAGTTAAGCTGAGGTTCACATTCTTTGGCATATTGAAAACGGATCTTTTCGAGCGTTGAAAAAAAGCGTAATAAATGAATAAAAAAGTAAAAATATAAAAAATTAATAAATAATACTACTCAGGACTTTGAGGATGTCAGACGCGAGTTGCAAAGTCTAAGTATGGGAGTGAGAGCCGGCAGTCGACAATTAAACCGCCTTCGCTTTGCTGATTACTTCGCCCTCATAACTCCACCGTCACTCAAGCTGAACTAACGCAGACCAATTTGACAATGCGTATGATAGAAATCGGTACTTATGGTTTCCGTTTTCAAATTACAAGAGAAGTATACAAAGCGTTAGTCGAACCTGTCGGAACGACTAGTATCGTTAGCATCCCTTCTGGTTCAATAGTAAAAATACGCAGTATCCCGCCTTGAGCTGTAGGTTCAAAAAAGTTATAAGCATTTTTCAAGGCTCGCGCAAGGGCAAGGGTACCCATCAGACATTTTTTTTTTGGAGTTTCGAAAAGTTCTCTCGGATTTAGTTCAAAAGTTGTACGTAGGGGTAGTCTAGGGTGGTAAACACGAATCTGAAGTCCATTTGTCGAAATTCCGATGTTTGCTGAAGGCTACGGTAGGTAACATGTCATTCAGGAAGCAAACCCACCTCATTAATTTGCAAATCAACACACGGACGTTAAATTCGTATTGTCCACCCCGCACAAACCCCGTTTACGAATTTTGAGTAAAGTGTGAGATTTTGATCAAACTACCGTATACCCACCGCAATCAACCGTAATCTGCAAAAAATCGGTAAACGGTCTCCAGATTCGTGTTGTGCGCTCCAAATAATCCCCTGAGAAACAATTTGAGTCACATCAATTGTAGAAATCCGGAAATCTTGAAGGTGGTGTTTTTCGCTCGAAATTTGCCCCGGTAGGGAAGCTTTGAACGAAATTAGCCGAAAACTTTGGAAAATCGACGAATAAACGACAGATTCGTGATCAGCGCCCCAACCCTCCCTGGGGAAATTTTAGGTCAAATCTGGAACATTTTTCTGAAACGCCTTCAAAGACCTTTAAGCGGTATGAATAAACGCCCAACCGAAAATCCATAAAAGTCCGAAACGCTATCAGTGTGGACAAAGTATGGAAAATGTACCCTCACCCAAAATTTGCACAGTGGGGTAGTTTTGGGTGCTGAACACATTTGTGAGGTCCGTTTCCGAATCTTTCAAAAGCTAATAGAAGGTACAAAAAGCTAAAAAAAACGACATTTTCAAGCTTGTAACTTCTTGGAACCTGCAGCTCGGGGCGGGATACTGCGCAGTTTCACCATTGACACACAAGAGATACTGAGGATACTAGTCGTTTTGGTACATCCGACCTACGCTTTGTATACTTCCCTTGTTAGTCTCACGCATGGACCGGGCGGCTGGCCGTGCAGGGAGGGCGGCCTCACTGGAGAAGGGTGTTTTAATTCGCGCTGGGTAATCTACCGTCGCAGTCCCGTCCATTCATCAGACTAAAATTATTGCGCGAACTCTACCTGATTTCACTTGAGACGATGCTACGGATACTTTTCTGACGCCCAGTCATGCGCAGCGTAACGCGACCATCTCTAAAAGTTCAAGCTTCCTATATCTAGGTCGCGAAGTCAGCATGAAGAACGATCTAGTACCTGAGTTGAAGAAAAAAAAAGAAACGAACAGCTTGGGGATCATTGAAGAAGTTGAAGAGTTATCGAAATACATTGATTCTACAGCTCTAGATACTTTTGCATTTGCTTCGGAAACCTCAGCATTAACGAGCAAAATGAAGTCGCGGCCCGCGTCTCACAGCTCGTCTTTTGGGCGAGGATGCTCGAAGAGTCACATTTCACGCAAGCGAAAGGAGCTACGCTGCGGTCGAGCATCAACGACACGGTCGAAAATGCCGAGTTCCTCTTCAAAGATTTTGTCCGTAAACGTAATGCGCAATCAGGAATCTGAACATATTGGATACCCTGGGACCTCATGCGCGAAACTTGCCATCCTCAAACACGACAGTCAGACTTCTTCACTAATTGTGAGAGCTTCGGCGAAAGTTATAAGGATCTTCGTGTTCCCAGAGCAAATTGGTTTTTCTGGTCAACTGTGGTACGCGATATGAACGAGTGGAGACGTTCTCAGAAATTTCTGTTGAAGTTGCATGCAAATTAAGGGCTTTAAACATGCTATCTGCGACTCATCTTCTTATCTTTAAAGGCGCAGTCCAAGCTCAGAGACGAAATCTGAGATTTCCACATAATTGTGAAGTAGGCGCACCCCTTGTAACACCTGTCAAGTACGAGATCTCGCTTCCTCCGAATAAGCGAAATATAGGAGCAAGGCACCCTGTGGTGCCCACAGAGATGATAGCTTCTGATCGATAGCACCGTTCTTCCCTTCATTCTCAGCCTTTCTCTTTAATCGGTTGCAAATGACGGAAGATGAAAGCCTTGGACAACTCGTCCACCATGCTACCGCAGCTCAACTTTCGAAGGACCGTAACTCCGCTCCTAGGGGGTCGTGTACGAATCATGAGTCATCATTGGAATCAGTATGAGACCGTTTTCAAGTTAGCAGAGAACTGAAAAACGATTCTGAAGTTTGACTTATAGTTGTACACGAACGAAATTTTCGAAAATATTTCGAAAGACTTCTCAAAATGTTTTTCGTTCGTTTTCGTTTGTTCAAAATTTCGTCGAACGAATTTTTTTTGAAATTTCTTTTGTTGTATAATTCGTCAAACAAATTCATTTCAATTTTCGTTTAATCGACTTTTTTCGATTTAATTTTTTCAATTTTCGTTCTTTCGAGATCTGATTTTTCGGAATAGTTTTCTAAAATTCGTTCGATTTTGAAAACGCTCCTCGAACCTTAGGTTACGCTGTTTCGTTATTCCTCGGGCCGAGTTGTCGTGGGCGTGAGCGAACAACTCGCCTGCTCGAATAAGTTGTGCTTGGGACCGGGGAATATAAAGTCTTTCTTGCTCTAATGAGTCCGGGCGGAGCAAGCTGCGGAGCGATCGGCCATGGGAAAATATATCAGTGATCAGGAGACTTCGACATGATAGGTCCGATGAACATAACTTCGAAGTGGTTGAAATAAGGGAGAAGGCTATACATGCTCGCGAGTTGAGTAGAAATCAAACACGTGTGTATATCCATTCTTTGGCTGAGCGTTGTAAGCGTTGAGTCCGGTTTCGAAAAAAAAGATCCGAAATTTCGAACGACTTCCGAAAAAATCAAAATTTCGATTAGTTCCGAAATTCGTTCGTTCAAACTCCGAAATTTCGTAATTTTTTTCTAACGAATTACATTTTTGTTATTTTACAACTATAGTTGGACTGAGCCTTTAAATTACATGTTACCTCCAACAAAGTAGGCCTGTTGCACGGTGCGAGATGACTTACACATGACAGGAAGTACTGGTGTGTAACTTAAACGTGTTATCTTATCGCACATGTATCCTCTGTTTCCAAGTGTAATTTATTTCTGTGCATCGCGTACGTCTGCGCACGTAAGCTGCGTCTCCTTCTCTCCACACTTTCTCGCTGTCTCTAGCCTCACTCCGCACAAGCGCGCGAGGGAAAAGAGTAAATTTGACTCAGAATCAGAGGATAACTTTTTTTTTTGGGGGGGGGCTGTTTCCTAGGGAGGTAATCGACGCACTCCTGAGGCAGGACTCAAATGTCGTTAGCGTCGTCGGTTCAGTTACCCTATTCCGAGATACTCCGCCTCGCCTAGCCGCTGGCGGTTCCAGTTGTGTTCGGCGAGCAGGCCGCGAGTCCGTGTGCTGACCGCGTCGCGTGTCGGTGCCGGCGGCGTCGCGTGTGTATATCAGGTACCATGTAACAGCAGTGCGAGTTGCTGTTATGTATTATTAGCGCAAATTTCATGATACTTGATGAAAAATATGGTCAAGTTACAAGTTACATCGCTTCAAGTTACTTGTGAACTTGAAGTAAGTTGCGTGAAGCCATCATGCAACTTGCGTTAAAGTCTCAGGTTACTCGTTCAGAACATCCTGAGTTACAGGCGCCTGCTTGACCGTGTCGATGATCCACACAAAGCCAGATGGTACAAAGCGATAGCTCCTTATCACATGCCTTGCGACTTTTTTTATTCGAGCATTTAGCCCTCTACCAACATCTGGAGTCGCACCGATCAAGCAGTGTAAATGTCAATAATTGTAAAACAGACGCTCCTTTTTGTTGCAAACTTTTTCTCTCAATAATAGAAGGCCGTCCCTTTTGAGAAATCACCATACTGATACAACAAACCACCGAGACCAATGCGATCTGGAGCATACAGCCATTGCGCCTCTTTTCTAGCCGGACGAAGTAGGGCTGATTGGTCTTATTATGTCTCAACCTCCTCATAACCATTATACTTTGTCATGACCGGCAGCTCCGCTACTCGCTCCGCCCAGGCCAGGGATGTGCGGCAAACAATTTTTAGATTTCGGCGTTCGGCAATCGGCAAGAAAATCCTAAAAACGGCCGGCAAACGGCAAAAATCATCATTCCTTAGATCGACATAAAAGCTGTTCATATCTGCCGCTCTACTTTTTTTTCCTTTTTTCCAATACTTATGTAAACATTTTAATGATTCCGTATCTAGGGAGTAGGTTCATTTCGATGCATCACATGAACAGAAACGAGACACGTGGGACCTCATGGAAATTAATAAAATCCCCGCTGCGGCTTCGCGAAGAAGCGGCTTCCTACAGGCACCGAAGCGGCATTATCGCAGAGGCGCAGAGGCAATGTTGTGGCTGCCCCGCAATAGTGCCGCTGCGGCTCCGTAGTAGTGCCGCCCGGCTCCGCGGTAGTACCGGTGCGGCTCCGCTATCGGTGGCTGCGCTCTGACAAAAATATGACCGACTGCGACTGACTCATATCAAATGAGTCAAAATACAACTTGGTGGGCCTAGGAACAAAAATATACACCTGCGGTGCTTAAGTCTTCTGTCTGATAGGAGCAGAGTGTATACCCGTTAGTTATGGCGACCTAGGAGATACGGGATGTACGTCAAATTTGGGCTATTGAACCAGCAACAATCTCGTTTTATCACACATAATAGTGAAACGTAGTCGACGAGGGTTCGCTGATGCATCCTCGCGGAGTTCGTGCGGTTCCAACACAGAACTGCAGCGGTACTATCACGTCAATGTCGCGGCGTTGTCGACCCTCAAGACACTGCAACAGAACCTCCACGGCACAGTAATCATCACGGAGCTATTGCGGTACAACAGTGGAACTATCGCGGCACAGTCGAGGGTCGCGGTACTTTACTGGCACTGCCCCGGCATACTTTCTCAGAGTCCCTACCCACGTGTGTACCACAAATGCTTCTGTGTCGCACAAGTGCTTCCTGCTTATTTTAGCTACCCCAGAATCTGTCGAAACCCTGGAACAGAAATCAAAGCACCACATTGGATTTGTACTATCCACTGTCAACTTAACGCGAGCTGACAGAGAAACTGGAAATAGTGTGTGAATGAGGAAAAAGGTGGATAGGCTTCGAAAACGTTCCACGGTGGACTTTCTCAAAAGCTATACATATTTTTCCTCATTCATACACTATTTCGACCATTTTCCCCAAGAAATGACAGAATGAACCATTTTTTGGAGATTTTTTCCACACTATGCGTATCTAGTGGCTCAAAACGTGGCATGCGAGTGCGTATTTTCAGCAATGCCTTGTCACTTTCCTGAAAATCGTCAAATATAAAGCTCGCGTTTAGCTGCAGTTTACAGCGGACTTACCACGAGTCGACTCGCGTTTCAAACATATTTACTACCACCCCAGAGAAGTCAAAACCCCGGATTACGGTTGGGCGAACAATCGGATAATCGTATTACCGCTAGTGCCTACATAGTGGCGAGCATTAGCTGCGTTTCCTTTTAATGTTTTGCCGAGTTCTAAACAAAAATAAGGAACAAAAAACACCAATAACAAAATAGTAGAAAAACAACAACATTTTCGGCAAACGACAAACGGCAAGAAAGTCGCAAAGATGGCCGGCAAACGACAAACGGCAAACGGTAATTGCCGGACTTCCCTGGCCCAGACTCATCTGGGCGAGATAGGCATAACAAAGGAAGGCCGGCATACATACATTTTTCGATCTCTGCACCTTGATTCTGATGGGTGGAAATTTTAACTTGTCTGCAGATTGCTCTGCGTGTTTTATGTTCACTTACTGACTTTGATCTCTGATCCGATGTACATTGACATGATATTGGTTACGATCCATTTATGGGTGCGCATTGAAATTCTATCTCACGCTCGTGGCGGTCGGTTCAAAGTGGTCGCACACTGGTAGTAGGCTTAACCTCAGCCGAACCTTCATAGTAATCGCAACTGCATGTCCTGCTGTGGCAGGAGTACTATTTGTTAAAAGGCAAAACTTCCACCGCACTTCCGTTATTATAGCTGCAGCAAGGGTACACGGGCGCGCAACCCAAATTTGTTGCGCGTTATAACCCCCCCCCCCCGACATTTACCACAACAAGGGTACAAACGGCATGGATCACACTCATACTTTGCGTTCCTTGTTGTGCCTTGGCGCAAGCTCGGTGCGCATATTCTATAACAAACTTGCAATACGTTTGCACCGATGCGCGACATGGAACGCAAAGTATCGGTTCCATCCGTGCTCACTGTACAGTCGACGTCACGGCTCGCAGCAAGGAGGCCAGCCCCTCCGCAGTCCGCTACAAGGACGTCATCCCACAGTGAAGAAATTTTCTCAGCTGTAGATCACAAAGACCCCTCAGCAGCCAGGGGGTAGTAGTAAATGGAGTGTTGAACGCGAATAAACCGGCACCTCCAAGCCGCCAACATACCGCGACATAAATGCAGTAGAGCCGCCAAATTAACGCAAACAAACCGCCACCTCCTGGCCGGCTACGAACCGCGGCATAGGTGCCACGGTTTGTTGCCGGTTTAACGAAGGCTGCCCTCTGCTTACACGTACATTATACGTGACCTTCGTCCGCATAAGTATTTTCTACACTTGGACACGAACGACGTTTACGGTGGAAAGACGAGGGATCGGAAAGATTACACAAGTAATGTCATTTATTTTATTCATTAGGAAGAGCATTCAACGGGAACTTCGTAATATTTCGCTTGTTCGAAACACGATCAGAACGCAATTTTTAAAATTTTTCTTGGAAATCCTAAATCTCGTAATTTTTTATGAGCTCCGTGAGTTTTCAGGACCAATCTCGAAAAGACATGCTAGGTTAATCATTAGCCTCAATCAATCAAATGCCTGTGATCTGACAAAAGTTTGCATTATCAGTAAATTTGTTAACTTTTTTTTTTAATTTTGTCAAACAAAAGTTTTTTGAAAAACAAAAATTTTTCCAAAGGGAACTCCGAGCGAACGAAAATTTTATAATTTCTGGATGAATTATTTACAAGGTGTTCTTGGGAAGGTAACGCTAGGTGCGAAAAAGACATTCCGAAACTCGTCGAGTAATGCATAAATTCAAAGAATGTCCTGCAATCAACTGAAATGGATAGTTAAAACCCTATAAGAATGATGATGAACTAGATAGTCTGTTTTCGTTCTTGAAAAAGAATTCAAGTGTTTTTTTTTCGGAAGCGTGCAACTGAAGTCTGGCGTCCGAGAATGGGGTAATGGTGTGGTTTCGGTCATTGATGCAGTTGAATTTGTGAAGTGTTTGCCGTCTTCTCAAAATGAAACTAATCCCCCGCCCGCAGTTAGTGCTGAAAATATATAGAAACACTGTTACACACTCATATGCGCATCGTTTAAGGAAAAGATTTTGTACACATATTTCAAGGTAAGAATTTGAAACACTTCGAGTGGCTCTACCAATGCACCAAAGCAACTGCGTCGCGGACCCTCAAAAAAAAAATAAGAGGCCACGATGGCACTGATCTGGCAATGAAAGAGGAGTATTTGAATCTGGCAGAAAAGTAGAACAAGTACAGTTGGTTTTAGAAACAAGTTCGCATTTCTTTCCCACAAAACTCGCCCGATACGCCCCGACTAATGCTGATTAAACATTACCAAAGCATCAAATCACTTGAAAATCAGTCGCTTGGAAAATTTTCTATTTTTTTGCACTTAAAAAATTGTGGAAACCTGCTCGAAACGCGAGCAAGCAAATAATTTACTACATAATCCTCATAGCCTGTGCTATGCGATGAATTATGAAAATGAAACTAACCTGATAATAGCGAAGCGAATGAATTTCGGAAGAAAATAAACAAAAGCGGGAGAATTGTCGGCGCTCGCAAAAAGTTAACTGCTGATTGGGAGGGATTGATTGGTGCCACCAAAGAAGACGGCCAACGTGTTTCAGCAATGATCCCTGCTTTGTTTTGATCCCTCATCGCCCGTTTCCCTGGCGGAAGCCGTTAAAAGACTATCCCTTGAAACACCTTTCAGTTTTAAAGATTGGCTGACGTCCTGAATCAAAATGGCTAACAGTGCTATCAAACTTCCTTAACCCTGTGCATTAATTGAACTCGCACTTGCCCTCAGTATAGATGGTCAAAACTGTTCCTGCTGTATCTTGCTAACCGCATCCAAAAACTCCTTGGGAGGAGTTTTTCGTTAACCGCCAGTTTCTCTCGCATTTCAGCACTGTTTCCGTGCTGTCTGCGAGAGTATGTTAAACGCGAACTTACCGCGAGAATGCCACATGTCGGAATTTAAGAGAAAAACAGACCTGAAAACGTTTCGCAATCGCTATTTTTCGTAACAAAGCTTACAATTGTCGCTTTTTCAAGGCGCTTTCATTAGAAGTGTAACAAATGCCTACCACTGAGGGATGTTAGGGTGAAACTAGAGGGAATTCTCTCCCAACTATTAGGAGACCTGCTCAGATTCTGTTGTGGTTAAACTCGCGTTCAACGCGAACTAAACGCCTGTTAATTCGCGTTTAACACCCCCAATTAATACCACCCCAGATGTCGTTTAAAGAGTGGCTCAAGGTCACTTTGCGGAATCGGTCCTGAAAGACTCTCTCATATACTGATAAGCTCATGATCAAGTTGAGTATTCTATGTGGAGCATCGGGCCTTGCTGTTCAAACCGTTTTGTAGCGGGCTTGAAAGTGTATTGCTGTCAAATTGAACCCCTAAGGCGCGTGAAGGACGCGGAAGCTCATTCCGGCATCTGTTTGTTAGTTAGCTAGTCTGAAAGTTCAGCATCATCAGCGGGCTCCGGTGCAGTCAGCCGTAGACCGGACTGAGCCGTCCTCTTCAGACCCTAGTGATCCTGAGCCGTCTTCTACCCTTCCTACGGTACGGATCAGGCTGGCACAGTCCGCCCACATCGAGGGAGGATTTTTGTCCCGAAAGAGCAATGTTTCCCATACATATCGATCGGAATGGCCACGGAACAGGCGTGCTCAGTCCGGCCACAACGGGTGAATGTTTGACATTCGCATTATGTACATATATAGATGCTTGTCGACGGGGTGGCTACAACCTATCGGCCGACTATAACGGGGCTAGACGTCTGAAAGTCATTTTCAGGCTAGTAATGAAGCGAGACGTTGTGGAGGGACTACGTGGTTGGGCAATATTTTTCATATTTTTATTCCATCACTACTCGAAATCTTTTCCAAACGGTTACGTTGGAGCTGATATGTGAGTTTTCGTTTGAAATAACTTCTCTCCCAGAGTACAACTGTTCATATATTTTGTCACAATCTGATCCAGTTGTGGTGTTTGAATATAATGCTGTAATACTTGGGATTTGCATGAAAAAGCTTCATGTTGTCTCACAAAATCATCTTTAAAGGTATAAAAATATTTTCAGAATGATTGTTATAACGGGCTTCGTCGCTGCGTATACGCTGCGTAAGGAACGCATAATCGACACAAGCACAATCAGAAACTTCTGCATTGGAAAGTGAGTTTCTCAGAAAGTGCTTACACCTAGTCAACGAATGGGTTGTTCCTGGAAAAGTCTTATTTTCGAGCTTCCGAGAGCTATCGTGTCGCGGCGTGAAGGGCGACCAGGCCGAACCACAGGGTGTTTAATGACTGAGTATAGGCACGCGCGGAGCTGCGCGGTCTGCAGGGTTGATGTCGCGACGTTGCTCGCTAGGGCACCAGGCGGCGACAAAGTGTTTTGTGCATTATCATTTGACAGTGACGCAGTGCCGCGGTGGCGTCGCAACCAGGGGTGTGCGGCAAAGGAAATTGAAATTTCGGCAAACGGCAACGGCAACGGCAAACCCCAAAAATGACCGGCAAACGGCAAAACGGCAAACGGCAAAATCTGTTTTGTGCTATGATACACCAACATTTGTTTAGTCATGTGGTATTCCATGCAATATCTGCCAGTTATTATGTGCCTGGCGTTTCACTAGCCTTTACAGAAAAGAAAAATCCCATATATCAAAGCTACTGGAAAGCCTCAGGTGATCAGAAAACGCCAGTAGCGCTGTTATGTATGTGATCTGTATAGGAGTCCCTCACAAGTTTAAAAAGGCTTCAGCCAATCCCTCGACGGAGAAAATTCTATTGATTTCCTTAGGTTTAGATTTCAAAGGCCGTGACCGAGTCAAATTTAGCTCTTCTTCTGAGAAAAGTCGGGAGACGTAGTCAAACTCTTCTGTCATTTACCGATTTAATGGGTACAGTTACACATTACATGAGCTGGAACCAGTAGCTGAAACTAGTCAAAAAAATTATTGGTAGCTCCGAATCGCTGACCAATACAGAAATGATGGTGAGGACCAATCTTGTAGTTTTAACGCATTTTTTTGCCGAAAATTTGCCGTTTTAAACGTAAATTTCGGCAAACGGCAACGGCAAACCCCAAAAATGGCCGGCAAACGGCAATCGGCAAACGGCAATTGCCGCACACCCCTGGTCGAAACACTGTGGGTTGCCCCCTCGTCGTCCTCAACGCGGCGTCCGTCGCCCTAATCGCCCAATGTAATCAATATATCCCCATGTTCTTGCTAGCCGCTGCAATCAACTCCGCGACTTCGACCCTGCTCACCACTTTGTGGATTGCAGAGGTTCAGCTACCAGAGGATGGCCGCCGAGCTTCAGCCTTGACGCAGCAACTGTTTTCGATCATTCTTGTCGTTGCGTCGGTAGTCGCCCGCTGACAATGACGCAGGGCCGTCGCGGGGTCATAACACTGTGCGGTGTCCCCTCGTCATCATTAGCGCCACTTTGGTCGCACCCGTCGCCGAATCTAATCGATATTGCATCAGGTCAATGGTATAGTTTTACGACACGCGGTCGCGCCGCTCTGCCCAGCGACAGCGACCGCCTCCCGCCCTTTAAAGGCAGTGTCCACGATAAAATCAGTCTCCGTGTTTTCACTGGAAATCGAGAGGTCCGAGTCCGACTTTACCAGTAATGTTGAAAAATCGGCTCGGAACAAGCACAGAGGAGCCCTATACGGCCCTAAACTTGAGTGCTCCGCTCACCCAACGCCCACTCCTTTCAGCCGTCTCCGATCCGTAAATAACTGGAAAATCCATTTTAAGAAAACAGCACACATTCAGGGGGCTATAGTCCCCTCCACTAAACTATACTTACCCCATTTGATGATCGATTACCTTCTCAAACTGAAATTTTGAGTTGGACAACTTTATCGGTATCCGTTGAGGAAGTGGGCGTTGCGTGAGCGGAACAATCAAATTAGGGCCGTATAGGGCTCGTTCGTGCTCGTTTTTAGCCGTTTTTCAACGTTTCTGGTTAGATAGGGCTCCAACGCCTTGCTCCGGTGCTGGTCTCGTCACGATTTGTGCTAAATGTCAGGACTGTCGCACATGAGAGCGACTAAAGTATACCATTGGCCTCGCTGCGAGCAACGCTATGACTTGAATTCTGTGAACCCCTCTTCACTAACTTTTCGTTGAGTCAACCGGTGTCAAAATATTGGGTGCTACCGTTTCACCACCACTCACGGCTCGTGTGATGTCGTCGACGCTTGGCGCAGTCGATATTGCGTCCATCAAAAGGGTCCGCAGAGTTCAGGTCGCGGCGTTGCTCACAGCGACGAATAACGATGGTTGATGCAATATCGATAACATTCGGCGACGAAAGCGACCAACGCGACGTGAAAGGCGACGAGGGGGACAACAGAGTGTTTTGATGCAGCGACGGCCCGGCGTGACTGCCAGCGACCGGCAACCGACACCGCGACGATGATGTTTGACAACATTTTTGTTGGCGCGTCAAGGCTGACGCTCGGGGACCATTCGCCGGTCGCTGCAATTCTGCAGACCCCTTAAGGCCTCTTTCAGAGTGCGATCGCTGATCGCCGCGATGGCATGTTCTGAATACTGATCGACGTGCGACACGAACTCGATCGATGGTTATGGTTATCATTTCATCGCGTCGCGCGGTGATCGAACTCCGAAAGAGGCCTAACGCTACGAGATGCTACGAGCGACGCAGCAGCTTCAACTCTGCGGACCCTATACTCATCAAAGCCTCGCAGACTTGCAATGACTCGCTACGTTTCTCTCTTATGTACAATCAGAATTTTTCGTCGAAATTGTGTATGTCCTAGCTGTCTTCCTCTCTGTGGGCCCTTGCATGCTGCGCGCAGCCTCTAAATCTTCGGCGAAAAATACTGATCTGACGAACTCATTCGCGTCGACAATACGCCTTCGTTCTGCCGGATCCGCATTTCTCGCCCACTTGTTTCTGATGCTCCTAGAGCTTTTTCTTCCATCAACCCTCCTTCGTTTGTTCTTAAATTTTCGCAGACATCGTATGTTGAAGCAAATGTATTTTCAGAGCAAAGCGACTCCTTCCACTCTACTATGCTGCTATATTATTTATTCTTATTCTATGTTTTGTTATATTTCCCATCAGCTATCAGCAAACTAATTTGGAGAGATCGAAGTTGGCTCTACTGCTGATTTCAAATGTGAAGCTCTCATGCTTCGAAAACTCCTTCTCATTAATGGTATGCTAGTTAGAACCAGTGCAGTTTTCTTAGAACAGATCAAGGATTTATGCGAACAAATTCGAGTGGCCGATTAGATAATAGCGGTCATACTGCCCTCGCCTTTTTGCCTCACCCGTTTGGCCGAAGACGTAAATCCCTGCTAACAAGGGAAGTATTCAAAGCGTAGGTCGGATCTGCGAAAACGAATTGTATTCCTAGTATCTCTGGAAGATCTATAATACAACTGCGCAGCACCCCGTCCTGAGCCACTGGATCCGCGAAGTTATAAGCTCAAAACGTGCTTTTTGTGCTTTTTGTACCATCCAAAACACTCAGTAAACTTGTGAAAATCTGGACACGGACCCCATAATTGTGTTTAGCGCCCAAAACAACCCCTTGAGCAACGTTTGGGTGAAAGCACATTTTCCGGTTGAGCGGCTACTTTCATAAATTAGGGGTTCTGAAAGCGCTCCAGAAAAATGTCACAGATTAGACCTAAAATTCTCCCAGGAGGGTTTTTTGGGGGCGCTGATTACGAACCTGAGGTTTAATTTACGATTTTCCTGAATTTTCGGCTTCATTCACTCAAAGCATCCACGCGGGGGAAAATTTCGAGGGGAAACCCCCGCTTTCGAAATTTTCGTATTTCTTAGATAGATGTGTGTCAAAATCATCTCTGATGGTAATCTGATGTGCTTAACACTAATCTGAGGTTATTTTTCCGATTTTCTGCAGACTGCGATAGATTACGGTGGGTATACGGTAGTTTGATCAGAGTCTCAGATTTTGCTCAAAATTTGTATGCGGGGTTTATTCGGGGTGGTGAATACGAATTTGATGTCCATTTGTCGATTTTCGAACCATTACTGTAGGTCTTGCCCCCCAAATGGTATATTACCTACCAAGACCCACCGTGAACTTCAAAATTTCGACAAACAGATCCCAGATTCGTTTTCAGCACCCTAGATTGCCCCTACATACAGGGTATAAAACGGCGAAATTCACTTGGTTCCTACGGATGATGGTGCGGAGCGGAGCTTAGGCCGCCGTCATAGTCGGTGGATCTACTGAGTCCCACCGGGTCGATACGCATCGAAAAAGTGGAAGACGGGTGCAAAAATATCAACCCACTGAGTCCGACCGCGACCGTCTGATGCGAGTGCGCCCGAAGAGGCACTCTGATATGGGAGGAGCCTGAGAGCGCATGGCGCGCGCACCTTCTCGTGGACGAGTCTCTTTCACATCGCGAAGCGCTTATCGTGGATATCCGTGGAGCCACCCTCATTAGATTTCGTCTCCACCAGATGATTACTATTTCTCCAATTAGTTTCTCTCATCCACGAGAAGCTGTCCACGAGAAGGCGCGCGGGCCATGCGCTCTAGGGCCCCGCCCATATCGGAGTGCCTCTTTACCCTCCCCCGTCTGATGCCCACCGCAATCCCCCGGTCGATACTGATGGTTCTCATGCGTACAAGGGCGGGGCCAATGCACGGACTGAGTCCCACCGAAATGATCTTCACCCCACCCGGTCGATATATGTGTTCCTCACGTGATTTGGGTGCACTTTTTTCGGCCGACTGCGACCTGCCGAGTCCCGCCGCATCTCGACTCTCGTCGTCTGCGCTCTGCCTCACCTACTGCTGATACGGAAATCAGGTTCATTTCATGTAAAAAAGAATCATTTGTCCAATGATGATTCCTAAAAATGGTTTACGAGTTGAAGACAAAGACATGTTGAAAACAAGAAAAATCAGCCACCAGACACGTTCCGATTCACAGCTGAGGTGATAATCGCCACTATCAATTGCGTGTTTCGCAGAGGAACTGGTTGGCGCTGGGGGCAACCGGACTCAGTGGGACTCAGCAGGTTTTTCCACCCCGGACTCATTCGGACTCGGTCGGACACAGTAGGTTTTTCGACGAAGTCTGACCGGCGCCTTAAGCCTAGTTTTGACTGCATCGCTGCTGTTTTTCATCGCAGCAATTTCACACCCGCTGCTGCAGCGATGTAGCAGCGGCAGCGATTTTGTTCATAGTGCATAGCCACATTGACGATCGAAGAAAATCAATCAATCGGTGGAAAGTAATGGCCAGTAACCATTAGCAAAATGCTCCGACTCGTAAACACTGATCTTGTCATGTGAAAGGGTCTACGTTCACTAGACGAAACGAGTCATTCGCTGGCAATCGCTCCATCGCTGCCATTTTGGCCGCGATGGAGCGATGGTCAGCGAACATTGAGAATCGCACTTCAAGCAGCGATGCACCGCTCGCGCCTCGAATGATGTGAATTACGACGTTTTATAGACGTTACAGTTTTTGAGCAAAATCCGAATTTATTTTTCAAAAGACTCCAGAAAAAATATGATGGGTACCCTTACTTTTTCGCGAAAGTTCGAAAACGCTCATAAGTTTTTGAAACCAGCTGCTCAAAGCGGGGTATTGCAAAGTTTTTCTATAGATGCACAAGAGATACTGACAGCAAAAATCTTTTCCGCAGATCCGACCAACGCTTTGTATACTTCGCTTGTAGGATCGCACATGCCAAATCGCTGGAAATTTGTTTTCCCGCGCATTAGTGTGTTATGGCTATTGCCCTGAAGAGTCGCAACTCAGCGGTTCGGTGAATTGGACCCCTCAACAAGCCACAAAAAATGGAAGTTTGTTTGTATATGGCGAAGAGTGGAAAAACGTGGCCTTTGGAAGAAGTGGTATTGTGTTTCCCCCTTTAAATTCTTTCACTTTGCTTGTCCGTGGCTGAAAATTGCTGTGCTATGCTATGGGCAGTGCTATCCACACAGAGAGACTTCCATACCTTATATTTGAGCGCGTATGCCTACAGTCAGAAAAAGTTTGTTTTTACATTTCGTTTCCTCCACCTAATGGGTTATTCACAACAAATCCGTATAATAGATCCAAAGGCAAGGCTCGTCTGGAACTTAGGTTCTGGGGTGCGTTCCAAGAAGATTTCCATGGGAGGAAATCGTAATTGATATTGGTACCAACCAATGATAGTTTAAGAGCCCACTTGAAATGAACCTATCTTTCAGCCTATCATTCGTTATATCTTATCAGACCCATTTCCCTCCCGTGAAAACCTTCTTGGAACGCACCCCTGGGATACACAGTCTCAGGATATTCGCCGACACGTGCTGAAGAAAGCAGTAAGGTTTCGAGGTCTGACGCTGTCTCAAACCCGTGATGTGGAAGTTGAAACGTTAAGGTGACGCTAAAAGACCTAATCGACATTTAATGCTCTGGTCGGAACTCGCCTCTCAAGCGGATCTCCAACAGCGTAATACTGGTTTCACCATCGCGACTTTTCCGCTGAATCGCTCCAGCCGCGAAGCGGCTGGAGAGGTTTGGTTTTGCCTGGCACTTGTGATCACTTAGATTTTGGTAAAGTAGTTAATAAAACCTGTAAAACAAATTTTCTAGAGATTTCCTTCTGGATATAAGTGAGAGAGTATAGAAGACACCCGCTGACAAAATTTGAGCCAAATCGATTGAAAATTAACAAAGTTAGATCGGCGGAAGCTTAGCTAAAATTCGCGTTTTTTCTTGTAACGCGTCCCTCGTGTCCTGTTCCTCGTCCCTCGTCCCTCGTTCCTCGTTCGCGCCACTAGCCACTGCCAGTGGTCGCAGGCTATCAGTACATAGGGCATCTGATGACGTCATCAGGGTGTCATGTAAAGTACATAGGGCATCTGATGACGTCAAAAGGGTGTCATGTAAAGTACATAGGGCATCTGATGACGTCATCAGGATGTCATAAAGTACATAGGCATCTGATGACGTCATCAAGGTGTCATGTAAAGTACATAGGGCATCTGATGACGTCATCAGGTGTCATGTAAAGTACATAGGGCATCTGATGACGTCAAAAGGGTGTCATGTAAGGTACATAGGGCATCTGATGACGTCATCAGGATGTCATGTAAAGTACATAGGGCATCTGATGACGTCATCAAGGTGTCATGTAAAGTACATAGGCATCTGGTGACGTCAAAAGGGTGCTCATGTAAAGTACATAGGGCATCTGATGACGTCAGGTGTCATGTAAAGTACATAGGGCATCTGATGACGTCATCAGGGTGTCATGTAAAGTACATAGGGCATCTGATGACGTCATCAGGATGTCATGTAAAGTACATAGGGCAGTCTGATGACGTCATCAAGGTGTCATGTAAAGTACATAGGGCATCTGATGACGTCAAAAGCGGTGTCATGTAAAGTACATAGGGCATCTGATGACGTCATCAGGGTGTCATGTAAAGTACATAGGGCATCTGATGACGTCATCAGGATGTCATGTAAAGTACATAGGGCATCTGATGACGTCATCAAGGTGTCATGTAAAGTACATAGGGCATCTGATGACGTCATCAGGATGTCATGTAAAGTACATAGGGCATCTGATGACGTCATCAAGCGTCATGTAAAGTACATAGGGCATCTGATGACGTCATCAGGGTGTCATGTAAAGTACATAGGCATCTGATGACGTCATCAGGATGTCATGTAAAGTACATAGGGCATCTGATGACGTCATCAAGGTGTCGCGTAAAGTACATAGGCATCTGATGACGTCAAAAGGTGTCATGTAAAGTACATAGGGCATCTGATGACGTCATCAGGTGTCATGTAAAGTACATAGGCATCTGATGACGTCATCAAGATGTCATGTAAAGTACATAGGGCATCTGATGACGTCATCAGGGTGTCATGTAAAGTACATAGGGCATCTGATGACGTCATCAAGATGTCATGTAAAGTACATAGGGCATCTGATGACGTCATAAGGGTGTCACGTAAAGTACATAGGGCATCTGATGACGTCATCAGGGTGTCATGTAAAGTACATAGGCATCTGATGACGTCATCAGGGTGTCATGTAAAGTACATAGGTGAGTCTGATGACGTCATCAGGATGTCATGTAAAGTACATAGGGCATCTGATGACGCTACCAGTGCCGCGTAAAGTACATAGGCATCTGATGACGTCATCAGGGTGTCATGTAAAGTACAGAGGGCATTCTGATGACGTCATCAGGGTGCCATGTAAAGCACATAGGGCATCTGATGACGTCATCAGGTGTCAGCGTAAAGTACATAGGCATCTGATGACGTCATCAGGTGTCATGTAAAGTACATAGGGCATCTGATGACGTCATCAGGGTGTCATGTAAAGTACATAGGGCATCTGATGACGTCATCAGGGTGTCATGTAAAGTACATAGGGCATCTGATGACGTCATCAGGATGTCATGTAAAGTACATTGGGCATCTGATGACGTCATCAGGTGTCATGTAAAGTACATAGGCATCTGATGACGCCATCAGGGTGTCAGTGTAAAGTACATAGGGCATCTGATGACGTCATCAAGGTGTCATGTAAAGTACATAGGGCATCTGAGGACGTCAAAAGGCTGTGATGTAAAGTACATAGGGCATCTGATGACGTCATCAGGGTGTCATGTAAAGTACATAGGCATCTGATGACGTCATCAGGATGTCATGCAAAGTACATAGGGCATCTGATGACGTCATCAAGGTGTCGCGTAAAGTGCATAGAGCATCTGATGAGGACAAAAGGGTGTCATGTAAAGTACATAGGGCATCTGATGCCGTCATCAGGGTGTCATGTAAAGTACATACGGCATCTGATGACGTCATCAGGATGTCATGTAAAGTACATAGGGCATCTGATGACGTCATCAGGATGTCAGCGTAAAGTACATAGGGCATCTGATGACGTCATCAAGGTGTCAGCGTAAAGTACATAGGGCATCTGATGACGTCAAGGGTGTCGCGTAAAGTACATAGGGCATCTGATGACGTCATCAGGTGTCATGTAAAGTACATAGGGCATCCGATGACGTCATCAGGCAAAAGTACATAGGGCATCTGATGACGTCATCAGGTGTCAGCGTAAAGTACATAGGCATCTGATGACGTCATCAGGTGTCATGTAAAGTACATAGGGCATCTGATGACGTCATCAGGTGTCGCGTAAAGTACATAGGGCATCTGATGACGTCATCAGGGTGTCATGTAAAGTACATAGGGCATCTGATGACGTCATCAAGGTGTCATGTAAAGTACATAGGGCATCTGATGACGTCAAAAGGGTGTCATGTAAAGTACATAGGCATCTGATGACGTCATCAGGTGTCGCGTAAAGTACATAGGGCATCTGATGACGTCATCAAGGTGTCATGTAAAGTACATAGGGCATCTGATGACGTCATCAGGATGTCGCGTAAAGTACATAGGTATCTGATGACGTCACAAGGTGTCATGTAAAGTACATAGGCATCTGATGACGTCAAAAGGGTGCTGCGTAAAGTACATAGGGCATCTGATGACGTCATCAGGTGTCATGTAAAGTACATAGGCATCTGATGACGTCAAAAGGGTGCCGCGTAAAGTACATAGGGCAGTCTGATGACGTCATCAGGTGTCATGTAAAGTACATAGGGCATCTGATGACGTCATCAGGATGTCGCGTAAAGTACATAGGGCATCTGATGACGTCATCAAGGTGTCGTAAAGTACATAGGGCATCTGATGACGTCAAAAGGGTGTCATGTAAAGTACATAGGGCATCTGATGACGTCATCAGGATGTCGCGTAAAGTACATAGGCATCCGATGACGTCATCGCGTAAAGTACATAGGGCATCTGATGACGTCATCAGGGTGCTAGGGCATCTGATGACGTCATCAGGGTGTCATGTAAAGTACATAGGGCATCTGATGACGTCATCAGGGTGTCATGTAAAGTACATAGGGCATCTGATGACGTCATCAGGGTGTCATGTAAAGTACATAGGGCATCTGATGACGTCATCAGGGTGTCATGTAAAGTACATAGGGCATCTGATGACGTCATCAGGATGTCATGGAAAGTACATAGGGCATCTGATGACGTCATCAAGGTGGCATGTAAAGTACAGAGGGCATCTGAAGACGTCGTCAGGTGTCATGTAAAGTACATAGGGCATCTGATGACGTCATCAGGGTGTCAGTGTAAAGTACATAGGCATCTGATGACGTCATCAGGGTGTCATGTAAAGTACATAGCATCTGATGACGCCATCAGGTGTGTCATGTAAAGTACATAGGGCATCTGATGACGTCATCAAGGTGTCATGTAAAGTACATAGGGCATCTGATGACGTCATCAGGATGTCGCGTAAAGTACATAGGGCATCTGATGACGTCATCAGGTGTCATGTAAAGTACATAGGGCATCTGATGACGTCATCAGGGTGTCATGTAAAGTACATAGGGCATCTGATGACGTCATCAGGGTGTCATGTAAAGTACATAGGGCATCTGATGACGTCATCAGGTGTCATGTAAAGTACATAGGGCATCTGATGACGTCATCAGGATGTCGCGTAAAGTACATAGGCATCTGATGACGTCATCAGGGTGTCATGTAAAGTACATAGGGCATCTGATGACGTCATCAGGGTGTCATGTAAAGTACATAGGGCATCTGATGACGTCATCAGGTGTCATGTAAAGTACATAGACATCTGATGACGTCATCAGGTGTCGCGTAAAGTACATAGGGCATCTGATGACGTCATCAGGATGTCATGTAAAGTACATAGGGCATCTGATGACGTCATCGGGTGTCATGTAAAGTACATAGGGTATCTGATGACGTCATCAAGGTGTCATGTAAAGTACATAGGGCATCTGATGACGTCAAAAGGGTGTCATGTAAAGTACATAGGGCATCTGATGACGTCATCAGGGTGTCATGTAAAGTACATAGGGCATCTGATGACGTCATCAGGGTGTCATGTAAAGTACATAGGGCATCTGATGACGTCATCAGGTGTCAGTGTAAAGTACATAGGGCATCTGATGACGTCATCAGGTGTCATGTAAAGTACATAGGCATCTGATGACGTCATCAGGTGTCATGTAAAGTACATAGGCATCTGATGACGTCATCAGGGTGTCATGTAAAGTACATAGGGCATCTGATGACGTCATCAGGATGTCATGTAAAGTACATTGGGCATCTGATGACGTCATCAGGTGTCATGTAAAGTACATAGGGCATCTGATGACGCCATCAGGGTGTCGCGTAAAGTACATAGGGCATCTGATGACGTCATCAAGGTGTCATGTAAAGTACGTTATAGGGCATCTGATGACGTCAAAAGGGTGTCGCGTAAAGTACATAGGGCATCTGATGACGTCATCAGGGTGTCGCGTAAAGTACATAGGGCATCTGATGACGTCATCAGGATGTCATGTAAAGTACATAGGGCATCTGATGACGTCATCAAGGTGTCATGTAAAGTACATAGGGCATCTGATGACGTCAAAAGGGTGTCATGTAAAGTACATAGGGCATCTGATGACGTCATCAGGGTGTCATGTAAAGTACATAGGGCATCTGATGACGTCATCAGGATGTCATGTAAAGTACATAGGGCATCTGATGACGTCATCAGGATGTCATGTAAAGTACATAGGGCATCTGATGACGTCATCAAGGTGTCATGTAAAGTACATAGGGCATCTGATGACGTCATAAGCGGTGTCATGTAAAGTACATAGGGCATCTGATGACGTCATCAAGATGTCATGTAAAGTACATAGGGCATCTGATGACGTCATCAGGTGTCATGTAAAGTACATAGGGCATCTGATGACGTCATCAGGTGTCATGTAAAGTACATAGGCATCTGATGACGTCATCAGGTGTCATGTAAAGTACATAGGGCATCTGATGACGTCATCAGGATGTCATGTAAAGTACATAGGGCATCTGATGACGTCATCAGGTGTCATGTAAAGTACATAGGCATCTGATGACGTCATCAGGTGTCATGTAAAGTACATAGGGCATCTGATGACATCATCAGGGTGTCATGTAAAGTACATAGGCATCTGATGACGTCATCAGGGTGTCATGTAAAGTACATAGGGCATCTGATGACGTCATCAGGGTGTCATGTAAAGTACATAGGGCATCTGATGACGTCATCAGGGTGTCATGTAAAGTACATAGGGCATCTGATGACGTCATCAGGATGTCATGTAAAGTACATAGGGCATCTGATGACGTCATCAGGATATCATGTAAAGTACATAGGCACCTGATGACGTCATCAGGGGTGTCGCGTAAAGTACATAGGCATCTGATGACGTCATCAGGGTGTCATGTAAAGTACATAGGGCATCTGATGACGTCATCAGGTGTCATGTAAAGTACATAGGGCATCTGATGACGTCATCAGGATGTCATGTAAAGTACATAGGGCATCTGATGGCGTCATCAGGGTGTCATGTAAAGTACATAGGGCATCTGATGACGTCATCAGGTGTCATGTAAAGTACATAGGGCATCTGATGACGTCATCAGGGTGTCATGTAAAGTACATAGGCATCTGATGACGTCATCAGGTGTCATGTAAAGTACATAGGGCATCTGATGACGTCATCAGGGTGTCATGTAAAGTACATAGGGCATCTGATGACGTCATCAGGATGTCATGTAAAGTACATAGGGCATCTGATGACGTCATCAGGATGTCATGTAAAGTGCATAGGGCACCTGATGACGTCATCAGGTGTCGCGTAAAGTACATAGGCATCTGATGACGTCATCAGGGTGTCATGCAAAGTACATAGGGCATCTGATGACGTCATCAGGTGTCATGTAAAGTACATAGGGCATCTGATGACGTCATCAGGATGTCATGTAAAGTACATAGGGCATCTGATGACGTCATCAGGTGTCATGTAAAGTACATAGGGCATCTGATGACGTCATCAGGGTGTCATGTAAAGTACATAGGGCATCTGATGACGTCATCAGGGTGTCATGTAAAGTACATAGGGCATTTGATGGCGTCATCAGGATGCCATGTAAAGTACATAGGCATCTGATGACGTCATCAGGGTGTCATGTAAAGTACATAGGCATCTGATGACGTCGTCAGGATGTGACGTAAAGTACATAGGGCATCTGATGACGTCATTAGGATGTCATGTAAAGAACATAGTGCATCTGATGACGTCATCATGGTGTCATGTAAAGTACATAGGGCATCTGATGACGTCATCAGGACGTCGTGGAAAGTGAGTAGCGCTTAATTCGTAGCGTGCGCAACAAGTTTGTTGCTTACTGATTATTATAGCAATCAATGCTATTTGAAAAATATTGAAGATTTTTTCATAGATACTACTTCGTAATATCAATAAAAGTGAACAATTCTATCAAAAAGGGGTCTTCCAAGCGAAAGAGGTTTGGTTGGCGTCAGAAACGTCCCAACAAAAAAGAGAACAATAGGTAAGTAGATTGAGGAGAGTCTACAAAAGTGAACAATATTCTCTGAGAGTAATTTTTCTTGGTGAACACTTCTTAACAGCGAAAACAAACTGTTGCGGTGTTCTACACAGAAGCTTTCCGTGGTTCCAATAATGGTCTTGATTACGCAAGAACCGTTTAAACGTATGTGCATGTAAACCTAACTCTTACCATCAGAATAGAAGATGACGTCGCAAAGACTTAGACAGACGGTTAGGTCTTGCTGTAAGGAGAAGCAAAACAATAAAATAGAAATACAGCATTAAGCAAGAGTAATCCCGTAAAATCTCGCTAAACGAATAGAAGTGCTTTTTCCGAAAGACACTATACTCATCATCGTAAAATGCCACAACGGGTTGTTTCCGCTGTGAAGAAGTGTTCACCAAGAAAAATTACTCTCAGAGAATATTGTTCACTTTTTGTAGACTCTCCTCAATCTACTTACCTATTGTTCTCTTTTTGTTGGGACGTTTCTGACGCCAACCAAACCTCTTTCGCTTGGAAGACCCCTTTTTGATAGATGGGGTTTTAAGTCCGATCGCGCCGCGGTGAGGCTGACGCCTCGCATCGAAAATCGCGTCGCACCACTCTCTGTAGACCCATAAGCCGTCGTTTAGGCCTATTTCACACTTCCATCGCTGATTGCCGCGATGGAATGTTTTGAATACGGATTGACGTGCGACGCGATCTCGATCGATGCTCATGATTATCATACCGTCGCGTCGCGCGGCGATGGAACTCTGAAAGAGGCCTTATACTTCTGCCGCCGAGCGGCGCGGCGAACTGCAATCCTATAATATCGATCGTGCGGCGCCGCGCGATGAATAATACAGAGATGCACTATGACGCGCCGCTCGGCGTGAGCAGTATAAATGACCCCTTATTGCGTACCATACGCAAATGTCCACACTCGTTTTGTGACATTGTTCTAATGTATTTTGTACTGCATAGGCATGTATATGTATTACGTGTGCATGTACTTGTGAGGCTATTCTGAAGAACCCTATGTTCAGATTTCCCGCAAAGAGAAACATTAAAAAACCCAATTTGAACATTTGGAACGTCTAATTTTATACCAATCATTCATACCTGAAACTCTAGAAAACTGAAAAAAATTGGAAAAACTATCTGAAATGTATGCATTCATCCAAATTGAATATATTTAAGTAATTGCATAATGGATTCTTTTGGGGTATTGAATTTCACCTTCTCGGGGTTACGAGGGGAATAATTTGTGCAGAGTCACATAAATATGAAACCGATGGCAAGACTATCCAGATTCTCCCCGTAATCGCTTTGCGCCGCTCCCCTTTTGCCAAGCAGAGTGTTCGTTCACGAGGCAAGACCTCCAATACCCAGCGCGACTGTCTCTAAGCGGTCGTTAATGCTTCCGTCGTCGATGCGGCACAGTTTATTTCTATAATATTGATCGCGCGGCACGATCAAAGTTATAGAATTGCACTTCGCCAAGCCGCGCGGCGGCGGAAGTATTATAAACAACCCTTGAAGACGACGGTATGCCGCAGCGCGACGCTACCTGATCGATATGGAACGCTACCACGTGATTTCGCAGCGTCGCTATCAAACTTGAAAAAAGTCTAAGCGTCCTTTCCATTGATTACTACAATGCCTCGCGGCAACAAACCAAGTGCGGGCTGTCAAGCGAATTGCGGTGTGCTACTATGCTGTTTTTTTGGACATATGGCTGAAGATTCGGGGTTACTCAGACTAGATCAGCGCACTTCTAACTATAAGCAGTAAGGATATCGAGCATCCATCTAAAAAATCAAAATCGAAATACCGCCCGGACCCTGTCAGGTGACAGATTCGGTTAGATCTAGTCCATACCTCCCGCGAATGGTGACGCAATATAGCTTTTGTCAAACAAATGGACCGCAAATCGAATATTGCCTATATGCACTGTCGCTGTAGTGCGTCGCGGGAAGTAAGCCCTAGGTCTAAGGCGTCATTTTTACTCCAGCCGCATTCAAAGCGACTGCGCAATCCTATACTATATATAATACTGATCACGCCGTGTGGCACGATCATACCATAGGATTGTGCTTCGCCGCGCCGCTCGGCGGTAGGAGTATAAACTACCCCTTATAGCATAATAAGCGCTATGTCACTGCAAGCAGGAAAACGATCTGCTAGCTGTTCTGTTCCAACATGACCGACTCAAACTGTTCAAGCCCTCCGGGCGGAATAACTGACGAAACCTTGCATAGCCCCAATGTTCCAGCTGCCCTCTATTGAAGACGCATTCGGTCATATGTGGCTGCCTTGCCTTCTTATGCAGTGGTATTTGGTCGCCCCATGTCTGTTATACATTCAAAGACTGATCACGAACAATGACAAACTATTCTTTGGAGGTGAGCCCAACTTGATTCAATAAAGCAAACTCCGTCGCTCATATTTGTCGTTCATCTAGGAGCATCCGCGATATCGATGGCTCTCTTCATACTCTCGAGAAAAACCATCGCTAGCTACTGGCTTCATTGTCGACTTTGGCAATTCTGTGCTGGAGTGACAGCTGCCTTATACCTTCCAAAGGTGGGTTTTCCCCACATATTCACAGACAGCCTTTGATGGATTCCCCAAGCTTCGATTTCCGAAACGTACACAAATCAAATAAAGTTGCGTTCAGGATTACGGAATTACGAATGCAGAAGAGAGCAATGTGCTGACCTCGAAGGAGGTCTATCCGCTGTTAGGAAACGATGGCGAGGGCCGAACTGACAAGAGTGAAGGTATTTCAACGGAACTCTAAGACAACTTCACTCTGACTCAGACCTCAGTGAGGCGCTATTCATACTACTCAACGCCAGCGCGGCACGCGCGCGCCGCGCTGACGTGGCGTTTGTGTATGAATACTTTCTACGCGCGTGCCGCGCTTGCGGAGACTATGAATACCCCAGCGGCGACGCCGTGGCGGAGCGGTGAAGCTGGAATGAATGAGACGATCGATAACTAATATCAGTGGATGAAAACGCCAAGGCGTTCCGGGTGACAGTATGAAATATGCCGCGGTGGCGTTGAGTAGTATGAATAGCGCCCGAGCTTCTGTAGGCGAGCACTGACTGATACTCGTAGATACTACAATACTGGTCATATATTTTACGTTTTCGGCGGAAAAGACGCAAAAACGCGTTTTTTATGCCCTTTTCTCATAACTCTGTTCGAAGATGTTCATCCGAGAATCTGAGGGATTACTCTTAAATCAGCATTGAGAGCTCTTTCTTTTAAGCCCTCACATGTCTTACTCTGCAACAAAGCATATAGGCGCAATCAATCGAGTGCGCGAAACGCGAAGGGGGAGCTAGGGTAGAAGGATTGAATGTGTTTATATCACCATTGTGTTTACCATTGTGTAGACAGTAGTGAGACATTCTCGAGGGATTTTGACTGAATTCATGAAATAATAATCTCGATTTCTCCCATCTTCAAGTATTCATATTTCAGTCGCTTCCCGGATCTCGCTCTCTGCTCAAACGGGACCAATAGACCTGGGACTCGTCCAATTACCTTTTTTTGTGATCTTCTTTCAAATTAGCACTGCAACGGCCCACTCCGAAGAACTCGGGTTTTCCCCATTTTTTGATGTGCCAAAACAGTTGCAGTGACCAAAATATGGATACTTGAAAATGGGAGAAATCAAAGTTCAGATCGCATTAATTCAGTCAGAATCCCTTAAAAATGTTACCTTAGAATATACAGAATGGTGGTATAAACACATTCAGTCCTCCGACACCAGCTTAGTCATCGCGTCTCGCGCACTCGATTGATTGTGTTATGCCTATGCTTTGTTGCAGAGTAAGACATGTAACAAGAAAGAGCTCTCATTGCTGATTCCAAATATCTTCTCAGGTTCTCGAATGGACATTGACCACTATTGTACGTAGACGCTAACCGAGCAGGCATTTCACGCCTTCGCCCAATTCAACAGAACAGCAACTGCTGTTGATAATTTGGCTCGTGTTCTTACTGTGGCAAAACACGCAAAGAAAGCCGGCCATTAAACTCACATTTGAGCATTCATTGTGCAAGCGTAGAAAAAATCCACAGAATCTTTCGAAAGCTAGCTATACCGACAGACTGGATGCAGTACTGTCGCTCGTTTCTTCGTCATCCGGTGTTTTTCCTACCGTTGGTCATTCCACTGCTCTGGTTCCGCTTTCCAAGTTTTGACCTTCGGCTCTATATTACTGTGGCAACTACACTCCTACTCCACGCTGGACACAGAAATGAGGTTTCTCTTACTAATCTTAAAATACATTCTGCATCCATTCAGAATGGAATTGCTTGCAGGTTTTCCCATTCATCACCAATCGTGTCACAGTAAGTATCGGGAAATTGTTTTACCCTCTGTACTTGGTGCACTGGCCCCTCTTCTCACTAGCAAGTTACTATGTCGACGCGATGCCCATAGGTGAGCTTGATCGCTTGGAAAAGCAAAGTTTTTATTCATCTCATTAGCCGCTCCCTGTTGGCAGTATAGACAAGGAGCGCTTACCGCCAAAGTGCGTAGCGAGGGAAGAGACAGCTAGAAAGTGTGAGGGAGACGAAGACGCAGCATATGCGCTCAGACGCACGCGATGAACGGAATTAAATTTCACTCCAGAACAGAAGATATGTTTGTCTCCTCAGCTCGGGACATTTGTGAACAAATTTGCTGTTTTCTCACGCCCTTCTCGAGGGAAACACTGCTCACGAATAGTGTCGCGAGGGCCGCCGCAACTGATCGCGTCTGGTTCATCAGCGAAAGGACCCACTGATCGCACAGATACTTCGCGTTCTTTATTGTGCCCTGGCGGAAACCCGGTGGGCGCACTTCTTATCGAGACGAAATTATGATCTGCAGCTGCGAAAGAGCGCTCTGGCAACACGCGATACGATGATAATCGTGTTGGGACACAGGTTGATCGTGCCCTGGTCCTAGCACGATTACTAGTGGCTGTCTGCAACTGCGGACTGGATATTCGCTGGGATAGGGACAATACATGTGTTGTGAGATTCACGCTCCCAGTTGGCGCCAATACACTGTAAGGAGCGCAAAATATCAGAGCAATCCGTGCCGACTGTATTCTCTGTTGTAAATTATATCTTTTCCAATCTTTCAGCAACTGAGTACGGAATGGTCTTCACTGTCGCCATCGCATTCTTAGTTCATACTCAACTCAGCAAAGCATATAATCAGATGACGCCAACAATGACAAAATCGTTGTTCTCTCTGATAATATTCACTTCAATGTTCCTATCCATGAAAACCATCGAATTCGAAAATGATGAGCTCCGTTATATAACAATTTCCTTCCAAGATGCCTACTATGACATATTGAATTCGATCTTTTGATAGCATTGGTACTTCTGTATTTATGGCAGACTACCTTGTCACCACTACGTTTTCTTTGTTGTAACCCTTAGATAGCCTCGAATATAAATTGTGTATGTTTATTCAACGATGGGTACACTGAGAAAACGTGTATACGAGCTATGGCATTATTTTACTGATTCAATAAACTAATTTCATCTGTTCGTCCAAAATTACTGACGAGTGCATGAATTAGAAATGGGTGGAAAAGCGCAGATATTTATTTATTCTTTCACAATTTGTATTAAAATCACGAACTATGAACAGGAACCCTGCTAGAACGTTTCACTGTCCACCTACGCGGTTCGCGTGCTTGCTTAGCGGCAGTGGTACAAGGCATTTTTTAGACCTGTTAATCGATTAGCAGAAATACTTGGTCGATTTTCGAATAATATTTTTCAGAAAAAAATCTTTGTTGATTGAACAACGACATCATAACAGAACTTTCGCGATCCCCGCCAATCTCCGACCTCAAAACCATTCAAGAGTCAGGGAAAACATCCAAGCAATAACCCTGCACAGTATCACGAGTAGCCAGCGTAGTGTTGCAACCTCCACTGCTTTGACGAATATCTCTGAAGATGCACAGCGTCTTAGAGATGCGGGCTAGTGGGCTACAATACCCGCGCTAAGTTTTGTAAAAACGGGGAGCATTTGCCAAAGTTGGCAAAAAAGCGTCCGAGGCTTGTAACTTTTTTGAGCAAGTCCTTCTTTTAGATTCTGGAAACGCTATCATATTCACAGCTCAAATTCCCATCTAATATTGTATCTTGTTAAACGACGATCCCTGAAATCGCTTTGTTTTTGAATGAATTTGATTTTGCGGTCGTTTTTCAAAAACGTCGCGCGCGGCAAGGTGCGGGGAAACTTTGAATAATAGTTGTACAAATAATAGAAGAGCAATCTCCACGTTTGCCTCATGTACTAGATGAAGGTGGAACATTCTTGAGATTCGTGCAAGTAGAATTTCCCAACTCCTTCATTTAACAATTTAGGGTTTGCCCAACACAAGTCAGACTTTTCAGGAGGTTCGCAAACGTGTTTAATGAAGGATTTCTGAAGTTCTACCTGCACGAATCTCAATCCTGCCCCACCTCCATCTAGTACATGAAGGAAACGTAGAGATTGCTCTCCTATTACTTGTGCAATTACTACTCAAAGTTTCGCCGCGCGCGACGTTTTTGAAAAACGACCGCAAAAACAAATTCATTCACAACGAAGCGATTTTAGGGAACTTCGGTTTACAAAGTACATTGTTAGATACGAATTAGAGAAGTGAATATGATAGCGATTTCAGAATCCAAAAAAGTCATAATTCAGAAAAGTTACAGTCATCGGACGCTTTTTTTGCCAAGTTTGGCAAATGCTCCCCGTTTTTACAAAACTTAGCGCGGGTATTGTACCTTTGATGCTCGGCGAGTGTCGAATGACTTAGTGAGCTTACTCGTCCGCGCAAAATGCCTTCGCGAAGGCCGCGCCACACGCACGCCGACCTCGTGGGCGGACAGTCTTAATCGGAAAGACTTTATTTCCATCGTACGATTTTCAAGGTGGCGACAGAGAGCAGGATCTGAAAAAAATTTCGGATCTGAAAATCATGAAGGATCCGTATGAAAACGGCTATAAATAGTAGTAGTGTAGTCGAAGTGATTGCAGTTGTGATTTGTGAATGGTGTGGTGATTGCTTGACTTTATGCTCAAACGAAATGTTTGGGCAGAAGTTTTCATTGTGCCATGCAGTATACAAGTACAGTATACGGCTGCTTAGCGCTATGTGTACTCTATAGCTGCTACTTGGAAATAACATCCCGAGCTTTTTTTTTCAAAATCTGAACCCTTGCTCGCATTTGATTGGTTGATAGCTCTCCACAACTGGATGCTCAACAGTTTTTCAAATCAATCTTGAAAGAGCTGGTTTCAAAGAGAGATGTTCAAAAGAGAACGCGAAGACGCGGTAATGCGACATAGTTCCAAAGTGGGATTGAGAAGAACAAACCAGATGTGGTTTTCTAGCCGGACGCTGCCTTTGAAGTAGATAATACTCCTTTTGAGGGGTAGACGAACTTGTTTTTGGGATATTTGGAGGTCCTGGATGCACCGATGTGAGCTGGAACGCGTTGTTGGAGTTTCCTTCTACAGTCTTCATCTCTTCGGCATCTAGAGAGGCTGAGTACCTCGTCAAACTTCATGAATCCTTGTGGTGAAGTTCAACAGAATAGGACGATTATATAAATAGAATGCGTGAGGTCAGAGCGTAGTCGGGCCGAAGTTCAAAAGTTGCCACCTTCCACTTCCGCTGCTCTTCTGGAGATCCGTAGCTGAGTTGATCCCTGCTGTAGTTATGTTACCCGAATAGCTCTGAATCGAGTTAATCGAACATTGGCCATTCGAATACCTACTCGGATTCGGAAATTTCAAAACCGCACCTTTCAAATGCTATTCCATACTCGTACCGCGGAAAATGGTGCCATTCGAATATTATTAGATTTTCGGCTATTGGAAAAAGAGTCAATCGAATTAATTCGATATTCGAAGCATACTATTCGAATGGACACTCAAATACAAATAATTCCTCATGGTTTCGAATTGGTTTATCCCGACGTCGCTATAGATTAGATACGGTACAAGACGCATTTGGATCGCCTTGTCTCTTCAATAGAATCGCAAATCCTTTGGAGTGTCTCATCCCGTTTAAGAAATTTAAAAAATCAAAATCGATTTTTGGAAGATTATGGTAGCTTCCCATGAAAATACGGTGCTTTTATCGAAGTCTCAGGTCTAGCTGGAAACTTCATTGTGGGGAATGTATGGAAGTGATTACATGAGTTTGAGGTCCATTTTTCAATGTTCAAGAAATAATAATAAGCTGATTGCAAGTTACACCTCAGATACGTTATGTCTCGCTCAGATGAGTTTTGTTCACGTGTTCAGATTGACTGCTGCCCTAATCTGAATTTTCTGATTGCCGATTTTAAATTATTCAAAGAATAATTCGTATATTTTAGAACCCATTCAGTATTCAAACACCGAAAAACGGGGTCATTCAAATCTCATTCAATATTCGGACCTCAAAAGAGGGGGTTATTAGAATCTGTTCGGTATTCGTACCTCGAAAACTGGAATCATTCGAATACTATTCGATATTCATATATTAAAAAAAAGGTATTCGATTTTTTTTGTTTTCGATATTCGGTGGTTATCAATTAAAGCAATTACCGAACTAAGCTAACTACACGATTCCTTGTTGGACGATTACTTCACTGAAGAAATACCCAGTGGAAAGATTGAGAGATGAAATATCATTACCTGAGTGGGTACATAATTATGTAGTTTGAATCACTGAGGGAACCACTCATACCAAATCAAGCAGCAGAACATTTGTTGCGCGTTGAATAGAATTATTAGACTCACACTGGAGGAGAGGAATACAGGTATTTCTGAGCTTGTCATATGTTCTGCGCTGTCCGAACGGCACTGTGAACCCCCAGTTTATTGGTCTCGTCTTATGTCGCTATTAGCGTGCGTTTGCGGAGCGCGCGCAAAACACAGCGCTCGGGGAGATACATATTGCAAGTTACGGACTAGGATGGATTCAAGACTAAAGGCTTAGGCCTCTTTTAAAGTGTAATCGCTGATCGCCGCGACGGCATGTTTTAAATGCAGATAGACGTGCGACGCGATCTCGATCTATGCTCATGGTTATCATCCCGTCCCGTTGCACAGCGATCGAACTCTGAAAGGGGCCTTAGCGATATGGTAGAGAAATAGAGACAGCATAAACCACACCTTTGAACATAATTAACTTGGTGAAGGTTGCATTGCGTTTTTGGAATCAGGCAGCATAGAGACAACCAAAACGAGTCGGGGAGAAGGGGGAAGCAGCGAACGCTCGCACACGCATGCGATAGAATCGAAGGAATTTCGCTCCGCAGTAGAGAGTAAGCTGCTTAAATTCCTCAATGTATGTACCATGTGGGCATCGATCCGCAAAGCAGCTTCTCCACGCTCGTCTTTGGACCGAATCGATTAAACATTCATCTAATGTTCGGCTATTCGAGTACACGACTATTCGATTTCGGTACTACGAATTCGATTTCGGTACTACGAATATACGCCAGGAACCCAACAATGAGCAGCCGTTTCGAGATTCCGTCCTCAAAAAACGACCTCTTGCCGTTCATTCCGCATTGCGACCTCTAAATTTGGCCAGTTGGTGTGTGTGCCTATCATCTACTATCAAATGGCACAACGCACGGCACCATCCATTCTTTACTGGTCTCTCGTTAACAGCAGACGTAACACTGCTCGGTGGGCGGATAGATGTGTGAGTTCCTGAATCTTTTTGACTAAGCTTTAGCGTTTCTAACTTGAGGAGCTCTCGGAAACGCTAGAGCTGTGGCAGTATTTGATGGTCCAGAGAGCACATCATAACCTTGTACTGCTTTCCAGGCCTCTGAAGACGACGATCATCGTTGAAACGCTCAGGCCGGACAAATAAAATCTGTCCACAATATTAACCTCGAAGGCAGAAAAACAGTTTAAAACTACTACGAATTTCGTTTTTTTTAACCAGGAAATTTGATAATTCATTTTTTCCAAATAATCTATTTATTCGTCGGATTAAATTATTCGTTTTTCCAAATATGCGATTCATTTGAGATTTCAAATTATTCGGTTATCGACTATTTGGTTTATTCGGAAATCAAAACAATCGATTTTTCAAAGGGTTGGCCTTTTGCAGATTTTCAGCCACTGGAAAATAGTTGAGTGTTTGTGATTCAGCTAAATATTACGAATCATTAGCAATCATTTATTTATTTATTGTTACGCTACATACCGTAAACGTGATAAACATTAAAGCATACACCCATACAAGCACCAGAAAGAGCAAAGTGATGGAATTATCATGTGAGCCGAATGTTCGAGGATTTTCGTTTGAATGATAGGAAAGAGTGGGGCACGGGAAGAACGTCTAGATTCAAGAAAGCAAACGCGTTTGCGAAGTGCGAAATTATGCGAAAGTTTGTGTGAATTCAATGGGACATTCTATCAAATTTTCCGAATATTCATTCAAGTCGAATAGAGGAAAGGTTTTCGAAAAAAAAATCGTTAAATAAATAATGAGAGGTTTTATCAAAATTTGATCGCTCATTCAGAATTTTTTTCTTCATTCTGCATTTTGAGTTCAACGATATTGCCGATAAAGATTGCACCAAAATGCAAAGTAACTTTGCAAAGCAGAGAAATGTTCTGGGGAATATCCGCAATTTGAACAGGGGTTTGAAAAAACGGTTTTGTGAGAGCTCTGACTCCGAGAATTTTCACATGGCTATTGCATCGCTACGGCACTGAAATGCGCGATATATCATCGTTATGGCATAGCAAAGCACGCGGTTCGCGAAATAGCATCGCTATGGCATCGCTGTGGCATTGCTATGACATTGCAATCTTGATCTTGTTTAGAATTGAGTTCTTTTCTGGTAACAGCATCATGCTCAGAGTGAACAAACCGTAGGGTAGGAAAGGAACTCCATCTCACCAAATGCTCACTCAGCTTTTCGAGGACGATCCTGGAAGATGACTTCAATTAACCATTGAAGGATCACTCAGAAGCCGGAGAATAATTTTTGGCAGCTGAGGGATGGTCCCCATGGCTAGGGGGTTGGGGGTGGTCCCACGAGACGTTGAAGCTAGGACTTTTACAGGCGTCACCGTCCACCGTTAAAGACAATCGTGGCGGGACCACTTCGTCATCCATTGGCAGCAAGCCAAGAGAGCGATGCGAATGTTCTAGAAAATGGCCTACGACGGCGAATGTGGATGTTTGTGTCCCTTTTTCCTTTGTCAGCAGTTTAATAATTACTTGGATTTCGTGGAATCAAATAGACCACACGCATAAGTCTGCAACATAGACGAAGGAGAAGGTTAACGGGGTGAAAGTACACAACAAAAGTTCTCAACAAAATCTGCCCTTAATCAGCAGAAAAGTGATGCCTAAGTTGTGCTCAGCGCCTTAAAACTTTTTTTACGTGAATTCTCAGCCGATTTCGGGTCACAAAAAGCATCCTTATGCGTCTACACACAATTGCCAGTAAATCAGTATAGGAAACTCAAACTCATGTTAGGTATCTGCCTAGGAGAAGTTTAAGGCAAGCTGTGTCATTCTCAATGCACAGAACATGTCTGCAAGAACCCTACCTTTGTTTTCGCGGCGATTCGCTGCGCTTCTCCGAGTCTTCGCTCGCTGCCAGTGAATTTCGAGGTGGTCCCGGAACGATTGTCTGTAATGGCAGACGGTGACGCCTGTAAGGCCTGTTTCAGAGTTCGATCGCCGAGCGACGCGATGGGATAATAAACATGAACATCGATCGAGATTGCGTCGCACGTCGATCTGCACTCAAAACATGTCATCGCGGCGATCAGCGACCGCACTCTGGAAGAGGCCTAAAAGTCTTAGCTTCAACGTCTTGTGGTGGTCCCGAACACGGAGATCGTGGTGGGAACCAGGGGTGTGCTTCAATGAAAAATAATTTTTTTTTCGTTAAGCGTTAATCGTTAATTTTTGAAATCGTTAATTTTGAGAAAAAAAAACGCGCTAACCCGTTAATGCGTGAACACGTTAATTTTGCACTTTGTTAAAAAAATTTCTTAACTTTACTTGACTACAAGGAAAATGTTTAAATCACCAGAAGCCCCAGGGAAAAATAGACCTTCTAATGACGTGGGCAAGACGTCGTGGACAGCAAGCAAGGCACCAGGAGCCGTAGGCACGGCCTTGTGGGAAGTATTTAGGGCTTCAGATAACGTCGTCAAGACGTCGTAAACAGTGTGTGGGGCTCCATATGACGTCATCGTGACGTCGTGGAATATGGGTGGGCTTCAGGTGACGCGGCCAGGACTTTGTGGAAAATGGATAGGCCCTCAGATGATGTCATGGAAAGTAGGTAGGGCTTCAGATGATGTAATGGAAAGTTGGTAGGGCTGCAGATGACGTCAGCAGCGCGTCATGGAAAGTGGGCAGGGCTTTGGATGGCAACGGCAGGATGTCGTGGAACGTGGGTCAGCGCTCAGATAGCGTCAGAAGGGCGTCGTGAGAAATGGTGTGCGTCGCGTACGTACACGTGGTAGAAACTAAGTAGCTTCTCATAAGGAGTGTTCGCCGCGTGGTGCACTCCATTAAGAGCGTGTGCCTGTGAGTGATTGTGAGTGGCCTTCAACCTCCGCGCTACCTACCCTCATTTCATAGCTTACTCAACTGGGGTGCGTTTCCAGAACATTCCCATGGCAAAACGCGTCCATGGAATCGTAGCCACGGCCACGTGGGAGCAATTTTCAGTTATAATTCGCATCCATGGAAAGCAGATTTGTCCATGGTGAAGTCGCTTTTCCTCCCACAGCACCGTGGGAACGGTCTTGGAACGAACCCCTGTAGAGAGGTAGATTAGGCCTCAAATTTCCTTTTCGGAACACTAAGTCGGATTCTTCGATATTGAGCAAAAATAACTAAAATATTTAAACAATGGAATGGGAAACATTAAGGTCGGCGATGCATTTCACAACAAGCGAAAATTCCAAGTCCACAAGCCGACACGACGTGCACGGCCTCAGTTTTTAAATCTGCCCTTGAAGCAGATCAATCAGTGCCATGATTCCACTGCAATTAACGAACTCAAATTAACGTGATTTTAGGAGTTTTTGCTTGAACGTTAATTGCTAATTTACTAAAATAAACCGCGTTAACCTGTTAATGCGTTAACACGTTAACGCTATAACGCACAGCCCTGGGGTACGTTCCAAGAACGTTCCCACAACGCTGTGGGAGGACAAACAACCTTCTTATGGACAAATTCGCCTTCCATGGATGCAAACTAAGATGCTTTCATGGACGCGTCCGGCCATGGGGATATTCTTGGAACGCACCCCTGGTGGGAACCATTGGAATAACCCACTTGCGGCATCGAAATAAACCACATGTGGCATCGTAATAACCCACATGTGGGCTATTACGATGCCATAGCGATGCAAATTTTCTCAGAGGAGGGAAACGAAAAGAAACCATTCTGAGTCTTGAACTCCACTCTATGCACGGCTTATAAATGGAAAACGGCCAAAAAGTTCAATTTTGTCAACGTCTAGAAACAGAGGACCTGCTTTAGTTCAAGAAAAGTCGATAGCGGATTTCGTATTCGTGTTCAGTACCCCACTTAACCCCTGAAGCCTGTTATCATGAACGATTTAGCGAGGAACAAAAGCTAAATGTAACTCGAAATTTTTGCAGAGTCTAACACATCAAATCTGCAAAAACAGCAAGCTGCACGAAAACGTACAGGGGAAGTTTTCATTCATTCGTAAAACCCTTCTAAATTCTCGTCAAGAATTTCGTGCTCTAAAATGGCGACGGCGCGCCGACGCGCGCGTCTGACACAAAGTTTTCTGTAGTTTTGTTCTGGTTTTTTTAATTTGCTCTTTCCGTTTCTCTTCGTTATTTTTTCCTGTTTATCAGTTCCTACTCTCATTTAAACCGCTAACTTTGCAGATCTTGATTCGATTTACAACTCATTAGCCATGTCAGCACGCAACGCTATGGCGGCGATGCTCGACGAGCTGATGGGACCGAAGCGGAACGTCGAGTTAGGAAAAGACACCACAGTGACATTTGATGTGGGTTTCGAGTAGTTCAAGCTTTGTAAGGAATAGTTTTTAATACATCAAAGCTGCAACTTATTATGTATTTCGATACATTATTTCGTTAGCCTTGGGTGAAAACAGAGTAATTAGTTGGCTTTCTGCATATTAAACTGACGGAACTTCAGATTGTGCTTCAAATTATGGTGCAGATCTAGTCGGTGGGGGGCTATTCAGGATTCAGTTGAAGAATGGATGATACCGCTTTTAGAAATCGAAGTATTTCCTTGAAGTTTCGATGAAAACAATCACTGATAACGCTATCATGTATATGATGTCAGACTAGTCTAAAATACCGTGCGATACCGATTGCCACAAAGCCATGCAATGCTCTTCAACTTTCATTCGAGAGTTTGAGTCGGTCGGTCTGATATAGAAATGCAACTGATATCATCATTTCATACCCTTGTGGCAATCGGTACCGCCCGGTATTTGGAGTTCACTTGATATCAGCACGAATTTTCATTTCCATGGATGAATCATTTTTTTTTCGAGTGCCCCCCATCCCGACTAGTTTTGCACCCGAATTATGGAACTATTGGTAACTGTTCTCAAGAAAAAATTCGCGCTTCTAAGGAATCTTGCCCTCTCCCGAGATTCAAGTCACTTTTTTGGAATGTAGAGGTCTTTATGCACTCGGCGTGCAATCTCTGTCGCTCTGGGCTACTTGCTCAGAAAATCGCCGCATTGAGTGCGTGTCGAATATGCATTCAACTCGAGTTTTCACACACATCGAAAGGCCCTATCGCAGTTGAACGTGCCCCTAAACGGCAGCACGTCCATCGAAATTTCATCGCAGGAGGACGTGCTGCAATTAAATTGCAGGAGCACGTGCTTCAAGGTAGTCCAGCGCTATCGTAACAGCATACCGACGCCGCTGGCACACCGACGTGCATCGCGGACAGCTCGACGAGCACCGTCTGGGGCCGCCAGCGGTTGGGCGAGGCCTCCAGCGCCCGGACGGGTCAAGTACCGCAGACTTGGGTAATTGAACCGGCGACGCTGCCTACCTCTTACTTGAGCTTACCTTAGATACATTTTCCGTGGGCTTTTATAAAAATATGTGTTGATAGTTGTAGGTATGGGGCAGACCATTGATAATCCGTTTTCCGAATCCCCTGAATGGCTCAGAGATTAACAGGAAATTTCCAAAAATGGGCTTCTTCATAGTTTTGCGTAGATAAATGGGGTTCACGAATAGCAATTTTAAGGATGTTCAAAAAATTATTCCGGATTGGACTGAAAACTTGTTTCTATAGGTCGTTTTCGGTGCTGATTACGAATCTGAGGCTCATTTGTCAATATTTGGAAAATTCCGTTTAATTTGCTTTAAAATGGGGGAAATTTTGCTGGCAAAACGCGACTTTTGACGATTTCGAGAATGTTACTATCGAATCGTCTCAAAACTCCCTCGTGGGGGTTATTTGGGCTGCCTAACACAAATATGTGATCGGTTTATCGATTTCCCGTGGATTACGGTTTGTAAGGGTGTGCATACTGTAGCTCGGTCAAAGTCTCAGACAGGGCTGGGCACGCGTCCCGGTTAACCTTAGGGGGGTGCATATTGGACGTTGCAGAGAGGGCAAAGGGGGGTGCCCAAACCGGACACCAAAAAAGAAACGAAGTGCATGTTCTGTCGAATTTCAGGAGCAAAATAATACACGATTCCCTTCTGGTTCGTCATATCTTCTTCTCCGCTTTTTAAGACAAACACTTACAGAATAAAAATTATTGATAGATTTGCAGTTTGTGTTCGCAATAATTCATAGTTGCTGTCAAAGCTTCTCATCAACAACTCTATGAATTAAAGATCATATATAATGTGTTTGTTTGTTTTGATGAAGGAATAAACACTACTCTGTTATCTAGTAGCAAGTAGGGATTGAAGTGGTGTAATGTTTCTTTGGTGTAACGTTCAGTGATTACGTTTGTGGTTACCGATTAGAAGCGAAGATACAAAGACATCGCTCAGACGTGCTATCGTTCACGTTCAGAAAAGGATTAGCGAACTGCTGTATTATGGCAGACTAAAAATACAGATATCACGGTCAGTATAAAAACTAGCCAACGGAATTTCGTGTATGAGAATGACTTACGACGAGCCGACTGTAAAAATTGAAGACTGCAAGTTCCAGTGAAAGGAGCAAATAATCGTATCTTCCTACTTGAGAAGTACCCTGTACATAAAAACCCGAATTTTATCCAGCTTGAATGCCGCAATTCCTTAGAGAGGGGTTTGTCATATCTTCTTCTCCGCTTTTTAAGACAAACACTTACAGAATTGAAATTAAATACGCCGTGCGATATGGTGTTTGTCCGCAGCTACACAGCGCACACTGGAGTGAACGCGCGCACGATAATAATTAAAAATATGTTTTATTACAGAACGGGGAGGAGAAAAAAAGTTGAAAGTGGAGTAAATGGAAGAGATGCTTTCTATGTAATCATTTCAGAAATTTAATGTAAATAAACTAAATTGGAGCAGGGTGAATTTTTCGGACTTGACAAGGTTCATTCAAATGAACTTTGTTGATTAAAAATAGCATTAACCATGAGAACTAAGAGCATTGGGAGAAAGAGGAGAATCTGACAAACATTTTAGTAACGGAAGCTTTGATATTCAGTGTGATTTAAGGACCTTAACACTCGTCCCGGTTTTCGGGGTAAAACCGGGACGAGATTTAAGGTGCTTAAATCACATTAAAAAACGATTTTGTTGAAGCTAAACTGTTTGCGAGATTCTCCTCTGTCCAATATTATCCTTTGCTCGCATGTTTAATGCTACTTTTGATCAACTAGGTTCGTTTGAATTAAACTTGTCACGGCTAAATACTTACCCCTGCTCCAACTTTGTTTGTTTACATTACATTTCTAAAATGGGTACATCCAGATTTGACTATTTTCATCATCTTTCATTTCCTTCGGTTTCAATCGTTTCCTC
The DNA here is from genome assembly GCA_029168955.1 of Aplectana chamaeleonis. NCBI lineage: Eukaryota > Metazoa > Nematoda > Chromadorea > Rhabditida > Cosmocercidae > Aplectana > Aplectana chamaeleonis. Next base: position 366,608 of record JAPDOI010000380.1, on the reverse strand, counting down.
TTCCCCGTTCTGTAATAAAATACATTTTTTATTAATATTGTGTGCGCGTCCACTCCCGTGTGCGCTGTGTAGCTGCGTACACACACAATATCGCACGGCGAGCCGAGTCTCTAAGGGATTGCGGCATTCTACGTGGGTAAAAATCGGGTTTTCCACTCCCTACGCATCTCTTCAATCCCTAAATGGTTCCACAACACAAAATAATTCTGAAAATTTCTCCATCAGAACGATCAAACACGGATTAATCCTTCACACATAGTTAGGTTCATGAAAACATTCGATAGAAAACATGAATTACTGCAATAAAAGTAGCTCTGTTATTGTTTGTAATTGCTGAATTGTAGTGAATAAAAAATTGTTTTATCTTTTGTCACAACCTACCTTCTTATTAAAAATTTTCTTCATAAGATTGTTTGGAAGTTTAAAAATTACACTATTTTTTTTGTCGACATTTTCGGAATTTTCTTTATTCAGTCCTTTTTTTATACTCTGGTTTATCAAAATAAGGAAGTCAAGATCATGGCTGTTGTGCTCGACTTCTCGGAAAACAGTCGATTTCGATTTCCCATAGGGGGTGCCTGAAAATTACCGAGCTAAGGGGGGTGCATATTTTAAATCGCCGGGACGTGTGCCCAGCCCTGGTCTCAGATTTGCCTCAAAATTTCTCTTTGGATGTTATTTGGGACACTGAACACGAATTTGAGGTCCTTTTTTCGTTTTTGGAAATTCTAAGGGAAGTAACGCCAGTTAAAAGGCATTATGCCTACCGTGCTTGGCTTGTGGCCAAAGACTCCATGAACTCCCTAGGTACGGATCCTAAGGTGTTATGGACCAGAGGCCTTAGTGTGCCGGACGGCGACACCTTTATGCAATGTATGGGATACTTTCGCGATATAGTTGTGCACGCTATATCGCTCGAACGTTCCTTGTGTACACTCAAACGTCTGCTGGGTTCAGTAGAAGCAGGGACACCAACGAGCAGGTACCAACAGACCGGTATACGCACCCCCTACCGTAACCCACAGTGACCCTAAATCTGGCGGGGAATAGTCCACAGAATCGGATTCAGCGCCCTAAATAACCTCCAGTTGAAAGTTTTGAGCAGAATCTAAAAAAAAAATTCCTAACACCCCCAGAATTCCCTGGTACCCTTACCTTTTTGTGAAGCAATGAAAGTGCCATTTTTTGGAATCCCGCAGCCATTTAGGGAATTTCAAGCACTGGTCATATATGTAATGTCACAGACCTACAGCATCGACAACATGGTTTTCCAAATCTCCACGGGAAGTTTAAAGCAGCCCCTAGTTAGTCCCCTCTCAAGAGTGCTTCGTATAATCTCCTTTTTCAGATATTGTCATCGAGTTGAATGTGTATCATGCACTCATTGAACGTGTTATTTGTTGTGGCATGCGCTGCAATTCCAAACACAATAGGAGCACGTGCTCTCCTAGTAGCACGTTCCCTGACTGCTCGAAAACGCCTTGTTTTTGGGTTGAATGCATATTCGACACACATTCAATGCGGCCATTGTCTGAGTCCCCGATTCTAATCATTGCAGCCGTTCGAACCAAGCTGTTCATATGTCTCAGATCAAATATCCTCTGCAGAAAAACAAACTTCTCATCACTCGTGTAGCGCGCGATGCTGCAGCCTCCGCCTGCCCTCCCCCTCCTTCTGCAGCCACGAAGTGATTTTTATCCTAGGCTTGGGAGGCGGGCGAGCGGACTCTAAATGTGTTATCTGCGACTTATCTTTACAACTTTAAGTTACGCGTGACCTTCAACATAGTGAGTATGTTGCACGGTGCGAGTTGACCTACATGTGACATAGAGTACTCGCGTGTGACCTAAATGTGATATTTTATCCCACATGTAATTTATCTACGCGGCAGGCGTCTCAAGGAAGTATACGACGCACTCCTGAGGCAGGACTCTGTTGACTGCACTGACGTCGCTTTAGTTACTCAGAAAATCGCCGCATTCAATGCGTGTCGAATATGCATTCAACTCGAGTGACCACACCCATCGGAAGTTTCTATCGCAGGGGCACGTGCCCAAACAGCAGCACGTGCTGCAAAATTTTACCACAGGAGCACGTGCTGCGAAATTCAATTGCGGCTGGAAGGTAGTCCAGCGCTATCTTAGCAGCACACCGACATGCGACTCTGCCAGCTCGCCGAGCACCATCTGGGACCGCCAGCGCTTGAATGAGGTCAACAGCGTCCGGGTGAGCCAAGTACCGCAAACTTGGGTATTTGAACCGGCGACGCTGCCACCATTTGAGACCGGCCTCAAGAGTGAGTCTTATGCTTGCTTTCCTTTTAGAAAATCGCTTCGCCATCGAGTTGACTGAGTATCAAGCACGCATTGAACGTTTTGTTTGTTGGCGCACGTGCTGTATTTTCAAGCACAATAGGAGCACGTGCTCCGTTGCCAGCACGTTCCCTGACTGTGCTCAAATCCGCATCGTCTTCGAGTTTAATGCATATTCTACACGCATTGAATGCGTCGATTGCCTGAGTACCCAATTTCGAGGCATCGGACCCACTTAGCCGCTGAAGGCCCCGTCCTACCCCTGGCGGCCCCAAATGGCGCTCGGCGAGCCCGCCGCATTGTGCGTCGGTTCGCCGGAGTTTTCAGGTGTCGGTTCCTAGTAGTAGAGTGAGGACCGAATATTCGAGTTCGAATAAATATTTGAATTTTTCGAACGAATTTTTATTCGAACATTCGAATATTCGAAAAGTGTGAATATTCGAACATTATTCGAATTCGACTATTCGCAAAAGGTGAAAATTCGAACATTATTCGAATTCGACTATTCGCAAAAGGTGGAAATTCGAACATTATTCGAATTCGACTATTCGCAAAAGGTGAAAATTCAAACATTATTCGAATTCGACTATTCGGGAAAGGTGAATATTCGAATATTATTCGAATTCGACTATTCGGGAAAGGTGAATATTCGAATATTATTCGAATTCGACTATTCGGGAAAGGTGAATATCCGAATATTATTCGAATTCGACTATTCGGGAAAGGTGAATATTCGAATTCGATTATTCGCAGAGGTGAATATTCGAACGTTATTCCAATTTGAATATAAAACATATGAAAATCAGCTCCAATGTATGAAGAAATCGACATACCTTTGAAGACTGATGTCAGTCTCTTCATTATTCCATTGTTCCATTTTCCCGAACGCAAGAACTAAATTTTTCCCCACACCGTCTGATGAGGCTACTAGGGCGGTTCTAACAGGGGGAGCCATATGGCAATCGCACTAGGCCACTCCCATTTATCCATGCCGCTGGGCAATGATAACACCAACCATAGCTTCGTTGGGTGGAGCCATGTACTCCACCAACCCTCACCTCTGGGCAGGTGAAGGGGGAACCTCTATCATTGGGAAAACCGGTTACAACCGATGAAACGCCCCGAGGCACAGGAGGAGATGGGAATACGTGGGGGTGGGGTTTATCCCTCCGTTGACCAATCACCCACGTCTTAAGTGGTGGAGAGACGTCTGTCGATTGGCCGACGGAGCAATAAACTCCGCCCCGTACTCCGATCTCCCCCCAGTACGCGCCTCGAAAAAAGAATGAAAGTCACCCAACATTCATGCAAGTCATTTTCAAGATTGTGTGGGTGTCACTGCCGGTTTTTCATCCATAACTTTTTTGTGCTTGGAGATAGAATTCTGCGTCAACTTGTGCTTCCAGTTTGGAAAACTATTCTCGATCCTTCAGCCTATTTCATTTTACGAAACACCGGTTTTTCGCCTATAACTCTTTAACCTGGTGAGGGTTGTTTTTGAAATCTGCGTCGAATGATATTTCGGATTCCTAACTTTGCTCGCTCCATACTCTGAGAGGATCCCCCGCGATCGTTCACGGATAGAATCTCCGGTTTCTGGTAGGGGCCGAGAGCATTCTAGCATGGGGCTATCGCGCAACGATCGCGAAATTCTGCCAGTCTCAAACCGAGAGTGTACCGCATTCGTTCATCGATGCTCCCACGATGCTCCATTGCGGAACCGCGAGGAGTCGAGTTTGGGCCTATCACGGAACAATTGCGAGATCCTACCAGTTTCAACCTGAGGGCGAATCGCGTCTATACATTGACGTATTCGGGGCGTGACATCACGGATCCGCGACGAACCGAGCTTGGAACTATCGCGGGACGATCGCGAGATTCTTCCAGCCTTCTGATGGTACCGCATCCAGGCCCTCTCGATGTTTCACCCGAGCGAGTGTTGCCTATCAGATCAACACGAAGCTATAGTGGAGTCCACCAAGAGTGTCTCATTTACTTATCAATAAGAAGCGGTCGGCTGGGGATCAATGTGCATGAATCCCATACCAGCACGCTCGATACCGATTGAGCGAGAGCGGTTGTGCTGCAATGAGTTTCATGTTCATTGATTTCCAATCGACCGTTCCTCATTGATAAGTAAATGAGACACTCTTGGTGGACTCCACTATATAAGGTATTGCCATCGCCGCATTTCGCGCTGCTTTACAAATCTGCAGAACATGAGAATGCGGGAGCGGGGGGAGACGATCACGGTACCATCGCGGATCGCGAGTGCACCACGGTATTAGCGCCGTAAACCTCTCAACGATCGCGGTATTATCACGGTACGAGAACGAGAATGTCAACGGATGAGTCGATTGGTTAATTATCGCGGAACGAACGCGAATCACGGGAGCATCACGGTACTAGCGCAAAAGATTCTCTCAGAGTAAGCCAGCCAGGTCGTTGGAGCCAAACCCCATTGTTGGCTGTCCAGCAGAACCCTGCGCCTCTCATTCAAAGGCAGTGTTCACGATGATTTTCATGCGCGAGTTTTTCACATAAAACAATGCGCTGGCCTCCAAGTGTTACCAAAATTACGAAGAAATGGCGAGAAACGCATTAAAACGTCGTATTTCGGTGACATTATTCTTTAACATGGGCCAGTTGTCCGGCCGGATAAACATGTTAATGGTGGTTGTCAGCGGAGGAAAACTGTGTCAATCGAAAATAGAAGAATATTTCATGCAAAGCAGAATCAGTTAGGGCTCTAAGGAAGGAACGGAGCAATAGAGAGTAAAGAATTGCAAAGGACGCGTCCACAAAAGATTTCATTGTCACAACAAACAATTCCTGTGATACTTAAGAGGCGGGGTGATACTTAAGGATTTCGCGTACTTCTGTTGCGTTTTTCTCAATTTCTACGTCATTTTAGATCCACCCGGGGGCCAGTTAATCGATATAGCAAGTAATCTCAAATTTAAAGATTATCGTGAACACTGCCTTTAAACCATAGAGGCGAAAGCACCCTCTGGAGATAACTATGGAGCTCGGCTCCACCAATCTCGCTGGCTTATGGGGCAGGCAAAGTTAGTAAGGTCCTCGAAAAAGCTCCTTAGGCTAAGCGACAGAGGAAAAGTTGATTTTGTAGCATTCTTTGCGTTGTAGCCCGTACAGGTCTAGAGATGAGTCGTGGCTTATTAATTCCAATTGTAAGTGGAAATAAAGCTCTAGAAGAAGAATTCAATTTGTTAGTGCCGCTCACTTCGCAGTTGCGCGATAATGCTATGGATGCTTAAATTATTCGTCATTCGAATATTCGAATATTCGTTCGTTAGAAATAAAAAATAAACGAATTTATTCGAAATTCGTTCGTTCGGAATAAAAAATGAACGAATTTACTCGAAATTCGTTCGTTCGGAATAAAAAATGAACGAATTTATTCGAAATTCGCTCGTTCGAAGTAAAAAATGAACGAATTTATTCGAAATTCGTTCGTTCGGAATAAAAAATGAACGAATTTATTCGAAATTCGTTCGTTCGAAATAAAAAGTGAACGAATTTATTCGAAATTCGTTCGTTCGAATAAAAATGAACGAATTTATTCGAAATTCGTTCGTTCGAATAAAAAATGAACGAATTTATTCGAAATTCGTTCGTTCGAATAAAAAATGAACGAATTTATACGAAATCCGATCGTTCGAAATCAAAAATGAACGAATTTATTCGAAATTCGTTCGTTCGGTCTCTTTCTAAAAAGTCCTCACTCTAGTTCCTAGCCGCGTCGTGTGTCGGTGTTAGGTTACAGATAACAACATTGCAGGTTACTCGCAATGTTGTGTAAGTTACGTGTAATATTGAGACGATTTTCGCGCGATTCGAATCGAAAATCACGGCAAGTTACACGTAACATCGTCTTAAGTTACATATGAATTCAGAGTAAGTTGCGTGAAGCCATCGCGCGACATGCATCGAAGTCTCGGGTAACCCAGTGTCGTTACACCCTATTCATACATTTGCGAGCGCGGTGAATGCCGCAAAATGTTAGCAGAAAAGTGAGAAATTAGATGAAGCATTTCATGTCTCATTTCAGAACGGTATCAGCAGAGTCGCGATCTCCCGAAGGTGTAATTTTTGGGCGCTTTTTCGCCAGAAAAAATGTTGAAATTTTTTGGTAGTGAAAGGTGGTTTCCGTCTTTTTCATTTCCAGAAATTTTCATTTTTGTCCGATATTTTCGTAATCTCCCCTAACCCTCAATTTCGGGCCGAAACATGCGACCCCCGTTGAGAAACTACACAACCCTGCACTTGCACTATTCGGCCTGTACCTAAATTACCTTCCCGAGCCTCCTAAGGATAAAAAGATTGTTATGTGCGCCGACGACATCACCATCATGTGCCAGGACCGTGACTTACAGTTAGCGGCTAACAAAATCAGCGACATTCTCGTCGAGCTGAAGTTCTTCCCCGATATCGTGATGCTCACAGTCTCTGCCGCAAAGTCCTCTGTATCAGTGTTCACAACAAACGCCAGGGAACACAGTGTCCACCCCAATGCCAAATGATATGGTGAACGTCTGCCAGCAGCCAAGTTGGTTGGTCTCTTTATTGATCCTTCACTGAAGTTCACAAACACACGGAACTGAATCAAGCAGTCGTCAAGGCAAAGCTTAATATCTTGCGAGCTCTGGGAGGAACATCTTTGGGCAGCAGCAGAGAGACTATACTGGCGACCTGATTAGCATTACTTCAGCCTGCTCTGGAATATGCTGCACAAGTGTGGCAGCTTTTGGTGTCGAATAGCTCCTGGACAGTTTGAACTGCCACTGGCTGTGCAAGAAGCTCCCCAATAGAGCGTCTACATGCGGAGGCCTGCATGTTGCCAGTCTAGGAACGTTGTGAACTCCACATACAGCCCGTTGGAGAGAGAGAGAGAGAGAGAGAGAGAGAGAGAGAGATGGACACCGTTCTTAGACGCTCTTAGTAGACTGGATATACAGAGAAGAGAACCCTATCAGGAACGGCTCCGTGTCCTGCGCGAGGAGCATATCCAGTTCGTTTGAGGACATTTTGGAGAGCCGGCTATGAACCCTATTGTGGGATAAGTGCCGCTTTGGGTTTGGAATTCCGAGTCTAAACTCGGCAGGCGAGCCAGATGTGCTCATGCCTCGCTGCGATGCGGTCGCTCTGCTTATGTCCTACATCAACAAAATCGACAGTAGCCAACCTGACGCATGCCCGGACTGCGGTAGTCCCATACCCGGCACAGTTCATTTATTCAAGTGCCCTAAGAATACGAGACCTACTGTTCTAACACCTTCATCATATTTTTGCGAGTGCGGCAAATGCTGCGTTTATCAGTACGAAAATAGGAAATCATATGCCTGATACCTAGCCCTGGTTTCGAAACTTCGCAACGGGGAGTGGGGGGTCGCAAAAATTTCGGACCAAAATGAAAATTAGGTGAAGATATCCAAAAAAATCTCGATATTTTCGGTAACCAAAGGGATGGATCTTAGCATTGTTTAGGTTTTAGATGCTTGAGTCCGACTACTGAATGAATTTTCGACGTTTGACAGTTTTATTAATAAAATATAAACTGTCTAGAAATCGCGCCTTGGGGCGGTCGCGAAAAAATTGGATTTTGGAAAAAAAATTTTGACGGTAGGAGGGGTCACCCTGATTTCGAAAAATTACGCAACGCCTCGTTTGACCCTGGTCATGAATTTTCTCAAAGTTTTGGGTCGCCATGGAGAAGGGATCATAGTTAGGGTAAGGCCCTACACAAGGCCCGTTTGACCTTGAAGGGAGTATCCATGCAGACGCATAGGGTATTTTAGAATTCAGTACATTACCATCATGAAACAGTTAAAATCTGCAAGGAAAAAGCCAAAAATCAAATTTAAAGTTCTTTTTTTAGGATCCAGACATATGTAAATATTATATCGTGGGCTTTTGTCCGCATGACATGTTCATCAATACGAAAGCTGATCTTGGTGAGTACTTCAGAGGTTACTCGTTTATTATGTTGTATGTTTGTACTAAAACTCCGGCTTTTCACATTCATTTGCTTACTTTTTTCCCCAAAATCATTCTTGAACTGCCCTTAGACTCGTTCCTGAGCTCCTTCTTTCCTTCAAGAGAGTCCCGTTCTTTCAACAAGGGTGACTTAGAGCTGCTCGAAATCACATGGGAGCGAAGTTCTGCCCTGGTTTGGAGAAAATTCGATATCCTATTAGATAGCTGTAAAGTAGAATGATATACTTTTTAGTAATATGCAAATCCTTATCTTGTAGTTATGCTTTGTCTTCATGTTTCAGTGGTGTCATTAATCTGTTTCAGGTCCCTGCCCTCATGTGCACGATGATAATCTGCGTTTGGAATACCCAAAGAGTGATAAGTTCGAAAAACTAGGATTCGAAAGGGAATTTCTCAAGTTTCTTTCTCGATTGGATGAGGACAATCAAAGAAGAATTAGAAAGAATTTCGAGAAAATCAAAGCAGGCGAGGAGAATGGCCAGGTGCTTCTTTTCGCTGCTCAATTCTTGTGATCTATACTTCAAATCACATTCATATGTTTTTTTTGTAGAAGAAAGAAGATCTGAGGAAAATACGGGATGAACAGGAAATGGCGAGGCTCGACGTGGAGATTAAAAAGGCTATAGCTGATGCCGAGAAGGTTTCGCTTTTTCTATAAGCTTTTCGCTTTTTTATGTAATTTTTTAAATGTTGGCAATGTTTTGTAGCAGTTCTGAATATTTGATTCAAGGCTGGCGAAGAAGGTTTGGTCGCTAAGTGTAAGGAACTGGTGGAAAAAGCGGAGTTGTTGGAAAAACAAAGGGCCGCCATAGTTGAGGTGAGTGATCGCGGTCAATCTTTGCCATGTTGTCCATTTCCTGTTTACATCAAATTACGCTTGCTAGGGTGTACCCTCAGTAAACCAGATTTCAGAAGGTGACCAAGAAGGCCAAAGCTCACCCTGAAAAGTGTCGAAGAATTCTGGGGTCGAGGCGTTCATAATGAGTGTTTGGGGGAAATGTGTATGATCGATCACTGGTCGAGAGATCGCCGCGTCGAACACCCGTGGCCTGCACGCAAGCGAGGAGGTAATGATACTATCATTACCTCCTCGCTTGCTGCGCGCCACTTGTGTTCGACGCGGCGATCTCTCGACCAATGATCGACTATATAGTTTGACCCGTGGCTTGTTTCCTGAAGAAAAAAGATTACATCACCTGCAGCTGGCCAAAGCGGTCGCGTGCGCCAACCGGCTAATCGATTCACGCCGAGAGAAGAGCGCAGCCGATCAGCTCAACATGCCGCCAGCCGCCTGTGAGATTTAGGCCGCCCGCACCAGCTGCGGGTGAGATTTAAATGTTTTTTTCTCGAGGAAACGAGCCACGGACCCAACCATAGTTTTGCGGCGGGGTTATTCAATTTTACGCCAGTATGTCCTGACGAAGGAACTCCTCTTATTGTTATTGAACGTAGCCTTTCCAAACGAATTGTGCGTCTGTAGAACCGATTTGGACGTATAATCTCAGTATGCCTTCCGAATCTGCATTGAATTACTTATTGCCAGAAAAAAAAGTCATAGGTGATTTCTCCCTTTTTACCGTCGCAGGTTGAGCGTTTACCTCATCACTTAGCTGTTCCTCAAAGTGGTTCAGATAGACGTTCACATCTGACTCAGAATCTTCACCTATAGTTTCTTGTGCACTTATTACGAATTCAAGATCCATTAGTCGATTTTAGTAAGTGTTCAGCATATTTTATTGAAAGCTTCCCATCGGAAGAAAATCCAGACAACCAAATGTGACTTTGGACGATTTTTGAAACGCTAGGATGTATTGAAGTTTTTTCTGAGTAGGCTATTGGGGGTGCTCAACACGAATCTGCGGTCGATTTATCGGTTTTTTACAGATTACGACACATCACGGTGCATATACTGCAGTTCGTCTAAGGCCTCGGTCATAGTTGGTTGATCGGCGCAGCTAGGCTGGTCGATAATCGTAAAAGACTTGAATTACGTGGGGTGAAAAAAAAAACACCCGGTGTGGCTGACCCTGCCGATGTTCACATGATATAAGGTAAAAAATGAATGATATCCGTGCCATCGATCCCCCATAATTCATACATATTGACCGCGTCAGCCACAGCTGGCCACACCGGGTATTTTTTTTGCAACCTACATCGCCCATGTTTTTCATACGTATTGACTGGGTTGGCCACGGCTGGTAACGGTGATTTTTTTCAACCAACTCTGACAGGGGCCTGTGGGGCTTGTTCAAGGCGATGAGCACCATTTTAACGCCCATTGTCGGTTTTTCATTTACTTAGGTTGGTGGCTCCAGCTAAATTACATAATACCCATCGTAGTCTACAGAAAACCTCAAAATGTCGTAATTCCGACCCGCAGAATTGTGTTCATCACCGTTGATAGACCTTATAGCGTTACAAATTTTGAGTCATTTCCGAATTTTCTTCGGGACGCTAAATAACTCGTGTGGGGTACTCTTAGTTATCCTCGAAGGTTTGAAAAGGTCTATAATTTCCTTGGAAGTAAGTATAGGCAGCTCTGAAGGGCATAACGTGGTTTATCGTTCAGATTTGACATAGAAGTGCGCATTTCATTTGGGATGGCCACTTTTACTATAGGGTGTTCCCTTGTAGGTGACGCGATGGGGGTCTAAACAACATTCTAGGCCCTGGTTTCCTTTGGCAAGATAAAATCTCAGTGAAACTCACCGCCCATCCGCGGCGGGAATGTCAGACGATCCGCGGCGCTAGCTGGACGGTCCGCGACGCGTTACCGGCTTCGTTGGCGGATCATCCGGTCACCGTCCGCGGAGCCGCCGTGTGTTCTACTGACGTTATGCCGCATTATTATCGCCACTGCCCGAATCATGGACGTCTGCAGTTTTGCGTGCTGCAGTTGCAATGTTCAGGCGCCCTTGAAACGGTGTTTTGGACAAGAATTTTTTTCAGAGAAAAACTATGAGAAACATTGCGAAGGTTACGGAATTGCAAGGGATTGCAGAATTCATATTTTTCCCGTCAATATGGTTAAGAAAATATCGTTTGTAGGGAGAAATGACTCCGTTCTTGGGATTTGGGACCGGATTCATCAATGCGGCAGTGCTGGGTAGGGGTTAAGGCGTCGGGACGTTTGATGATTACCCTGCAAAAGCGGGTAATGGCTAACCGCCGACAGCGCCCTTGGCCTACCCACCTAGAAGGCTGGGGCCTGAGACACTGCTCTGGTAGCGTACCATAGGCTCTCACAGGATAACTATCAAACGCGCCGACGCCTTTACCCCTACCCAATGACACGCACTGATGAATCCGGCCCTTGGCCAATTGTCAACTTATAGGTCTCTAAACAAGCAGTATATGACGCTGCTTTTTATGTAACAGCATGACGCGGCTTTATGCCATGTTGTTTCCACAAAACTTCCTTTTGGGGAGCTTATCGCAGGGGGATGGCTGATTGTGGTAGTTATCTTTCAATTTCGGTGGGGGGGGTCTATACGGCAAATAACGAGGGCATCAGATGCTTCTAACCTGCTTCTAGATTGTTATCAAAAGTAGCAACTTTTTTTCCAGAGAATGAACAGTACTGCCCCAGCGCCTGCACCTATTGACGAAACGGCCATAAAAATCATGGAGGTTAGTTCATGGTTCTTTTTCATCGAGTATGAATCTTCAGGAATAGCTCGTGTACTAGATTGGCAACATTGATGTTAAGGTTTGCGAAGTATGTGGTTCGATGCTAATCAAGAATGATGCGCAGTGCAGAGTGGAAGAACACTTAAGCGGGAAGATGCACATGGGATTCTCAAAAATTAAGGTTACTATTGAGGAGCTCCGGGTATGTTTTCTACTGATTTCAAGGCGATGCTGGCCATATTCCTTGTCTTTCGCCGAGATAGAATCGCTTGCATTCGTTCCTCGGGGGCTTCACACGTCATTCGTTTAGGAGCGTATTCGCAAACGAGATGAGGAGAACGAAAAGGAGCGAGCAAAGGCGCGGGAAGAAAGGGAGAAGCGGTGAGAATATAGCTGAAGTGCTAAAAAAACAGAGTGGTTTTTATAATTGAAATGCGTTCGAGATCCAACCTTTTGTTTATGGGACTCTACGAACGCAATATTTTTCAGACTATCAGATGGTTACAGTAGATTATTTCAGTGAACGCGAGCGACGAAGGTCACGTGAACGTGACCGATCACGCGACAGGGACAGGAGAAGCTCAAGGAGGTGTGTTTTGGCCCTTGTAGTGTAGCAAATGTTCTATCACACGCGGGTTTGGCGACTAAGCTGGTTGAAGTTGGCGATTGTTCCCGTTCTTACGCTGATCGGATTGTTCTTCCAATGATCAATGACACAAGTTTATGTTTTGCCAACGGCACAAAATTTTCATGGAAGTGTGGAAGTTTTTCTTTTGCTTAGGGCCCGATATCGTAATATCATTATCACTGGTGAGGCTGCTTCCCTACTCCCTAGTCTGTTCAAAGCTTCAGCGGGTAACCTCTGAAGAAAGACTGTGTGTGTGAATGCAACACACCGCTCTTCATTTCATTTATACCCTACCCTTTATCAATTGGGTATCATCAATTTTGTTTACCGGGAGAATTTTGTGCCGTTGGCACAAAATTTTCACGGTAAACAAAATTGATGATATCCAAGGCGCAACGGGGGTCGTGAAATAACTGGAAAGTTTTCGAACGAAATGTAAATAGAGTGGCTTGTACGATTTGACCGAATTTCACCACAAATTTCATCCTTCTCCATCTTCATCACTCTCAAAAAGCTTGAGGATTTTTTTATTTTGGAGGGAGGATCGTAAAACTTTCGGAAGTTTCAAAAAAATGTGGTCAACGGGGAGGGGGTCGTAGTACCGCCGGAAATTGGCGCAGCGGCCTGCTCACCCCTGATTGGCATTTTATAATCGTCTATCTAGGACGAGATATACGAGGCAGCATGCACTACAGAAGAGGTTATCATTGGGTTGGGGCAAGGGTTAGGGAGTCGCCGCCCTCCGCGATTGTAGGGCAAGATCTGGAAAATGCGAATAAGTGGTGCTTCAGCCAACTCTAGAGATCTCTAGCCGCTGCCGGGCGACGAGTAAATGGCTCCGACGCCACATCTGCTGCCCCACTCCAACGTAACCCTGGTAATGCTGTATGTCGCTTTGTGGGGTCGGAGAAGCATTGATACGTTTAGAAAGGTCACGCTTTGGTCAAAACGGTTTTTATTCGCGGGTCTCTGTTTATCTTGTTAGTTCAATTAGGAAGTCTAGGGGTGGCATACGCGAATAAAGCAGCACGCGCTCTCCATACAGAATCTTTGTCATCGCCCTCGAGGCAGCCTTATAGCTTCCTTGATATCACCAAGTCGATGGAAGCGCCAAGAAAGATTAGGATGAGACCCCTGTGAGAGTCGGTTGATCGGCTGAGTCTGACCCGGCCGATGAATTCACCCAATGAGTTCGACTGCTACCGTCTGCTTGCGACCGCAATCCACCCAGACGATACGGGTGTTCCAGGCGCGCACTAAGGCAGGACCAATGCTTTCGGGGTCGGGGTTTCCGCCTCGGACTTAGTCGGTTTTTGACCGAGTCTGACCGGGCCCTGACTATTTTTCAGCAAATCTTAGTCATCGGTCTGTGCATTTCCTCCCCTCGAAATAACAAAGTGAAAAACGGAACGTGAAAAAACAACAGATGGTCAATAGACAAAGCAATATCAATTGGAAGTTGATGAAATAGAAATGCTGATTGATTGACTCATAGCTTGTCTAGTCAGCCATCAACTTCCACACTTCTCGAAATCTGCTGACGAAAAAATGTTCTTGCGACCTGGCTGCTCTAGTTGTCTTTTCTAATCTTAAAATGATCCACGGTAGTGGTAAATTAGAGATTGACAATAGCCGACTTGGGAACGCTCAAGTAGGGTCACCTTGACTCGTATTCGGCCATTCCAGGCTGCGTGGGCAGAGTTGAGCAGGGTTGCGACTTGGCGCAATGGAGGGCCGTAAGAATTCCGGGAATTAAATAAAAGAAGTATGGGGGGTTCGAATTTCTGGAGAAAAAAGGCAATTTTGTCCATTTTCCCGCAAGGTTAAATAGGGTAGGAAAGTTTGTTTCATACAGAGAGGGCCCTGACCCAAACTCGTATAGAAGGCTTGGTGGGCCTTGAGCGAGGATCGATCACTCCACTGTGAGCATGAGAGTGGCGCCTCTTGTCACTGCCCAACACGCTCCGGGTATGAATCCACGTACTAATCTGACAAGCATATGAACAACGAAAAATTGAATATTGAAGGAACATCAGGCAAAAGCGTTTCACAAACGCGGCAGATATGAAGTGTACCCAGTAAAAAAAACTACTGTTAGGAACACAATGGTTCTGGTTAAACATCACTGGTTAACCGATACATGTTTGCAAATCTTTAAAATTACTAGAAAGCTTGCCGGGAACCTCAATACCCTCTATAAAACGTGGTAACTCACATAATTCAAGGGCGAGCGGCACGCGCGACGTCTGCCTTGCGCTCTCTCACTATCTCTAAACTCCGCTTTGCAAGATCACGCGTAGGAACCATGTGAATTTCGCCGTTTCATGGCCTGTACTCTTACTAAGCTCGACGTACTCGGAATCCGCTCGAATAGAAACGAACCGAAAGCTTAACGTAAGAAGGAGCCGAAACTTTAGCCCAAAGTGATTGGATTTAAAACGTTTGACGTCATTCTCTTGAGATGGAAAATTTCGGCTCTATCAAGAGGCCGCATCGCATAACCCTGGGCAGAGTCGGTCAGGCCGTTGCGCTGACTTTTGGCGGGGCTACGACCCTCTCCCTCTGTTCGCCGAAATTTTGGACAAATTTTTACGATCTCCATCGCAAAATGAAAAATTGCTTCAGCTTTTTTTGAGTGACATTTTCGGAAAACTTGAAACCAGTGCTTACAAAAGACAGTTTTCGTATTTTTACCTCTTTTCACCTTACCAAATTGTTTAGAGAATATGCCCATTTTCTCCAAAAGTTTTATCCCCCACCCCTCGGTTTTCTTTTGTTAGAAGATTTTCCAAAAACTACCCCCGTCACGCCAAGTCGTAACCCTGCTCAACCTTGACCCTGTTTTTTTTGAGTTGGGCTGAGTCCGTGCACAAACGTTCTAATCCAGGAGCTGAGCCCAGTCTAAATCTAAACCCAGGGTTAACGCAATGATGAACCCGGCTTAAGATGAATGAAGTCGTCAAGGATTTGATATGTCATTATTAGATCCTGTCTTCCATCCTCGAGAAAGTTCACTTTATTTGCAATGAGCCCAAATTTGTGGCTGGATACTGCTCAGCCAATACATGAGGCTTAGTCGCCAATCCTACGAAGGTTTTTTTCATGTTGATTATATTTTCAAATTATGTAACCAGTGTGCTAGTCGTTTTTCAGATCTCGCTCACGCTCACGTGATCGCGACCGCCGACGGAGCCGCTCGCGTGACCGTCATCGTCGGGATGACCGCGACCGACGCGACAGGGACAGGGATGATCGTGATCGACGACATCGTCGCTAAATGATTCTCGTGCTTGGAAGTGGATGAGGTGCGCGCGAGGATGTATAGTCCCGCGTTTTCGTTACCGCATCATCTATGGCAATAATACGGTTCTCATATAAATCACAGCAACTCGTAGTATTTCTTTGGTGTTTGCTCGTAGAATAGACAATTGAACCCAGTTAGGGTCACAGAAATAAGATATCTACCAATTAGAGTAAATTACTGTTTTCAATTCTTAACAATCATGATTGTTCGGTGTTAAACTCAGATGCGGCAGTAACATCCAACTGCCATGCCGCATTCGTGAAACCCGCCCTCCTTCGTACATGCAGAAGTTGTGTCCTCGTAATTCAGGTACAAAACGTATATTTTCATCTTTATAATTCTGGATACTTTTGTTGCATATTACTGCGTGTGATATATGAATGTGGTATACAATAATGAGAATATTGCTGATGCTTGCGAGACGAGGGCGACACAATGCTGTGGGTTTTCCGGCGTACGCGCGCTCCACCAACATCTTTATGTATCGCAGGTGCGCTTTTCTCCCTAGATGGGAGTATGTTCAGTAGTTGTTGAAGTTGTTTGTCATGAAGAAGTTCAATTTTGTTATTTTGAAAGGATTTCCTTTCCCAAATAAAGTTATTCATGTGTACTGCTTGTTTTTTCGTTCAGAGCGTTGCTTGATAGCGCCGTGATTTCGATAAGGGTTTGTGATATGCAAGCTGTAGAACGCTTAGATGTTTTTCCATGCAGGTAAGATAGGATTTTTGCTTCTTTAATGGCTATAGAATACCCTTTCGGAGTCTAGCATGGGGTGTAGTGCATGAAAGTTACGCTCATACAGTGCGTACCAAAACTATAAAGGCACCCCATTTTCTAGAGAAACTGGAACTCGCAGTTTGTTGGGAGATGAGCCCAATACAATAACGAAATATCCTTCTCTAGCAAGCTCAGGCATTATCATAAAATCGGCATGGAGCCGGAAGAGACTTTGCGTTCCCAATTGGAGGTTGGCGCAAACTCGGTGCATCTATGTTACAGTATATAGCACCGAGTTTGCGCCAACCTTCGACAGTAAACGCGAAGTCTCTTCAGGATCCATGCCGACGTTAACTTACCCCTTAGTTTTCAGCATGGGCAGTTTTTTTGGAGTTTTTCTTTTTCTCCTTGAATCCAAACTATAAAGGCACCATGGGGATAGCTGCAGTTCTTGGCGATAAGGCCAATCTCAGTACTCCATTCCTCACTGGAGTATGTCTTGCTTCTACCTGCTACTATTCTTCGTGGTTCCATGCTCACCATTGCAGAAGAAGCTCATATGGAAGTGTCACAAGAAGGTGGACACTTCAGCACAGGAGTTTGTGCTCAACCTCCAATAGTATCGAGCGATATCTGGGTTCCTTCATGTGTATCCTCTCGTTCCGAGTCAGATTTACTCTGTTCCCTCGCGCGCTTTTGCGGAGCGAGGGTAGAGACAGCGAGAAAGTTGGGAATGCACGCGAAGAACGGAAACAAATCACACTCGGAGACAGGATAGTAGGAAGGAACATAAAAGTGGAGTGCTGAGAAAGGGAATTATGCGGCAGAAGACGATGATTGGTGGTTGATTGCCGAATAACGCGATTAAACGTTCTCTAGCCAAATTACTCCAAGACGCCCATCTCAAGGTTGGTAAAACGTGACGAAAAGATTTCCAGAGGCTTCAAGAAAGCTCGCTGCTTCGGCTGGAGGGTTGATAAGGACGAATCGCGCGCACACTATCAGAAGTAACATAGCTGCACATTTGGTGAAGATGCGCATCCTTGATTCCGCTATCCTTCTGGCATCAGTTCAACACATTTTCGACATCACAATATCTATTCCGGCACGTGAAAGAAGTTGGTGAGCGTTTCCTGCCGAAACAGATATCCTCTGTTTCCGAGTGTGATTTATTTCCGTTCGTTGCGTGCATCTGCGTGCGTACACTGCGTCTCCTTCTCCCCACAATTTCTCGCTGTCTCTACCCTCGCTCCGCACAAGCAAGCGAGGGAACAGAGTAAATCTGTCTCGGAACCAGAGGATACTCTTATCTTGAAAATAGGTTAGGTTATTGCCAGAACGAGAGCAGGTCTAAGGATGCGCAGCTTCACCAATTGTGCAGCTATGTTACGTCTTGTCAAGTGCGTTCGAGTTATTTAATACAACTTCGGATTGAGGCAGAAAGCTTTCTTGAAGGCACAGTCCAAGGGCACAGTCCAAGCTCGTGGGTAACTTTTGATATTATGCTCCGGCCGCTGTGTGTAGCAACCCTGCCAAACGCGGAACTTCATCCCTTCGGAATAAGCGAGGAAAGAGGAAATTCGAGCACCCATTAGCTCTGCCCTTCGATTCGGCACCCATTCCCTCCGCCCAATTAAGGGTTTTCGGCCTCAATAGGGACGGAATGCGCGATGGATCTCAATCTAAATATTTGTTCCCCATTTGTTGTCGGTCTGGCTTCATAGTGTGATCTGCTCCAGTGCGATGATTGCAAATGACAAAGAGAAATAAGCCCGAGGCAACTCGTCCACGAAACTCTCGTAGTTCCAATTCACAACTTTTGAGTGGCCATAACTCCGTTCGCAGTGGGTTCTGAGCGATTTTCGGGAGACCGTTGTGATCAGCAGGAAATTCTCTCCAAGACAAGCAGTAAAACTCAAAAGCGATTTTGAGGCTGGACTGTGCTTTTAAAGTCTGGATATATTTCCGTTACGTCTTACCGACCTCGAGATGGGCGTCTTGGAGGAATTTGGCTAGATAACGTTTTGGACCTCCGCGAAGTTAATCGTGTTATTTGGCAATCAATCACCAATTATCCTGTTCTGCCTCAGAACTCCCTTTTTCGGCATTCCACCTTTATGTTCCTTCCTCTGTACAATTCATCTCCGCACACGCGTTCAGTCCGCAACGTGCACGATGCTTGCAAAAGCGTGCTGCGGCGCGGTCGCGAGTATCCTCAGACAGGGATGTGGGATCACCCGGGCGGTGGAATCACCCGAGCACCAAACACATAAGCCGCCCGGGTGATCCCACATCCCTGTCTGAGCATACTCGCAACCGCGCCGCAGCTCGCTTTCGCACTCAGCGTTCACTTTGCGAACTGAACGGCATTGCGGAGCTAAACTGTACACACGAAGGAACCCTGGTATCTTCCGACATTAGTGGAGAAACAACTCAGTTGTGCACAATCTCCTGTGTTGGAGTGTCCACCTTCATGAACCACTTCCATATGGGCTTTTTGTGTGGTAGTGAGCATTGGAGCACGTAGAATAGTAGCAGGTAGAAATAAGACATACTCCAGTGAAGACTGGAGCACTGAGATTGACCATAACGCCAAGAACTGCAGCTATTCCCATGATGCCTTTATAGTTTTGATGCAAGGGGAAAAAGAAAAACTCCAAAAAAAAACTGCCCATGCTCAAAACTAAGGGTAAGTTATGATGATGCCTGAGTTTGTTAGAGGAGGATCCTTCGTTTTTATACTGGGCTCATCTAACAACAAATTGTGAGTTTCGGTTTCTTTAGATAACAGGGTGTCTTTATAGTTTTGATACGCACTGTCCAAGGGAATCCTTCAAGCGTTGTAGGTTCGCAAAATGAAGTACATCGGGAGAACGACTATGCGACGAGTAGTAAAAACTGTGAGTGACTCAGGCCTAATCCTAAATTTGAAAAAGTCAACGGCTCGAAACGGCGGTTGCGGTGCTAGAATGGCCCGACTTGCTTGAATTAATCGTCTGGCTCCCGCCTGACGCGGTCATGCCTCATCCTCATTTTTTACGGTCTTCAGCCTAAATTTGAATAGTACTTGCCATAATGACGCTCAACCTAATTACCTTTTAAATCCGAAACATCGAAAATGGACCTCATATTTGTGTTCACAGCCTCAAACTACACCCCCCTTTGACTACATTTTAGTGAGTTTTAAGAGATATAAGCGAGAAGAGAGCGGTGGATCTACGGCAGCCAGCAGGTCTCTGCCTCGTCCAGGGTCGGGCGGGCGTTGTCCAGGTGGACAACGGGTGGGGGGGGCGGCAGAATTTTCGAAATTTAGGGTTTTTAGGGGGACGTAAAAATTTCGGGCCAAAACTAAAAAATCGGGAGTGTAACCAGTCGCGCTTTCCTTTCTGTGAGGAGAGCAAGTCTTGGAACGAGGGATACGGACGCGGTTGTCTCACATATAGCGCGAACGCACGCAGCATGGTCAGGCAGACCGTTGTCCAGGACCTCGACGAAGCTACATCCTCCCCCCTCCTGGAGATCGAAAATTTTGAACAATATTCAAAACAGGGTAAGGCGTAGCGGTGTGATCGGCCCGTCGTGAGAGGTGCGCCCCCCCTCCAGCTTTGGATCCGGTGCGGTCCCTTCTTATCGGGTTTGTGACTTCAACCCCTTGTGTGAACCAGTTTGAGTGGTCTCTTCCAAACATGGCTTCCAAACGATATTTCAACAAAAGCGGACATTAAAGGTCAAGTTACACCGGCCGTAATCGGCTCAAAATGGTCGGATCGACCTGGGACGCGGCCGACAGCTTTTTTTATAGACCTTCAAAATATATACTACAATAGTCTGATCCAGAAAAACTATTTCTTTCATCTCTCTAGATGTCCAAGTCCCGATAGAGGTTTTCCGATCTTAGGCCAGTATCTCGGATTTTGCTGAAATCTTGTCTAGGGGTACGATTCGTGGCGCTGACGACGAATCTCACGTCCGTTTCACAATTTTGGACCTGCCACCTGAGTTATGCGATCGTTTGGCAAAGCCGTAGTTCGTGCGATGATTTCACTGTTCGATTCAATGGCGTGTATCTTCGTGCTGTACCTTTTTAACTTACTACGGGCAACAAAGTGGTGAGATGGGCCCCTGAAGTGGAACCTGCTCTCAAGCCTGTGGGGAGTTGCAAGGCCAGAATTTTTATGTTCCTTTTGGTGAGGCGAATGCAATGGTATGTGAAAAGTCTTGCTGACTCCGGAGTTTCATCGTAATACTTGTATTTCTTTTGTGATTCCCTATGACAACAGATCGGAACGTGTCAGATTTCTCTTATGGTAACCGTCTAATCTGTTCACAATGAAGGTTTTTAATGTGGAAATATACAATTTTTGATTTTTATCGGGTATTGACTCAGTTACTTCGTATCACTCTTGTATGGTACTCGTTGAAAGCTGTTAAAAGTGACATCAAAATTGAATTCGTAGGACTCTGAAACAAGTTATGGATATGCGACGCTTCGTGCGAGCGAAATTGCCGCAAATTGCCGTTTATGCTGGGTACGGTAGGTAAGAGGGAAATTTTTGGCATGATTACGGACCGGGGGCCTGCGGCCCCCCACCCTACCCGGTGCCTAAGGCTGCGGCCCCCTCTCTGATCGTCACCACGCAGGCGTGAGCCTCATTCAAAACTCTCCCGTCCCCCTCAGGTTCTGAAAAAATTTCAACAGTTTTTGTGGTCGAAAATTTCAAAAAAATATTTTTCAACCTGATTTAAAAAAATGATCACCACTCTCTATTCACTGATTAGCCTCGGGAAGTTTAGTTTTGGCTTGCCCTTCGTTATAGAGCAACAACATCTGCATTGAGAAAGAAATAATTAAAATTGTGACACCGGTCGCCTCACAAGACACACTATCAAAAATCGACACTTTTTGGTGGGGTTTCTGTAAGAACAGTGACTGATAGCACTATCAAATAGCAGATAACGGCAGAAGTCTACATTTTGACGGATGAGAAATCTCCAACTAGGTTTGCATTGAGACCTCTGGGTGGGGGGTACCCATGTGTGGGTGCGTAGACCCTCTCAGGTTCGAAAAAGTTCGATTCCCATCTAGTATTGGTTAACCAGAAAGGGTGCGAGCGCGGGTGGGCGAGGGGGTGTCACCGGCGGTGGTGTTGTGGGCACTGTAGTGCGCAGCAGTGCCCGAAAAACAACCGCGGGTGGCAGACGCGGTTTGGCATTGAAGCGCGATGTTTTTTTCGACGGGTCGCCGAAGTGGTAAATTAAACCCCTTGCTCCGGAAAGCTCCAAACTGAGGAGTTTACAAGCGACATCGTGGTAGTTAGTAGACGATAGGCCAATGATAAAAATTTTGCCTTTAGGATCTCAGGATTGCTTTTTTGAAAAAAAATAGCGTTGTTCAATTTCGGTCGAAGGCTCGGTTCTGGACAATGGTAAAACGTGTTTTAGGCGATTTTCTTCATGATTTCAAGGTCGTGGGAGGGGTGTTAGGTATCAGTTGGTGGGGAATTTCATGGAGAATCTGAATCTTTTGTCAGAGTTTTGAAAATTTGAAATTTTATGGGGGGACGTACGTTGTCCAATTTTCGTAGTGAAGAATTTAATAGGTAAAAGGCCGATTAATGAATGTAACTCGCCTAGAAATTTGTTTTACGCGCTGAACATTTTAATACTGTCTAAAATATGCCTACTATATCGTTATGTAAAGAGACTTTCCTCACATGTACTGTTGTGGTGTTGTACTATTGTTCTCTTTGATCTTTTTTGCTATTACAATATGTATATAAGACAACAACGTCTGAACCCTTCGTTCCGACTCCGAAGAAAAAACTCGACTGAAACCACCCCCGATTTGAAACCAAATTTTATGGGGGGACGTACGTTGTCCAATTTTCGTAGTGAAGAATTTAATAGGTAAAAGGCCGATTAATGAATGTAACTCGCCTAGAAATTTGTTTTACGCGCTGAACATTTTAATACTGTCTAAAATATGCCTACTATATCGTTATGTAAAGAGACTTTCCTCACATGTACTGTTGTGGTGTTGTACTATTGTTCTCTTTGATCTTTTTTGCTATTACAATATGTATATAAGACAACAACGTCTGAACCCTTCGTTCCGACTCCGAAGAAAAAACTCGACTGAAACCACCCCCGATTTTTTAAAGTTTTGGCCCGAATTTTTTACGTCCCCCCCAAAAAAAAAACTGTAAATTTCGAAATTTTCTACGTCCTCCCTGTTGACCACCTGGACAACGCCCGCCTGACCCTGGCACGCAGGTGAGCTATTTCGTGGAGCCCGCGTCATACGCAGTGGTATCTCTGAAATCGTTCAAGGCTCCCACCAACAGAGTTATGAGTTCTTGAAAATGCCTGTGTTTTAACGCCGAAAATTTGAAGGACGAGTTGTCCTACGCTGGTATTTCTTTTCATTCGCAGTGGTTGCAAGAATGTCGAACCAGGACGAGGAGAGAGACCTGCAAGGGAGCGGAAATCGAAGACGCGGTTGAAATTCATCTACTGTCGTTCTCTGGGCCGAATTCCGATCCGCATTTGCGGACTGCGTCTATTGCATCATGCGACACGTGAGAATCGTGCTGGGACCACCCTGTCCCAGCACGATGATCATGTGTAGCAGGATGCTACGGCCGTAGTTCGCAATCGTGGACCGGAATTTGGCTCAGAAAACGATGGTATCTGTCTAGCCGCTACTGAATTGGACACTCAAGAGAAGGGGCGTGGCCCGTGGTGGCGACTGAGGGGGTCGGGCCAGTGGTGGTTGCTTAAATCTAGCTTGTTTGAAAGGGTTTAGATCTCGCACTTGGCAAGTGTTGCAATGGTGTGGTTCTCTACATTATTACACGAAAATCTCGAAATTATCATCTGAGGGTGTACTGTGCTTTTATTGGGGAATGACGCTTCACTGACTGCATGGCGAGACAACAGAGTCGTTGACGTCCAGGGGTATGGAAGCAGGGATGAGTGGGGGTTTTTTGCTTCAAAATTCTTTAAAGGACAGCGACTTACACATTTTTCGGGAATCGGCAGGCCAAAATCATTTTGAAGTCAGCAACTCGGAAATCGGGATGTCGGAAATCTGTTCATCTTTGATTGAAGACCATCAAGATGTTAATCCCCATTTCGGCCTGCCGAGTTGAGAGTCGGACTCACACACCCGAGGCGGTACTGCACCTAAAATGGGGTTTACAGCGGCTTTTCCAAGATGTCCTCGAACGAAATGGGTATGCTCATCACGCAGAAGATGGAGCCTTCCCATATTGGAGTCAGTCCATCTCTGTGCATCCACTTTACGAAGAGCGGCAGTGAACGGCGTCTTTATCGATCTCTCCTTTAATGGGCTTTATTTTCTTTGTTGGATGACTCGGCTGTTTCGGATCATTAATGTACATCTGCTGAGCCTGGAGTTTACAGTGCTCCTTGACTGGCAATATGCAGGCCTGCGCGTGAAGATGTTCTATTGGGGAGCTCCTCGCACAGCCAGTAGCGATTCTAAGCGCAGCTTTCTGAGCACGCTGCGGCTTATTCCAGGAGCTGTCTGACACCAGGTGCTGTCACACTGGTGCCGCATGTTCCGGAGTAGGCTGAAGTATTGCTCTGTAGGTCGTCAATAGAGTCTCTCCGCTGCTGCCCCATGATGAATTATGGGGCTCATCAGAACACTTCTGGTCTTAAGAAAAGTTTTCAGATAGTATTAAAAAACATGGCGAAGCTAATCATAACACGTTTTTTTTCATTCAAATAGAGTCACATAGATTGGCTGAATGTTCCTAGTTCAATTTCTCGAATTATCCGGATTTCCTAGTGTTGGAATTATCAGTCTAAATCCTATTCTTCCACTCTATGCCATGTTTTCAAAACCTCCGTGGAAGACCATTGAAAGCGTGCGTGTAGGCCGACATCTAGTACATTGCAGGTCAAATCATTCCATGAGACTCCGATCGTGCGAATTTTTTAGGACCGTTTCAGAGGTAATGGATATTTTTCTAATTCTTTTCGTTGTTCGTGACGGAAGAGTGGTACAGCCCGAAGTTGACATTTGTTATGCTCATGTGAGCTTGGATTTTTATCTGGGCAGAGTGTTCTGATGCGCACGCGAAAATTACTTGTCCGGCATTTTCCGAGATGACCCATAATTAGGGCTACCTAATAGAGTTCTACCTGGAATTACAGGGGAACTAGTGAAAAAAAACAATTGAGCTATTGCTGATAGAAAATTGAGAGAGCGAAAAAGACCGGAACCCATTTTTCTCACTAAAACCACGCTTTTGGCGCTTCAAAGTCACAGTCCAAGCTCGTGGGTGAAATTTGATATTATGGTCCGGACGCTGTGTGTGGCAACCTTGCCAAATGCGGAACTTCAACTCTTCGGCATAAGCGAGAGAATCAAGTATGTTCACGAATTTTTCATCGTTCGGTTCCACAATCTTTGAGAGGCCATAACTCCGTTCGTAGTGGGTTCTGAGCGATTCTGGAGAAACCATTGTGATTAGCGTGAAAATCTTTCTAAGATAAGCAAAAGGACGAAAAATCGGTTCTGAGCCCACCCCTACCACCAGGTTGATAAGTTTTGTTGTTCGATAAGAAAAACACAATTTGATAGTTCAAAATACATTTTATTATTCAGTATAATCTCCCTGAACATTAATATGCCTAAAAAAATAAAAATAAATCCAAGTCTCATCCATAGTGATGAATCGACGGACAGAATCCACTTTATCCTTTTCAAAACGCTCCAATGTTGCTGAAAAAGTCGCATTCGAATGTGTTTGTGTTCAAATTGTTAGCGAATGCGGCACCCATTGTGCACACAGCTTTCTAAAACCCGAAATTTCACTTAAAATATGTCTCCCACTGCCTAATGAGATGTGTAGAGCCTCTACTAAATCTCTCTCAGTCAATAGACGATCTTTCAAAACCATATCCTGTATTTTGGCTATGAATTCTGGTGTTGATGCGCTTTTTGGACGTCCTTCACGTGGATCGTCTTCAAGGCTTGTACGACCACGTTTAAATTCAGCAATCCATCTTTCTACTGTTTTAATTGTAGGTGAACTATCATTGTACACTTTTAACATTTCCGTGGATTTCTTTTGGTGCTACAACTTCCAAAAATATGAATTTTATCACTGCACGATATTCAATTTTTTCCATTGCTGTGAGACCGCGACACTAAATGGCTTGTAAACAAAGAATTAATTGACGAATTGAAATGAAACTTCACATACGTTCATATGAAGAGTGTGCCAACAAAACAAAAGTTTTGGGCTAGTAGCAACGCCCTCTCTTATCGATCGACAAAACTTTTTGAACAACCTGGTATTACCATAATGAGAAGTGGAACTCCAGGAAAGATGTAATAATGTAGGGTGGTAGCACTGTTGAATGGAGCTCTACAAGAGAAACAGCTTGATTAGTCTGAAAATAAAATGTATGTCCACATTTTTATTATTTTCCATGCACTTCCAAGAATGCCGCCCTGAAAAGCGATTCTGAGGTTTGACTGCGCCTCTAAAGGCAGCAGACACGCTCGAAAAAGTTGTTGAGATAACTACGTTTCTGAAGTCGCATGGTTCCTAGTAGACTGCTCACGCCGTTGGAAGCGTCAAAAACGAGCCAAAACTACTAAATTTCAGCAATGCAAATCGAAAAATTTCTGCAACCCCGCCCCAAAATACGAACTCGTCCACATTGATAGTACTAATACGGTCCCTTTGGCTGGATTTTGATGCTTCCAACGAGGTTAACGCTCCAGTACAGGCTGTAAGAGTATATCGGCTTCCCTATCTCAACCGTTTTTTCGCTAATATTCGCTGTTTCAACCGCGCGCCGTAAAACCCGTCCACTTTCACCCGATAACAAAATAAACGTTATTCCTCTATTCCCACACAGTTTTCGCTCGTTTTTTCGTCAGTTCCCTATGCAACCAGCTCCAAACCTTTGATTTATGTCATAAAATTGATACCATTTTTGAGCGTGTCTGCTGCCTTAAAGTATTGATTGATCGGTGTAAGAAATTGAGGTCTTCTCATGTGATGGCGTGAGCCATTCAATTTTTCGTTGCTATTGCTTTAGATGATAGGTGGATCACCTGTTGCAAGTTCTTAAAGGATTACTTCCGAGCAGGCTCAACCAGTGGGTTGGTTGACACAGATTTCTATCCTGTCCTTCTTCATTTATTCACTTCGATATTCACTTCGACTTTCCATTGCTCTAAGAAGAGGTGCGTAAACCTTTGGATTCTGTGGAAAACTCTTTTATTGGTTTTTATCAGGGGTGAAGACTGATCCTTACTCCATTTCGCTCGATTCACCTTAAATTGCTGGAGGAGTGCTGGTTAGTTTGGGACCATACTTCCCGCGGCCAGTGATATTCACAGTGCACATAAGGCATATCGATTCCCGGTCGATATTGATTCTAAGCATCGCGTCGAGTCGCTCGTCGCTGGAAAGATGATCCCAGCCTCAAGCCTAGTTTTGACTGCAGGTGGTCGCTGCGGCCATGCAAGGGACAACTGTTCCTTTTTCATCGTTCGTAATGGAAAGCCGCTCCAAATGTGATCGCTTCGTGGCATATTTCCTACATCGCTGGATCGCGGCGATGAAATTCTATGTTTTACTGCATCGCTGCCTGAAGAGCGATTCTCAATGGTCGCTGACCATCGCTCCATCGCGGCCAAAATGGCAGCGATGGAGCGATTGCCAGCGAGTGACAGGTTCCGTCTACTGAACGTTGACCCTTTCACATGACGAGATCAGTGTTTTCGAGTCGAAACGCGTTATTGATGAATACCAGCCATTAATTTCACTTATTGATTGAATTTCTTCTATCATCTGTGGGCCTATGCACTATGAACAGAATCGCTGCCGCTGCTACATCGCTGCAGCAGCGGGTGCAAAATCGCTGCGATGAAAAGCAGCAGCGTTGCAGTCAAAACTAGGCTTCAGGCCCAAAGTATCTCCGTCACGAAGCCTGTCGCGGCTTCTAGCAATTAGTTCACTATTGGCTCAAGGCAGCGTTAGTAGCTCCTACATATTTCAAGTGACGCTGGAAGTTTGCTTCTTTACGTTTGTTATTGGTTTCACTCCTTAGGCCGTTGTTATACCAAAAGCTTGCGACCGCAACAGGTGCGGTTAATTGTTACTAATCGTGTCGGGGCCAGGCCCACACAGTAGAGTAATGCTGTCGTAAGAACAGTTTGCAGTACCTGTCGCTGGCTCGAAAGGGGATGTTGTGCCTGAAATGAGGAAACCGTGTGTTGATCGGTCGCAGTCGCGGCTCTCTGTCGCAGTGCACACAGCGACCGAGGGTTCAATCCAGTGTCCCTCCTGTTTTTCTTGACCCTGGGCGACAGCGACGGCTGTCCCTTGGCCACAGCGACGTCGCAGTGTTCTGCGACCACAACAGGTCTGTCGTAGGGTGTAATAATGGCCTTAGCTACCACTGCCACTGACCTGTCGGTGATGTTGACTGCATCGTAGGTGTAGCGGTGGTCACTAATATCATCAATACGATCGCTAATCGCGTGCCTTCTTCGGATATGTTCCATGCTCCATCCAGTGAGCGTTGGGCGCCAGCGTTTGAGCGCTGACGCTCTACATTTCGGGCTCCCTTCAGGCTTGGTTGACCAACTGATTCTCACTAGGTCGATACACACCGATTTCGTGACAGGCGGGTGCAGAAACTTCACTCGATGGGTCCATCTCCGATCTTCTGCGTGCGCCCGCAGTCCTACCAGACGATACGTATTCCACGCGCGTACAGGGACAGGGCTGGTGCCCCTAATGGCGCTGGGGATAGTCGGAGGCAGACGGACTCTGTCGGTTTTTCGACGAATTCTGACGGGGTCCCAGAGACTCGACGCTTAGCTATGAACGGAGCCTAAGTTTCAGTCTGGTCAATGGCAATCTCGTCGCTGGCAGCACTGAAAGGCTTTGCGATGCACGTACCCAGGTTTTAGCATGTCTAATCCGGCCTTCAGGCCCCCCCCCCAGGTCAGGCTTGGTCGAAAAACCTGTTGAGTCCGACTGAGTCCGGGGCAGAAAAACCGACCTCGGTGCAATGGACGTGTCCACGTGCGTGCGTGAAACACCCGTATCGATTGGGTGGATTGCGGTCGGCAGCAGTCGGTCGCAGTTGGACTCAGTGGGTTGATTTTTCTGCACCCGACTGTCACTGTGTCGATGCGTATCGACCGGGTGGGACTCAGTGCATCGACCAACTCTGACGGCGGCCTTAGGATTACTGCGTCGTACAATATGGGGAATTCAAGCGTGTACTAACGATATATCTTCCTGTCATTCCTATAGAAAGCCGCGACGCAGGTACGACGTATTCTGCGCGAGAGCGAGGCAAGCGATGATATATTTTCGGTTCGTTGAGTGTCACGTATGCGGCGTGACTGCTTCACAGCCGCTAACAAAAAGAGGCACTGCCTATAACATTGCTTTGTATAAATTGACGCCCACTGCACGTAAAGTGTATTCTGCAAAGTCACTTAGCGGAGATTTCTTCTCTTAGCTTTCTCAGAAAAGATTGTTGAAAAAGAGTTTCATTGGAGATGCTGCACACGTCTTTCATTTTTCAGAAACTGGGAAGATTAATGTAGGAATGAGTCACCTTGATTGGTTTTGGTTCTGGCTGAAACTCCCGTATGGCGCTTTGGGTGGGGGGGGGGGGCGCTTTTATGTCGAAAAAACGGCTAAAAAGCCCAATTAGCCTACAACGGTTCAGAACTTTTGGTAAAGCGCAATCTTCGCCTACTCCCTTAAACGGCCACTGAAAATAAACAACTGAAAAATCGACTCCGAGAAGATAAGAGTATTGAAATGGGATGGCTCCGTTCAATCCGCGCGTTATAGGAAAGGGTTTGTCCATTTGATAATCGTGTGAATTGTTGGATTCAATTTCTCCGTTGTTTGCTCTGAACAATAGCCCTTGAGAGGAGTGGGCGGGGGTCGCGCTCCAAACAGAAGTTCAGGGCCGTGTGGGGCTACTTTTGCCTCTTTTTAACCGTTTTTCGACATTGCTGCTGCCATAGGCTCGGAACCCTCCGAATTTTGGTAAAAATTCGGAAGCGGTTTTTATCTTGAACTTTGTCTTAAAGAAAAAATACGGCTGCTTTCGGTTCCAGGCAACGTTATCATATGAGAACTGATTAATCGTTTTTTGGATGTTTTCAGTGGACAGCTTCATCACCGGTTTAGCTCGCTCCTTTCAATTGAAGGAGCCGTTTCCTTAGACCCCGTCAGACTTGGTCGAAAAACCGACTGAGACCGGGGCGGAAAAACCGACTTCGGTTGCATTGGCCCTGCCCGTGTGCGCGCTTAGAACACCCGTATCGATTGGTGGGATTTCGGTCGAAAGCAGACGGACTCAATGGGTTGATTTTTCTGCACCCGTCTGCTACTACTCCGGTGCGTATCGACCTGGTGGGATTCAACAGGGAACTACTTCTAGTCAGCCTGGCCATTCCGGATGCAAGCTACTTTTCTAGAACCGCTTTCAGCGTAGAATCCGATTATGATCTTCGCAGCTGCCTCAAACTACTCTAAAAAAGTTACACGCGTTTTTCAGAGCCTGGCGACAAGATATGGGTACCTCCCATGAAATGGAAAAAATCGGATCTGGCTGAAAACTTGTATGCCGGGGTAGATTGGGCGCTGAACGCGAATCTGAAGTCCGATTGTCGAAATTCTGAAGCTTAGTGTAGGTTACGGTAGGTACCATACTATTTAGGGGGCTAAACCTAGCTTAGTATTTCGAAAAGGGACAAATGGACGTTAAATTCGTATTTACCACCCCGTTATACAAATTTTGAGTCAAATCTGAGACTTTGGCCAAACCACCGTATACCCACCGTAATCTACCGTAATCTGTCGAGAGTCTTCAAACGGACTACAGATTCGTGTACAGCACTCCAAGTAAACCCCAGATCAGCAATTTGAGCGATATCTATCCAAGCACTCCGAAAATCGTCAGAAGTAGCGATTCGCCATCAAGTTCTCCCCCGATTTGAAGCTTCGAATGAATCATGTCGAAAACTTCGGAAAATCGACAAATAAGCTCCAGATTCGTGATCAGCGCCCCAAATAACACACCTAGGAGGAATTTAAGTCAAATCTGAAACAATTTTTCAAAACGCTTTCAGCGCGTTTTAATTGGTATAAATAAACGCCCAATCGAAAATCCGTCTTAGTCCAAAACGCTATCAGTGTGCGCAAAGTTTGGAAAATAGAAAAAATCTCTCAAATTTTGCCCAGGGTGGTACTTTTGGGTGCCGAACACAATTTTGAGGTCCGTTTCCGGACTTTCCAAAGACTAATGCGCGTTTTGGAAGGTACAATAGGTACGAAAATCCTGCGAAAAAACGCCCATAACTTCTTTCAGTGTGGGTTTAGGCAGCTGCGAAGATCAAAATCGGATTCTACGTCAAAAGCGGTTCTAGAGAAGTATATTTCATCCGGAATGGCTAGGCTGACTAATAGTACTTCCCTTGTCAGTCCCTCGACCACCTTTGAAGGCGGCCTTACTGGTTTTTAATGGTTCAAGATTACATTTTTGGGCGAAAAAAAAAGGTTGAAGGCTTTCGCGATGGTCGTCTCACTCTTTTTTCTTGAGGAGCCATTTCTTCCTGGCTCGGATGATAAGGGAACAAAATCAAAACTAAAATTCCTTCTAAGCTTCTGTTCACTCAGAACCTGGGACCGCGCTTTTCGGTTACCGAATACCGTACGACAAATCGATGACCGTCTGGGTCGCCCGAAATGGTGATTCGGGTCGCGCGATGTTTCGAAACTTCGTCGACGCCAGAATAACTCAGGCAGTAACACCGGAAGGACCGACGCCGCCGAAATGCCTATCCGGGATGATTGCGGGAGCTTAGAGGGCGAATGGCGATAAGTAAAAGGCTCGCCTGGCTGATCGCAGGGAGGATATTAGGGCGCCGGTCGCACCGACGACAGCCATTAATGCTTTGGTCGGATCGCGGGCCTATGCGGAGTCCGTCGGTCGGATCCCGGGCAGCTTCACAGTTTTGTCTCCATGCCGGATTCCTCCTAGGACGATGGCGACCGGGGTGACTGCCATTGTGTATTCCGACCACTGAAGGGTCGGGAAAGATGGGGGAGGAGCGAGGTTCCTGATTGGGCGCAACAGGGGGCTAGTGACAGCCCACTGGCTGCGTCTCTCCCGTTTCTCCCGCCTCTTAAGGGTTTGGAATACACGATGGCCACCGCCCTGGCGACCGGATCGCGGGGTGAGTATTGTTCATCCCGCCATGCGCCCGCGATCAGACCGCTGTGCCTGTCCGAAGGCTGTCCGCAAATGATTACCTACGCGCAATTTCGGCTGCATCAGGGGGGGGGGGTCCGCACCGGGAAGGCCGGAACGTAGTCTGAGCAGGAAACTTTTCTAGCGGAAAAAAGCGACACTCGGCGATTTGCTGAAAGCTACCATAGATGTGGCTCGAATTTTCTCTCCGAGGATTATTTGGAGTGCTAATCCTGAATTAGAGGTCCATTCATCGATTTTCGGCAGCTTATGGTTTGTACACGGCAGTATGCTCAATGTCTCAGATTTGGCTAAAAATCTCTGCGACGGCCAGTTGGGGTTGCGAACGCTAAGTTGATGAAAATTTTTCGGTTTTCGAAATATTGAATCCGGTTTCTCGACCCAAGGCTTGTGATATACTTCAACCACACTGGATATCTGTCGCTAAACACAGCGACGGTGGAAGCGACAGGTTCTGGCACATTTCCAGTATGGCATGGTATCCACCGTAACCGGCAGTAAACCTGAGAATTCCGTCAAACAGACTCCAGATTCGTTCTGAGCACACTAAATAACCCCCTGCATACTTTTGAGCCAAATCTGAAATGTTTTCGAACTCTGAAATTTAGAGTTTGGTCAAAGTAATTAATGTTCTATATTTTTTATATTCGCCTGCTATTGAAGCACCAGAGCAGCTAGGCTAGCCATTCGATCCCGCTTATAACTAGATGGTAGCACCAAAACATATTCGCGGAATCCTTCCATTTTGGTGAATTGTGCATGTTTCAAGGATGCGTCAAGTGCCGATTATCTTCTATTCGGAGAATATAAGGCACCAAATGTCGTAGTTGGGTACTGTTAGGTATATCCCAGTCAACGATTTTCATTTTGTGAATTACCACCTATTAAAAAAATTGATTTTAGGTTTATTTTATTTCATTTTAAAAAAATCGGCGATCTCAAAAATGAAAATACTTGGCTATAACGGGTTGCACAAGCCCATGATCCGCGACTTGTCCTCTACTGGCCATCTACTACGGTAAGCGACGCTTTCTCGGTCGATCCCGTTATGCGACCCTGTACACGATTGATCCGCTACTACCGCCACTCACCCACTCACATGCCACTTGGCTGTTCAACACATGTGACATGGTGGGTGGGTGAGATGAGGCAGGGGCGTATCGATTGCCCGTTGGGTAGCCGATGCATTTCGAGGTTGACCGAGAACGGGTCGATTACGGTAGGGGATGACCGTATAGGGCCAGTTGCGGACAATGAGTTTTCTTCAGTACTGTGCTTATCTGGGCCAAATTCCGGTCCGCAATTGCGTCTCGACACGCTTTGCGGCTGCACGCTCCCGAGTCAGAAGAGCTTCCAGCGCCGCAGCCGCCGATCCGCTGACTCTAGGCGGGTTTTGGAAACGGGAAACTAAGAAAAATTGGAGAAAATTGTATAACAAAGTCACATCGAGTCGGTTTTGGCGCTGGAAACCCGACTGACTCAAGCGCGTGCGGCTGCAAAGCGTGTCGAGACGCAATAGCGGACCGGAATTTGGCCCAGATAAGCACAGTATCTTCAGTTTTTGAACCACACACCGAATTCGCATGTGAAATTTGAAAATGATAGTTTTGCGGGATGCGACAGTATGTGTTGGTTAGAAGAGGAAATGCGCTTTTGACTTGTATATCAAAAATTGCAGAAAACCTCCAGCCAAGCGAAAAAAAGGTTTCTAAAAATGGTCATTTATCATCCGTCGGTCTGATATAATTACCAGCCAGCCGCCTTGAGATTTAAACCGGCCGCTAGCCGCTGTTCAGATTTAAATGTTTTTTGTCTTGAGGAAACAAGCCATGGACTTAACCATAAGCTTGAGTCCCTCGCGAGCTGAGATTTGCAATCAGTTTTATAGATTTTTTGCTCCAGTTCGGCCGCTGGTACTAGAATACAGTTTCATTTCTCATCCAATTTCGCGTTTCCTGCCGAAAACCGAAACTTTCTCTACCGCAAACACTGATTTTGGATGGTTTTCTTATACCATTACTAATGCATGCGCCTTCTTCTAGTCGTTTTCGACTGCCGAGAAAAAAGGCCCAATCACTTCGTCCTTTGGCATTGGCGATAACAGGTTCGAATTAGCGTGAGCGTGGCGTCAACTGAAGAGTCGGCAGTTTCGTGGCACATCGTTACTTTCGTTCAGAATCCATTTTCATGAGTCAAAAGAGCCTTTCACTGATTGATGAATGCGTGTTTTTTCCCCTAGCATGAACATCATTGATTACTCTGATTTGAATACCACAGTGTCCATTGGATTTTTTTTCACTACTAAATCTCTCTTATCCGAATCGCTTTTCGCCATTGCACTCCTTATGATCATCATGTGTTTACAAGCTGACTTTCCTGTGCATTGGTTACTTTCACACCTCAGGCATACAATTTTAAGCTGAAGGGCAGCATATACGCTCGTACACGTGATTGAGAAAACTACGGAAGTAGATTCGTATGGCTCAGAACACAACGCCTACGCATTTTGAAGCGTCAAAAACGACCCACAGTGCCGCTATACGGGTAAGAAGTTTATCTCCGCCCCTGTATCTGCCCGCCCCCTGTTTTAAATGTTCTCCAAAACAGGGGTGCTGGGCCATGCCCACCGTTATCGATGTATGTGGTTTATTTATTGTTCCTATTGTACCACCCACAAACGTCGCCGGCGGTGGAACTGGTCCACCACCTCTGTTTTGGAGGAGTACGCGAATACAAGGGGCAGGGCCAATTTCTTACTGGTGTAGCGGCATTGTGGGTCTTTTTGGACGCTTCAAAATGCATAGGCGTTGTGTTCTGAGCCATACCATTCTATTTCCATAGTTTTCTCAACCACGTTCACGAGCGTGTATGATATCCTTAAAAAATCGAAAAAAAAATTGTTTCACCGCAAATGCTTGCATACGACTGGGAGCTGATACCAGCGCAAACTGGAATTTTAAAAAATGACTTGCTGAATGCTTCGCGGGGAGATGAGAGGAAACAATTTGAAGTACGTCAAATTTCCTTAATGCAACTGGGTAGGTCAAAAACGACAAAAAACGCAGATTTCCGAACTTTAGAAATTTGAGCTTTTTCAGTCCAAACTTTGTCCAAGGGATAATTTTGAGGCGCTTCACAGAGAGTAAGGTCAGTCTTTCGGAAGATTACAGTAGGTTACTGTATACAAATGATAATTTTCCTACTGTAACTTACAGTAATTTTCCGAGAAACTGAAAATGACCTTATCGTCGTGTTCAGCGCCCGAATAAATCCCCTGGATAAAGTTTGGGCCGGAAATGTTCAAATCTCTGAAGTCCGAAAAATTCGTTTATTCTGCGGTTATTGACCCACTCATGCTCATGAAGGAAATTTCCCAAACTTCAAATCATTCCTCTTTGCCTTCTCCGTAACCTTCAACAGTACCATTTTTCAAAACTCCGGCTTGCGCTGGGATCAGTTCCTAGTGAGAGCGCGGGGCGGCGCCAGTCTTCCAGGAACAACTTGAATATGAAACTGAACTGCTTTTCATGAATTTCACGCTCATCTTTAGAGGGCCTGGCTTCTCGCCCCGAGGGACCAGACGCAATGTTTATCATCCATATCGATAGAAAATTGAAATTGATTATTAACAGTGCGTCGCGTCGCCTTTGGTTCAGTTCTAAACACTTTGTTGACGTGCCGCAAAAGCCGGCGGCGGCGAAGATTAATTCTGCCTGTTTGTGTGTTGCGGGAGACTGTGGACAACGCATTGAACCTGGCGTTGGGGAAAAGGTTTTGCGCTCCAAATCTTAGGTATGGTTAGGTCCGTGGCCTGTTTCTTCAAGAAAAAACATGACAATCCAAACCGCGGCTGGCGTGGCGGTTTAAATCTCAATCTCTGAGAATTAAACCGCTGCGCCAGCCGCGGTTTGAATTTGAACCCTTTTTCGTGAGGAAACGCCAAGGACCTAACTATAAGTGGCTTGCTCCCTGTTTCCTGTACCAAAAAATCTTTCAAGATAAGGTGGGCCAATGCACATGCTGTGATGCTATAACCTTCCGCGATAAAGAATATTCGGAGATTCCGTGCCTGTTACGGTAAAACGAATACAGGACAACTGTTATAGGCCGTGGGCGGGGTGGCCGATGGGTTGGCTGGCCCACAAGAATTTTACCCACGAGATTTTCACCCATTTCTTGACCGTTTTTCGTCGTACTTCCGTTCCTACTCCTCATAGAGGGACCCAAAGCTTACGTGTTTTTCCAAAAACACGAGCAACTTTTTCATCGTGAATTTTGCCTTTAATATTGATACAATTATTAAGTCGCGTTGTCCTTTGCGGAAATTGTACAAGGTCGCTGTCTTTGAGGATTTGGAGTGAGATCCCGATTTCCCCAGAGTTATAGTGGAAGATTTGGCGGTATGAGTCTGCGGCTAGTTGCGTATCGGATAATATCCGGAAAGGTGGAAGCATGGAGTTGTGTGCGCTCGAATTGGCAGCACTGCTGACTCAAGTCTTATGCGGGTGTCGCGTCGCGGAGTAATCGGCGAGGGAGGAGACACACACTGAGCTGGTTGATATCGTCGATGCGACTGCTTGCTTCAGGACCTGAGCGCCGCAATACTGCCTTAGAATCCTCGCGAAGAAATTTGCGTAGAGTGCGTCCCAATTGGTGCATTGGTGCAATTCGAAAGGAATCATAGCAAGCAGCGCATGACTGTATGCTACTGCGACGACTTATTTCCGCATTCTGTTTTGGAACCTCTTCTTTAAAAAGAGTGCAAGTACAATTCGGATGGCAAATCTTCCATTATACTGTTCCCTTCGACAGAAAAGACTGAGTTGGAGGCGGCCAACAGGCGCTTTGTTTTAGCGCAAGCTGGTCGCGTTGCGGCCACCGTTAACCAATAGCTACATAGCTCTTCGTTCCATTCTGCTTTCGCCATTCGTCAACGATTCCAATGAAACTCTCATTGGTGCATTGAGTACAAGGCGACCCCGAGGTGCACCTAAATCTCCTGTTCTGGATAAGAAGGACTGAAGTCATTCTTGTCTCCTTCTTCTTCTTCTTTGCAGCCGCAGAAGGGTTTTTGTCATAGGTTCAAGAAACGGGCGACCGAAGTTGGATTCAACCACAAATCTATTGTCGTCAGTGAGGTGGGCCTCTTCGGACAGTCGAACAGATGAGCTGTAGTGTGGCCAGGGTTACCACAATCCGGACACTCGTCAGGCTTACTGCTGTCAATCCTATGCGAGTATGACATCAGCATAGGTGAATGCCCGCAGCGCAACGAGGCGAGGGAACATCTAGCTCGCCTACCGAGTTCCACCTCGGAGTTGCTGACTTCAGGTGGAGCGATCCCCAATATGGGGTTGACAGCCACCCTACTCAAGTGATCCCTGACGAAACGGGTGTGCTCCGCCCGTAAAAGACGAAGACGATCTAATTGGGAGTCCGTCCATCTTTGTGTATTGACTTTCTCGGGAGCATCCGCAAAAGGCCTTCTGATATTTCTCTCTCGCAGGATTCATAATCCTTCTTAATGGGTGATCAGGCTGCTTGACGATATTAATAACCAGTTGCTGCGCTTGGAGTTGACAGTGCTCCTTAACAGGCAGAATATGGGCTTCAGCATGAAGATGCTCCACTGGAGTGCTCTTTGCACACCCAGTGGCAATCCGAAGAGCAGCATTTTGAACTCGCTGCATCTTTGTCCACGATGAATCCGATACTATGTGTTGCCATACCGGTGCTGCATACTCCAACGCCGGCTGCAAGATTGCCTTGTACGTGGTCAGGATCGTCTCCTTACTGCTTCCCCACGACGTACCTCCCAGAGCTCGTAAAACGTTGAGCTTAGTTCTCACTGTAGACTGTTTCTGCTCAGTGTTTTTATGGAACCTCAGCGAAGGATCCAATACTAGACCAAGCAGCTTCGGGAAACGTGCGGCAGGCAGACGAGCGTCTTCCCAGTTCACAACGGGGTGAGCACAGTGTTCCTTAGGGTCAGTGGAGAAAACAGACACAGATGATTCAGCGGCAGAGACAGTGAGCATCATATCATCGAGAAAGCTCTTCAAGACGACGAGGTAGCTATTGATCTTGCGTGCAGCTACATTAATGTCTCTGTCCCGGCACAAGATGGTGATGTCATCCGCGTACGCAACGACTTTAATGTCACTTGGAGAGACGGGCAAATCTTCAAGGTAAAGACTGAACAGAGCAGGCGATATGACTCCTCCTTGAGGGACACCGGCAGCGATCGGGACGCTATTAGAGACATGTCCCTGGAACAGCACTTTTGCTCGGCGCCCTTTGATGAGTGCGGTTATCCATCGTTTCTGCCAAGGCGGGATGGAGGACCTCAAAAGCTTCTCAGACAGTATGCCCAAGTTGACACAATCAAAAGCTTTCGTGAGGTCCAGGGCTACACCAACAGTGCGTTGAGGTTTATAGGCGTTGAAGCCATCCAAGACATAGCTCACAATCTCCAGCAGCGCCGTGGTGGTAGAATGTAATTTGCGGAATCCATGTTGGTGCTGCTGTTTGTTATTATGCTCGGCCAGCTCCATGACGACCAGTTTCTCAGCGACCTTGACAATTGGTGATAAAAGACTTATTGGCCTGTATCCCTTCGCTGTGGATGGCGATTTACCAGGCTTCGGCAACGGAATGACGCTTGCCACTTTCCAGTCTTGGGGTAGGATGCACGTGCGAAATGAAGTGTTAACGACGTCAGCCAGGATTGGCATAATCTCACTCGGCAGTTTCTTCAATACCGCTGGACTAATGCCATCCGGTCCTATAGCCTTCGAGTTGCGCATCTCTTTTACCACCTTTTCAATCTGCGCAGGCGTCACTGCTTCTGCTTCGTTCATGAGTGACAACTTACAGAGCTCTCTAACAGTCACTCGATTCTGTTTCCCTCTCTTAGCCTGCGTTATGAAAAAATTCTTTCCGAGAGCAGTAGCAGCCTCCTTTCCCGATTTGAAAACTCCATTCTCGAACTCGATCATGGAATAGTTGGTGGAGGTGCTCTTGCCCGAGATCTCCTTTAGAACTTTCCAAGTTGGCGCTCCATCACTCCTGAAATTCATCTTCTCCGTGAATTCCTCCCAACACTCCTTCTTGTGCTTGTCCAGATCTCGCTTAATCTCGCTGTCCAGCTCAGCAATGGTCGGATCCAGGTGATCTGCGACTCTCTTTGCATCCCTTGTCCTTATCTTCTCCAAGATTTCCCTGGTGACATTGGGAAAGAAGGTCTTAACTTGGCCCTCCGGAATGGCTGCTTTCATGGCCTTGCGAATGGCGTCGGTCAAGTGACGTTCCTTCTGGTGCACGTTTCCATTCCATGGGTAGTCATCCACATGGCGAAGTGCCACCTCTCTGAACAAGCGCCAGTGTGCAAGGCCAAGATTTAGATAAGACCTTTGACGGATACCTGAATAAGGAGCAAGAGAATTAGAGAGATCGTTATGGACAAAGACGGGGATATGATCACTGGACAGAGTTGTAGCTGTCGACCAAGAGCAGGCGCTGGAGAGATTAGATGATACAAGAGAGATGTCTGGACTAGAGGATCGGCCGTTGGCCGGGAGACGAGTGGGCTGATAATCGTTGAGAATGACCAGATCGCACTCCTCCGCCCATTCTTCGACGTCTTCTCCTCTAGCGTCAGTTTCAAGCGACGAGCAGAATGTATGAGCATTGAAATCGCCTGCGAAGACAACAGAGTGTGAAAGTGAGCAGTCGTACAACTGCTTGAGTGAGGGAGTAGGGTCGTAAGATTGGGGACAGGACGTGGTGGGAGGGATATAGATATTAAAAAGAGATATAGGTGTTTTAAGAGGGAGATGGATAGGTAAGTACTCAAGAGTACCGTCCGATGGGGTGTTTGGTATGATATGAGAGGGTATACTAGATAATACAAAAGTGGAAACTCCTCCACCGTGAGCTGACCTTGGAGCATGATAAGCAGTGTAGCCAGGAATGTTAGGTAAACGAGCGTTAGCGGAAGGAGACAGCTTGGTTTCCTGAACCATAATGATATCAGGATGATGAGTACGTGCGAAAAGAGAGAGTTCAGACAGCTTGGCTCGAAGGCCGTTGAGGTTGATATGTACAATAGAGAGGGGGCGGTTGGTGAATGAGGAATCAGAGTTGCTGGGGGCAGAGCACAGAACACAACGGAAGGAAGAGTTGTGATGCCTCGCAGAACTGAGACCCGAACAGAAGAGCTGCCCCCACCTTTGGCCTCCGAAGCACTGGACGCTTGTTTTCCTCCATGTGACATCTTTGCCGCACGTGGCGCATGGGTACTTCTGAGCATGTCCTGGATTTCTCTCGACGCCGGCCATTTGTAGTAGAATCTTTAGGAGAGCTGCGACCAGCCAGCACCTCTCCCATGACAAAAACCCTCTTCGCGGAGGGGTTGACGTCGGTTTGCACGTAGAAGGTCTTCTTTCCTCCACACTGCCACGGCACGAAAGTACGACATCTCGGCAGCATTCCTGTCTCCAGGAAGATTAACTCTATCCGACGCGTTGTGGACTGAGCAATGGCCGCAGCTGCACTCGGGCGCTCTTACTGCAATAGCGACGAAGATATTTGCGGTAATCTCGTCGTAAATCCGAGGCTGCCAATTCCAAGGTAGTTTCCCGGTGAATTCGCGTCATTCTCACAGTATTTTCCCGGCTCCTGGTACTTTCGCGTTAAATTCTCGGTAAAATCATGGTTTGCGGTGAATCCTCGGCGAATCCCTGGCAGTTCCCCTCAGCAATCCCTATTAAGAATGTCTCCATTCGCATCACCACGCTCCGTTCGGTCCGTGCCTTTCTTTTTCTTCTTTGCAGCAGCAGAAGAGTTCTTGCTTTGGGTTCAAGAAACGGGCGACCGATGTAGGATTCGTCCACAAATCCATTGTCGTCAGTGTGGTGGGCCTCTTCGGGCTATCAAATATGTAGGTGTGCTGCAGTGTGGCCAGAGTTACTACAATCCGGGCTCTCGTCAGGCTTGATGCTGTCGATCCTATGCAAGTATGGCGTCAGCATAGAAGAATGCCCGCAGCGTAACGAGGCGAGGGAACTCAGAGCCCGTCTACCGTGTTCCATCTTGGTGTTGCTGACTTCAGGTGGTGCCATCCTCAATATGGGGTTGACAGCAGGGATGTGCGTAATTACGACTAACGACTAACGAATTTAACGACTAACGGGCTTTTTGGGTGTTACGACTAACGACTAACGCCTAACGAAAATAAAAAAATTTTCGTAAGCAATCCCAAAATTCGTTAGAAAGTCAATAATCATTGAAATCGCGCTCCAACCCAAGGATTACACCAGGATAGACATATTGCGCTGTTGTTTGTTCTAGTTGAATGGTTCAAGAATACCCGTAGCTTTCAGCGTTTATTATATCTACTGACACTGCTTCGCAGTTCTGGAACCCCTATATTAAAATCTCAACCGAACGTTGCGCAAGGTTAGGCGCAGAATTATGCGACTTCGTGTCGGTCGCGCTAACTTATGGTAGGCTCACTGAACCAGTTCCGGCACTGACCGGCTCCAGCGAAGATTTTTGCAGAGGGCACTATCAGACGTGATGAGATGGAGCGGTGCCTGCAGGCCACAACTACAGGAACTGTATCCGATGATTGGATTGTAAAGGGTGCCATCCTTCGATATTCAGTCATAAATTTGAGATATGGGGTTTCTATACAGTGGTGCTACGACCTCTCAGGGGTAAAATTTCCACTGCTAATTTTCGACCTTTCCACATTATGGGAACAAGCTCTAAACCACGTAAGCGCTCGGCTCGCGACGCTGAGCAAGGAACATTTCGTGCAGAGTCGGTGCGATTTTTCGTGTTGCCACTATCGGGTAGATCTCAAATAGCATTATATAGTGCAGAGTGACAAATTTTGCATTGCAAAAAAAAACAGAGTTCTAGATTGTCTCGGTTTTCCATTTTGTTTTTTTTTTGTAACCGAAAAAAATTACAAAAATCGGTAAACGCACACTCTCGAGTATGAGGTTCCGTGCAGCGATGTCTGAGTGGTTAGGGAGATATTTTTATTTCTGTATTTACAGGCTTGCAGTTTGAACTAGGTTCTCTAACAAGGAATATTTATATCTTTAATGGCCATGAATGTTTCAAAAATCATACATCTCTTTATGCCTTCCTTTTTTCTATTCATAAGGTTTTTTTTCTGACCCAGTTGCGCTTGTTTTGGAAGCCTAGATTTTTAACGACTAACGATTAACGACTAACGACCAACGAGGGTTTTGGCCGGTTGAACGACTAACGACTAACGAATTGCAAAATTTCTATTACGCACATCCCTGGTTGACAGCCACCTTGCTCAAGTGATCCCTAACGAATCGGGTGTGCTCCGCACGTAAAAGACGAAGACGATCCACTTTGGTTTCTGTCCATCTTCGTAGAGTTCGCGCAATCATTTTAGTCTGATGAATGGACTGGGCGCTGCGACAGTAGATCACCCCGCGCGAATCGATACCCCATTTCCGGTGAGGCCGCCAACCCCGCACAGCCAACCGCCTGGTCCATGCGTCTGACTAAAAAGAAATCGGAAACTAAATATTGACTTTCTTGGGAGCATCCGCAAAAGACCTGCGTGCCTTTTAATTGGTATGATCCTTCTCCTTCTTGAAGGAAGCCGTGGCGCAGCGAACTATTATGACATGACTCGATGTGTTCATACCTATCACTGTTCGTCGCCGCTACCTTCGATCCAATAATCGACGATAAGTCGCAGGCCAGCTTACATAAAGTCCGCTGCAACGAGGTAAGGCGGTGGTGCGGTTGCGCACTCCCCTGAGTACAGTGTATACTGTCTTTGCTGTAGCAATCACTTCCCGAGATCAGACGTGATTTTTTTTTGCGGAGTTAGTATTTCCACTCTCATATTTTCGCTTGTTTTTATTGGTTCTACTGTTGGAGTAGTATCAATGAAAACAGAAGCTTGCTAGTCAATCTCAGGCCTCGGTCATAGCTGGCCGATCGGCGTAGCCAGCATGGTCGATAATCATGAAAGGCATGATCGAGGTGGGAGCGAAAAAAAAATACCCGATGTGGCTGACCCGACCGATGTTCGCATGATATAAGGTAAGAAATGAATTATATCCATGATATCGTTCCACATAATTCATACATATCGACCGTATCGGCCACAGCTGGCCACACCGAGTGTTTTTTGCAACCTCCATCGCCCATGTTTTTCATACGTATCGACAGGGTTGGCCACGGCGTTTTTTCAACCAACTCTGACAGGGGCCTCAGCTGTTTCGGAAATTAATACGAGAGAAATGCTATGGTTTGTATCCTATCTTAATGAAGCCGCAGCTACTATCACGATATCTTGGGAGTGGAGCGGTTGTTTCTCCATTTTAACCACTCTGTTTCCTCAAAATCAGCCGTTCGGTACTGTGCTTATCTGGGCCAAATTCCGGTCCGCAATCGCGTCTCGACACGCTTTGCGGCCGCACGCGCCCGAGTCAGTCGGGTTTCCAGCGCCAAAGCCGCCGATCTGCTGACTGTAGGTGGGTTTTGGAACCTGGAAACTA
This sequence comes from Aplectana chamaeleonis, assembly GCA_029168955.1. Lineage (NCBI taxonomy): Eukaryota > Metazoa > Nematoda > Chromadorea > Rhabditida > Cosmocercidae > Aplectana > Aplectana chamaeleonis. The sequence goes on along the minus strand of JAPDOI010000380.1, from coordinate 323,135 downwards.
AGAAAAATTGAAGAAAATTGTATAAAAAGTCTCCTCGAGCCGGCTTTGGCGCTGGAAACCCGGCTGACGCGAGCACGTACGGCCGCAAAGCGTGTCGAGACGCAATTGCGGACCGGAATCAGGCCCAGAGAAGCACAGTATCTATGATCAATCTATCGTAGCAGTGTCGCGGCTTCCTCGCATCCAGAGATTGACGATACAGTGTAGCATAAGAGAAAATCCGAAACCACAACACGACCTTCTTACGTTGTCGTGGTTTACGTCATCTTCGAAACGGAGCGGTCGTCTTGTGAAAAACAGAATGGTAGAATTGGAGAATGGATCGCTTCGCCGTAGGTTAGCGTTATCATAGCTGCCTCGCGGCGTCCGAAAAAATGGCATGGGCGGGGTGGGCGCGTGAACCAAGAGTTGTGGGCTGTGGCTTTTAACTAAAGCGGCTACATCCGTGTGGATTAAATTCTAAAGAAGTCACTAGATGCAACTAGCAGACTTTGCCCACAACTCCGTTGTATCTAGAGTCGTCGGAGCCTTGTTCGCCGGGTTTTTTTTATTGAAAGAGGACATAAACGTGTGTGGTCCGTCTCGTTCAAATAGGAAGCCGCGACGCCGCTTGGCGGGGAAAGTGACCCGCTTAAAGATGAGGGGATTATGGTTTTGATCGATCGAATGCTTTGCTCCCACTAGCTGTGTGCGGCTTCTTAGCTGAACTTAGCGGGCATTAGACACGGACTGCCAGAGGGTATAGACTGCGCGTCACTGGAGTAAACTCGAGGAATCACAGAGTGCGGTAGAATACAGCGAGCCGACGAACAATTCTGCGTCGGTCGCGTTTTAGCGGCCAGTTCGGCTCAGAACCGTTTCAAGTTGCGGAGGTAATCTGACGTTAACGGAGCATTCAAGAATCCATTCAAATGCGCCGTTGGCGTTGACTCTATACTTGTCCAGTAAAATTTTCTGGGCCTTATAGGGCTGCCGTACGTGTGTTATCGTTCTTGAGATATCAATGATAACGTCTGTTCGATCAACTTGAAAAACATTCATTCCTCATTTCCATGTAACGTCATGGTTCATTCATAGCCTTCAATGTTCTGAGGTGGTTCTGTTACCTGGTCGTCTCAGGTTCATTCGATTTCCTTTGCACTGTTGTGTCGCACTCCTCAAAGCAGGTCCCAAGACAGAAGTACTTTTGAAGTATTTCAGAGATTTGATGCGGTAGGGTGGCGATGTTCATCGAGTCGTGGGTTCCATTCATATTCTCACCGCAGCATCGTCTACTTCATGCGTCGTTCTTCTTCTTCATTGTCCCGTATCTCTACAGGTTAGTCAATGTGCACTCGAATAAAAAGTAGTCACAAGTTGGCTGATTCCAAATATCTCGGCGAGATGGTGACGGTAGGGATTGAAACTGTTTGGGAGGGGGGCTCTCGAGAAAATGAAATGATACATCAATGAAGATGAAAATTTGGGCTGATATCATATGCCTGATAGCGTTATCAGTCATTGTTTTCGTGGAGACTCCATGGAAATACTTCTACTTCTCGAAGCGGTATCATTCATTCTCCATCTGAATCCTGAGCACCCCTCCCCCCCGAAATAGTTTCATACCGGCTCACGTCCCTCTGATCCAAAATGACGGCTCGCGCCCCACATTCTCAGGGTGCTGGCCAGAAGCGAACCATGCTGCATGCGGGAACACCGCGGTTAGGCCCCCGTCATAGTCGGTGGATCTACTGAGTCCCACCGGGTCGATACGCATCGAATTCGTGGAGGACGGGTGCAAAAAAATCAACCCACTGAGTCCGACTGCGACCGTGTGAAGCCCACCGCAATCCCCCCGGTCGATACTGATATTTCACATGCGTACAAGGGCGGAGCCAATGCGCCGACTGAGTCCCACTGAGTCCCACCGAAATAATCCTCACCCCACCCTGTCGACATAGGTGTTCTTCACGTGATTTAAGTGCATTTTTTTTCGGCCGACTGCGACCTGCCGAGTCCCGCCGCATCTCGACTCTCGCCGTCTGCGCTCTGCCCCACGTCTCAGAACTTTTTACTCAAGTTAAAAACTAACTACTGGACAAGTAACGGATGGCTTGCGTTACTTGTGTGGAGCTTGTGAGCTAGTAGGGTTAAGGCCGTTACAGACTGATACTTCAATTGTTCACAGTTTGTTTTATAGTTGTTTGATTGTGCTATTAAACTTGTCCATCTTGCTCATGCACAACTTTCAAACTAATTATAAACTTCTAATAGTTTAGTTGTTATGTATTTATCCAAATGTTGAGCTTCACTTTTCCATCATACTCAATGGCCAACTTACCATCTACCGATACTCTACTTCAACTAATGTAAAACTTAGTTAAAGGCTCATTTGACATGTTTACTGGAAAACAACCACAGAAAAATACAACGATGCGACAGTGAATTCGGACGCTAGTTCAGGGAGCTGTGTAGTCTTTCTTCACCAGCAGGTCCCATTTCGTGTCGAATCTCTTGGCGTCCTCGCTTCAGTCCTCTTCGGAACTTTGTTGAGGTAAGTGAAGGGGAATAGTGGAACTCGCCATCCATGACTTCGTTTTGCGGTGCTGCCTCGGTTTAACTGAATTCACATTTTGATTCACTAACCGGATCAAAGAGAAAATCTTCACACTTTGTATCCTTGTTCGTATGCATCGATAGGTTTAAGGAATCACTGTCGAAGTCAGGATTCCTTGCGGAAACTTATTTATCAACAGTCATGTTGGGGATCATATTTGTATCGTTTCTGGCACTATAGTCGCTGTCCTGATGCACCTTGCGCGAACAACTTATCCTAAAGAGCAATTAAAGACTCACAAATTTTTATAGCAATCGGATTCTTCAGTACAGCTTCATCGGTTTTTGGGATGCCCTATTAGGCCCCCGTCATAGTCGGCTGAAAGCCGGCTGTCCCATCCTTACCCGGTCGGTAAGTATAAGAATGACGCAAAATGGGAAACATGAAGTGATAAAAATGTCAATGATAAAATTCAAGCTTCTGTAGGATGTACTAGGTCGCCAGAAGTGTAGTTTTATCATTCGAGACGTTTTTTTATCAGACGAGGTCAATTTTTATCAAATCAGGGCGTTTTTCATCATTTGGGTGGTCTTGTGGCACCAAACGATGAGGGAGGTGAGCGGATTGGATGGAAGCGCTGGCCACTGTTATTGGTCGGCGTCACTTCGGTAACCAATAATGCTGCTTAGCCCTTCCCTCTGATCCGCCCAATCTTCTCACTTTTCGGCGCCGCAAGACCATCCTCATCATTTGAGTACGACTTTCATCAGTTGAAGGTGACTTTTGTCACTTAATTTCTTTTTGGTTTGCATGTTTCTCATACATGTCGACCGGATGGGACCAGTACGGCCGGTTTTCGGTCGACTATGATGTTGGCCTACGTAACCAAATAACCGAGCAGATCGCTTTCAAAAACGGCGTTTTGCGGTTCGTTTCGCTCGCACAAAGCACCGCATTGTCACAACTCACTTCGAAACTGACGAATTAAACTTTCAAGGAAAGCTCCGTGTTCTTCGCAGTGAAGCGATTGCAAATTTTTGAAAAAGCGTCTTTTTGACTCCAGTATTCCGCCGAAAATGTGTATTTCCTTGCACAAATCCAGCCGATCACAGGACAAAAAATGGCAAATTCCATCTATCCTGACCAACCCTGAGAATTTCGACCGAGAAATAGCCGCCAAATAATGCTCGCCGCAAAATAGCCGAGAAATAATGCTTTCCCGGCAGGTATGCGGCGCATTTCAGAAGCACGATTCAGATGGCAGCACCTCCGTCGGTTCGGTTACTCAAACTTTGTCCAGTCTGATGGCGTTTTGGACTTGTACGGATTTCACAGCAAAGCGAATGCAATGTTGTATGAAAACTTCTTTTTGGCTCTGGCATCGTTGAATACCGCATTGACGAAATCTGCCTCAGGGAAAACAAAATGGATGGCAGCAATAGGAATCAACTCACAAAGTGATTCGCAGATTAGCTGTAGATCAACCGTACAGGTGAGACGTCGGAATGAAAATGAAGCCCATCTGTTTATAAATCCTGAGTAGTAGCTTTGTTGTATGCAGCATATTTATGCTATCGTAGGAGTTGTGCATTATGTTGTTTTTTAGTAGTCCGTGTAGCGAGTCGATGCATAGTCAAGCGCTAGTTGTTCGTGATTTCTCCTCTGTTCGAAGGTAGTGTTATAGTTGTCCGTACTCAAGATATATTGATGAATACTTGTCCGTCGCCCCTTTGTTCGCACATTAGATGTCTATGAGCAAAACCACCGCAAGCAAATTAAGTTTGAATTAAATAAGCGAATTTATAGCTGTGAGTGTCTATATGTATCGTTTTATACTTGTTTGAGGCGTTTAAGTTAGTTTTCAACCTTAGTAAAAAGTTCTGAGGTACTGCTGATACGGAAATCAGATTCAGACATGTTGAAAACAACAAAAATCAGCCACCAAACACGTTCCGATTCACAGCTGAAGTGATAATCGTCACTATCAATTGCGTGTTTCGCAGAGGAGTTGGTTGGCGATGGGGGCAACCGGACTCAGTGGGACTCAGCAGGTTTTTCCACCCCGGACTCATTCGGACTCAGCAGGTTTTTCGACGAAGTCTGACCAGGGCCTTAGGCCCAGTGCATGCTTCCCCCGACGCGCGACCGCTCATATCAGCAATATCGATTTTCGGACGATATTGATGATAAACATGAGGTGCTCTTTCGGAATAGACGACCCATTAAAGAATGCAATGAAATTAGCAATTGTTTGGACTCGACCGACCGCTCGGTTGATCACATCAAACAGTTCAGTGTGTTTGAAAAACACTAAATCATTCAACGGCTCTAGTGGGATGAATTCTCATGAAGTCGCCTATTCCGAAAGAGTACCAAACGTTATGTCGCGTCGCTCTTCGCGGGAAGTATGCACTAGGCCTTGGGGGCTCACGGCTCGCCCACGCGCCACGAAACATGTCACGCCATCTTCAATTTGGACTGTTGGGGTATCAAATGATGGTAGTTAGACTCTGTTTCATTCCAAGTGAACTGATGTTCTCGGTTATCACAGCGCGGAGCGGTGGCTTTTTCGTCGAAACCTCCTTATCACTAGTTTTATTCCACCAGGCCCACCGCTCCGAAGCTGGTGATAATCGAAATAAACAGGTCACTAGTGATGTACCAGAGCTTATGAATGATCGCGCCGTAATGTGCTGACCACGTGCACAGCTTGTGAGACCCGCATAATTCTGACCGCAGACTCAGGCACTCAGGACGACGGCCGGCGAACCTTTCCCAGCTAGCCCGCGGTCTCCGTCCTCCGGCCGCCCGCTTTTGGTTCGCCGGCCAGCTTCATGTCGATGGCCCACCGACCTTTTTCAGCTGGCTCGCTGTCCTTTTCCGTGGATGGCCCGCGCTTGGTTCGCCGGTCAGCCGTATGTCGACGGCCCGCCGACCTTTAACAGATGGCCCGCGATCATTATTTGCATAGTTGTTTACCTCAAGCATATCACCTCGGCACCACGGCGGAGAAACGCCCCGCCTTGGTCCGCCGCGGTCTGCGGTGAGGAACCACTCTCCCGGCGGATCGCGGCGAAAACCGCCCCCCCCCAGCCGTGGGGATACCCCGATCCCCTCAGCGGTCAAAAATATGCTGGCCTCCGGAGTGTGACTCGAAGTCACCTTCCAGGGCCGGCAATAGATTGCCGAATGAGGACTCCAGTGAGATGAGTCGCCTTTTATACCGGCTGTGCACGTGATAACCACGTTACGACGAGATCAGTCGTGATCATTATCAATTGTCTTTCCAACCGGCAGAATTGAAGATGGCATGGCGTGTTTTGTGGTTCGCGGACGAGCCCATATCCGCGCTGCGTGTGCGTCGCATGCACCATGGTTCGCCGCTGGCCGGCACCCTCGAAATGTGGGGCGCCGGCCGTCGTTTTTGGCGTATAGGTTCGCCGGCTGTCGCCTTGAGTACCTGAGGAGGGGATATCCTCATGGCTGGAGGGGGGAGGGCGATTTGGATTTCGCTGGTAGAATGCGAGCGTGCGAAGGCACCACGCTATTGGACTTTTCCCCTCCCCTCTGTTACGCCCATGTCTCTCCGACTGTTTGGCCGGACATCCCGCATAACGACCACCAACAGACGGTTTTCGCCGCGGACTGCAGGCAAGGTGGTTCTACACGACAGATCGTGGTCAACCATTATGGCAAAAAACTAGTTGGAGGGCTGTTCAGGATTGCAGTGAAGAGCGAATGATACCGCTCAATGAAATCGATTTTTTTTCAATTCAAGTTCTATGAAAACAGTGGCTGATCCAGTATGTGCAGAAATTTTCATTTCCTTGAAATGAATCTTGAGTGCCCCCCCCCTTCCAAGTAGTATTGCACCGCGATGATTACGTACTCAGGTACTCAGGGCGACGGCCGGCGAACCTCTATGCCGAAAACGGCGGCCGGCGCCCCACATTTCGAGGGTGCCGGCCAGCGGCGAACCATGCTGCATGCGACGCACACGCAGCGCGGATATTGGCTCGCCCGCGAACCACAAAACACGCCACGCCATCTTCAATTCGGCCGGTTGGAAAGGCAATTGATAATGATCACGAGTGATCACGTCGTAACGTGCTTATCACGTGCACAGCCGGTATAGAAGGCGCCTCATCTCACTAGAGTCTTCATTCGGCATTCTAGTGCCGGCCCTGGAAGGTGATCGCTCTCAGGAGGCCAGCATATTTTTGAACGCTGAGGGGATAGGGGTATCCTCACGGCTGGGGGGAGGGGGGGTTGCCGCGATCCGCGGGGAGAGTGGTTCCTCACCGCAGACTGCGGCGGACCGAGGCGGGGCGTTTCTCCGCCGTGGGGCCGGGGTGACTTGTTTGAGTTAAACAATAACACAAATAATGATCGCGGGCCATCTGGTAAAGGTCGGTGGGCTGTCGACATACTGCTGGCCGGCGATCCAAGCGCGGGCCATCCACGGGAAAGGACAGCGAGCCAGCTGAAAAAGGTCGGAGGGCCATCTACATGAAGCTGGCCGGCGAACCAAAAGCGGGCGGCCGGGGGACGGAGCCCGCGGGCCAGCCGGGAAAGGTTCGCCGGCCGTCGTCCTGAGTACCTGAGTACCTGTGCCGGATCGAGGTTTTTTTCTGTCGTGAACAACGACGCCCCCGAGGCGGCATGCATGAGGTAATGGTAATGTGAATAATCGTAATGACAACGTGGAAGCCGCGGACCCATTTTGCTAGCTGGTAAATGTTGGCGACCCATAAATTCGCGAGCATGGGAAACTGATTCGCGCACGAAAAGCGGCGGATTCGGAGACAGAAATCGCGAGCAAGCTCAGACACTCAGGGCGACGGGCCATGACTGTGAGCACTGGAGTTGGGCCTATTCCAGAGTTTGATTGCCGTGTGATGCGATAGCATGATCATGAAGAGTATACATCGTGATCGCATTGCATGTCAATTCTCATTTGAAGTATGTTATCGCATGAATAATGTTATACAGCCCACCCCCCCCCATTCGGCTCTCGTAAACAAAATTGATGATAACCAGTTGATAAAGTGTAGGGTATAAAAGAAATGAAGAGCGGTGTGTCTTCATTGACGCACCGTCCTCCTCCAGGGTTTAGCAGGAGAGCCTCTCCATGGGCTAGAATGTAGGAAAACAGCACCACCGGTGGTCAAGATCTAACAAAATCGGAATAAAAACGTAGAAAATTTCATAGCCAAATCGAGGGAGCCGATTGGGGGGGGGGTGGGCTGGACAAGAGAACCCGTTATCGCATCGCACGGCGGTGGTACTCCAAAAGAGGCCTGCACTCGCTATTCTGTCGAATCATAGACAATTTGCAGGATGATGAGCTGCAAACACGAGTTTTCCGCGAAGAAGTCGAATGCACGTGTGGCTGCGTAAAAGTCTCCACACATCCCGTCGGGCGAGTGGCGGCCTATAAGAGAATAACACTCCGGTTTTCACTTAAAAGTCGAGAGATGCGAGGTGTAATGGTAGAGTTCGCGCTTTGTATTCAATTTTTGCAATCGCTACTCGTCAGCTCCCCACAAAGATATTAGGAACGCACAACTGCAGAAGTGATTCGCGCTAATGCATGCCTTCACGAGACTAAGGGGGGAACCTTACTTACATCGCGCCACGAAAATCGTGCGCGATGTGGTTTACTCTGCGATGTACATCGCGCCAACACATAGCATCGCGCTAGAGAGAAACCATACTTCGACGCCGTTTTGCGCGTTCATCCAAACATGCACAAATATGAAAGAGCAGGGTTTTGAAAGTTTTCAAGCTTATTTTCGCTGTCGTTTCGGTTTCGCAAAGTTTCTGCGCATAAAAAGGGAGAATGATTGAGACGTTTAAGTCTTCTGTTGAATAATATGTAAATAAAAACCTTTAATTTGAAGAAACACGATGTTTCAGGGTCATGGTAGGTTAGGCATGGTCGTGGCACGTTTCCAGATAAACAGAACGTGATTTGAATTAAAGTTTCCTCCTGAGAGGGTTGAGAAACGGCAGTGAAAGAAAAAATAACTAATAATGTGCTTGAAAAAATGTTTTCGCAACAATTTTTTCCGATTGAGCCTCAGCTATTTTCACAAAAATTTGAGCATAGGGCTATAGCGGAGCTGCCGACGGACCACGGCTTCCGCAGTCGAGTTTAGGATAGGGTAATACATTGAACACGAGAAAGCTTCGAAATTCGTCCCTCTGGCAGATTTCGATTTTTTAAAAGCGTGCGGTTCGAAGTGGTAGGCGACGCGTGCGGTCATGAATGGTTTAACTGCGCTCAAGGAGACACAGAATGAAGAGGGAATAAAAGAAAGAAGAGGGAAAGATCGAAACAAGAGGAGGAAACTACGAAATGTCAAAAAAAGCTCCCGCGATGTCCCCACATCGCAGTGCTGGGCGCTGCGATGTGATGGAATTGCGAACGCGCGCTAAACAGCAGGCATCGCACAAAAATCTATGGTTTAGACGCGATGTGTGCGCGATGCCGTCGCGCGTAGCAGCTGCCACGCAAACGCCGCGTGCGACGGCTGACCTAACCGCGACTTCTCGATTCCTTTGTCGCGCGCGGCGACCAGTGCTACATCACCCTTCTGACTGCGATAACATCGCTCCAAGTAAGGTTCCCCCCTAACAGGAGGACACCATGTCTGCGGGGAAAATGGTTCTCATTCTTTGTGTTGCAGCTATTTCCATGAACAACATCAGCTGAGGTCGTATTCAGTGGAAAGAGCCATGTCGCTGGCATGGGATCGTGCGATATCGAAGCCTGGAATTCCCTTCAGAAGAGCAGTTGTTGGGTAAGGCCAAGTTTATGTTTAGCTGCAGCGATTGGAAGTGAAGTGGGCGCGCTGTTTTTGAGCGTCAGCCGAGTTTACGTTTCTTTTGTGCATTTCGCAATCCATGGTTTCGATGACTAAAGATTTGGTACGGATGTGGTGAAACTGGATGCTGATCTGGGATGAGCAGAATTGGGTGCGGGAGGGGCACTCACGATTCAAGTGAAGAATGAATGATTCCACTCTCAGGAATCGAAATATTTCCGTGGAGATTGTATGCAAACCAGGACAGATGACACTATCAGGCATCTGATATTGCATGAAATTTTGATTTTCGTGGATGAAAGTTGAGTGGACCCCAACTAGTTTTGCATCCGGAATTCCGCGCGTTGAGTTCAAAATCCGTAGTTTTGCGCATTTTTGTCATTCAGCGTTCAGCTTTCCGAAACCGCTCGAAGTGCCGCGGAACACGGAGTCAAGGGCCCATTTCGGCTCTATCCTAGACGGGGGGAGGGGGCACGCAAGATTTAGTCATAAAATGAACGAAAAACCTTATAAAAAGTTCTTGATATTGCTGTAAAGCATTGCTATTGAAATGCTATAGAAATACTCCGTTTGGTAGCGTAACAGATCGGTGGATCGCTTCATTTCTGACCTGAATCCTAGGTGCCGGTGCTATGTGGGAAGGGGGGGGGCACTGTTGTATCGCTCTTGGCCACGCCCATTTCTCCGTGCCGCAAAGACTCCTGATTCCGGCAGGGGGAGGTAAACCCCGGGTAGGTGCTCAAATTTAGTGCGGCACAGTAAAATGGGCGTGGCCAAGTCCATCGCGCCATAGTGGCCCCCCTTCCCTCATAGCACCTAAGTGCCCCCTTCCCCGTCTAGGATAGTGCCAAAAATCCTTCTTTGGCGTTTCCGTACACCGCGGTTCCGGGCGTTTCGTATATGGTTTCCGAAATCCGAGTAAACGGTCCCTGGAATTGATGCACTAGAGAAGAGGTTGTGCCGATATAGCACGGTTTTTGCAAGCCATACACTGCTCTCGCCAGTCGTGCAGCGTTCCAGCGATTACGGCGTGATTGGGAGAGCTCTGCGATGATCGCAAAACTTATGGCCCGAAATTATCGTTAGGGGGATCGCTGAAATTTCGGCCTAGAAATCAAAACTTGGTGAAGATATCAAAAAAGTTCTGGATATTTTCGGTCGCCGAAGGGAGGGATCGAAGCATTTCTCAGGTTTCAGATGCTCGGGCTTGACTACTGAACTAATTTTTAGCGTCTGACAGTTTTAGTATTCAAATATAAACTGCCCGGAATGCGCGCTTCGGGGGGGGGGGGGTATCGCAAAAAGATAGGATTTTGGAAACACTGATGGTGAGGGTCGCTCTGATTTCAAAAAATTACGCAACGCCCCGCTTAGCGCTGCGTCACGATAGCATGCTTTGACGTTTGACGACTCACGATTATCATTTCGTCGAATCGCATGGTGAAGTATCTCTGAAAGGGGCTCAAGACAATGCTGAACTTTGAGAGTTGACCCACTTTCTCATCTCGTGCCTCTATGGAGTTGATGCCAAAAATCGCATATTGCCTTTTAGAAATTTCGTTCTCTAGAATTTTGAGTAAGCTTCTAGAATAATGAATTTCCAGATTCAACTCCAACGTGGACGTTATCGTTTCGGGCACACAGATAATCGAAAATCTTAATACGACTTGTGAAAAAGGCGCGGACCACGAGAGTATCGAGTCACTCAATGATCTTCATGAGACCTTCGTACATTTTTTTCAACGTGGTGCTCCAGCGGAAAGGTATGCTTCACCCTTCCCTGCAGAAGCTTGTGATACTCAGGTCGATTTCAATTTTTGATACCTAGTCTCCGGCTCAGTGTGCGTGCAGTTGCACTGTACTATGACTAGAATTGAGTTCTCTAGGTATACAGCGTCTGAGACGGCGTTTGAGACTCTGGTTCGGCAAGTTGAATCTGCGATTCCTCGAGCTCAGTATCATATCGGAGGAAATGCAGCTCTGATGGCTGAGAGAATAGCATCCGGGTTTCCGAGCACAGAGGTGAGAGAAGGTTGGAGGCTTCATCTGCTTAGTGCATATGACTTCTGAGTTTTTCAGGTATACCTAGTTGGTCCAATAGGCCCGAGAAGTCAAGCGCTGCTGAATCCATCTGTCAGAAGAACGAATTCGACAAGAATCACAAAGGTTTGTTGTGGTCGCTCGCCAAGTTATTTGATTGGAAGTTGAAGTGATTCGATCCAACATTCATAAAAATTTCTTACGAGTAAGTAGGTTTGAATTTATTTTCTATTCAGGACGAACTTCATGTCATTCTGGAGTATAAACAAGGTGAAACATTAGGCGACTGGATTGCTCCAAGCAGCAGTCGATTTATTACAAGTCACGACCACTTCAGGTGGGCCGGTTTGTTTCCCTCATCCTTTCCTTTTCTCGCAGTGCAAGGTTTCAAGATTTATGGTGTACTGGAAGGGTCATCTACCGCTTGCACTGAATTAGGGTACAAGGCGCTTTCCATACCTCTCAACGCAAGGGCGTCACTCCCGGGCGTGGCATTCGAGTATGAATACCTTCTATGCGCTCTTGCGGAGTTACGAATACTTTAGCTGCATGCTATGTCGGAGCGGATTAAAGTGATCTTAACATTGCCGAGCAGGTAAAATCTGTACACGCGCCACGCCTGCACGTGACGCGCTGGCGTTTGAGTATGAATAGCGCTTAAGCGGGCTGGCACCAGGCGTTGGCTTTGGCGATGTTGGACGCTCTTCTTATTATAGTAATTTACCTAAACCTTCGTTTCAGCGGGAGCACAGTTGTGATGGAGATGTTCTTCAAAGCTATTGCTCAGTTCAAGCCAGACCTAATCATCCTGTCTGGTATCCACACCCTGGAGTTCCAGGTGAGTTTTGACATAATTCTTAGGTTGCGATTTCTAGAGTTGAGTTGTGCTTCTTCCAGAATAAAGAGATGCGCTTGGAAAAGTTGCGAATGATTAGGCGGAATCTTCTTCAAGTGTCTGTGAAGGTACGTGTAGACAGATGAGACATTCTAGACGCCGAACTGGAGTACATCTCACTTTCGAAGCGATTTGTGCCGCGATACATACAGTCGGCACGGAATGTTTCGATTTTTTGCGTTCCCTCAAAAGAAGATTGGCGCAAACTCGGTTCATGTATGTTATAACATTTGGCACCGAGTTTGCATCAACCCTCAACAGGGGTTTACAAAGTATCGGCTCGATCCGTGCCGACTGTATACAGGTGAATTTTGTGTGTAGGTGTGCAGAATTATAAAGGCACCCTAGTTTTCGCTGATATCAACATCATTTTTGTCCTTATTATGTTTACAGACGCCGATTCACTTTGAACTTGGAAGTCTGGCGGATGCGACGTTCATGTTTGACATTCTTCATCGGGTGAGCCGTTCTACTGAACTATCAGGTGGTGATGTCCAAAAATAGTTTTCAGATTATCCCTCATGTCGATTCGTTGGGTATAAATGAGCAAGAATTGGCTTTTCTGTCCCACGTGGCTGGTGGGCCACATATGGAGGAGTATCCAGTACAAGCCGGGACTGTACATGCACATAAAGTGAGTGGAAATCACTGCAGGAAAGTCTCCAGAAGCTTTTGGAAGTGTCTGCTTGCAGCCATAATTGGCTAACAGTTCGTAGTCTCTAGATTGTGGAACTTCCTGGAGAATGGGTAATTCGCCTCAAGGTAGAAATTCTAGAAAATTATTTAGGTGGTCGAAATGTTGGATTGGTTGCTTCGTACGTTCGGGCGTGACCGAATGAATCCGAGCTCGAAGAATTATGGGTATCGGTTACAAAGAATTCACTTCCAATGTTTGACCTACCAGATGGTGGTAAGTTTGTGCACTAATCATGTCTAGATCAATTTTTCTGTTGGGTGATACTACGATTATATTGCTTTTCCAGGTCAGTGCTGGTAACGACTGGTCAAATCTTGCGTCCGGGCTTGCCGCATCATCGCGTCTTGCAGGACGTATGGCGTGTAATCTGGTTAACCAGGTATTGTTTGGTTTTGCACATCAAAGGTTTTCGATGAGCTTCTGATTATTGATATTTCAGGCTCGGATGGAAACTGATTTGCTGGAAGTGCGAATGTCGCCGTCATTCATTCTCGATAAGAAACTTGGGAAAATGTACCATTTTCATGCACACAAGTGAGCAGCTTTGGCTTCTTGGCTGTACGTCCGTCGCGAAGCCTACTGATACTTTGCGTTCCTTTTTGTGTATTGGCGCAAACTCAATGCGCATATGTAAAACATGCGTGCGCCGAGTTTGCGCACCCACAATAAGGAACGCAAAGTATCATTGCGATACTTGCCGACTGTAGTATTGTAGGGTGCCGGGCGCGTATAGCGCAAAGGCTCGCGCGCCGCTGCCGGTATACTGGTCCACGCTTAGAGGCAGTGTTCACGATAGACACGGTCTTTGAGTTTTTGCCGTGAATCGAATGTTCCAGTTTCCATTGCAGCAATAATGACGAAACAACGGCTAAGAACGAGCCATGGATTGCCCTATACGGCCCTCAAATTTGGTTGTAATATGCCCCCTACCCCCGCCCCTTACCGGTTGTACTATGCCACTATGCCCGCCCCGCCCACTCCCTTAACTGCCAACAAGGAAATGGGCGGGTTGGGCATAGCGCATACAAGCTCAAAGGCCGTATAGGGCTATCTATGACTCGTTTCGAGCCATTCTTTCGCCATTATTGTTGTGATGGATCACAGCAGATTCGATTTCCGTTGAAAATTCTAAGATCGTTTTTATCGTGAAAACTGCCTTCAAGGCCAACCAAACCGGAATCCATATATCGGAAAATGGGTACCAGACAAGTTTCCCATTGTACGGGCCCAGTTCACAGTCAACAGTCTCAATATTCTGAGAGAAGTTTATAGATTGTATCGAAAATTTTCCCGCCATATGAGTTCGTCAGTTTTCATAAACGTAGGTGTTGATTTTTTGGCCAAATGTGATGCACTTTTCGAGAGCGCAAGTTTTCTCCTATCCACAGGTTCTTTTCACCACTAAAAAAAATCTGGTGCTTTTCGTGGAGTATGCTGAAATTCGGTGGAAATCGTCAGTATTACGCATATTTGAGTTCTTCTATGTACATTGAGGCTAATCACCAAGGCTGCCAAAGTTGATAGGGACATTAAAACCTTTTAGGGTTAATTAATAGCCCTCACTAGAAATCTTTACTGAGCCTGTCTATTGATTTTTTGCAGATTTTTTTGAAATTGACCGATTTATTGATTCTGAGAAGAATGGATGATAGACGGTGAATACAATCGAATAAGGACTGGCTCATTGTATTTACCTTCGAATTTTTGCAGCAAACAGTATTTTTGTCAGGCGTAAGGGCCGAAGCTTCTTATTAACAAAACTCAACCAATCAATAAAAACGCTCCGTCGAGATACTTCAAAGCAGTTATAGTCGGCACGGGTTGCAGTGAAAGACCGTTTTTTGAAATTTCGTCGGGCGTTCGGATTATACCCTAGTCAGAGGCTGCACTTTCAGTGGAACTACAGATGAGAAGACGTTTGCAGTCCTTTAAAGCGACTGCCAGTCGGCTGCAATCAGCTGGCGCATACGTGCTGAAAACTGTTCGTTCTCAATGCCCCAGGTGGAATCGTCTGAGAGCACCATTGACCGCAGATTCCGGCCGTGGGCGAATAAAAAGCATGAGCCGCTCTGCTCAGAAGAATGTTGCGTTCTCCAAATTTCTCTTAGGATTTTCAAGTCTGAAGTTTGACTTACTTGACTTAATCGGTTGGCTTTCGCCTGACGCGGTCATTCCGCATCTTCACCGAGGTGTGCCGTCCTAGTAGTCAGCCGTGTCCATTTTTCACGGTCTTCAGCCACAATTTGAACACATTCCATCCAGCTGTCACTATTCCATTTCCTTCGAAACGAAACATCGCGCCTGAACTGTCTTTCGATGCCGAGTGACTTTAAATCCTCTTTAACCACATCCGTCCAGAACTTTCGCCTACGCCCAGGTGGCCGTTTCCAGAAAGGATTTGGAAGCATTTTTAAAGCGTGTTGTACGAGACGATCCGGCGTTCTTCTTAGTATATGCCCGAGCAGTCGAAGTCGACTTTCCATTGCTGCTTGAGATGGCGTTAGGAGATGCTGGCACCTCCCTCGTGTCAAGCGTTGATGTACTGCGTCGATTTCCTTGTAAAGGTCTTCGTTATGGCATACACGCGGCCAGAAATATCCAAGCAAACGCCTAAAGCTTCCTCTCCGTGCAATCCAACCTTTCCATCTGCGTTTTCGGTGCTGCCCACCTCTCCGATCCGTACATCATGATAGGGCGAATAGCGGATAGGTAGACGCGCAACTTGACTTCCTTCGCGATGTTGGTAGACCACAAACACTTGGTTAGAGAATTGAATGCAGACGTAGCTTTCGCACATCGTTGTCGGATATCCGCTGCATAACTACCATCGTTCTTCAGCAAACAGCCCAAATAACAGAAATCGTCCACCAGTTCGATACGTTGTCCGTCCACAAACTCCAGTTGAAGGTCTCTGAGAGACCCACATCTGCTTGCATTTGTCGAGACGAAGACGAAGTCCATAGGCTGCGGCATACTTCGAAACGAGGTTCACAATCCTTTGCAGTTTTGCGTTGTTTTCAGCGAATAACACAATGTCGTCGGCGTACTCCAGGTCGACAAGGGAGCGTCCTGATGGTGTTAGGATCACATCTGCAGGAAACTGTTCTGCAACTCTACGCATGATGTCATCAACGGCGAAGTTGAAAGAAAAGGTCCTGCAACGGCTCCTTGCCTTACTCCTGTTTTCACCTCGAAAGCTGACGTAAATCCGACAGGTGTACGAACTGCTGCTGTTGTTCCTTTGTTCATGTCCTCGATTAACCGAACATACTTTTCCGGGACTCCATCTGCTCGCAGAGCATTGAGCAATCGATCACGATGAGGAGAGTCGAACGCGGCTTCAAAGTCCAAAAAAAGCAAGCTGTAATGGCTTCGAAAACCGCTGCCACGATTCAATTACTCTTCTCACGACGAACACTTGGTCGATGGTCGATCTTCCAGGTCGAAAACCGGCTTGCTCATCTCTGGTCGTTCCTTCACGATGTTTGATAAGTCGCTCGAGAATGATACGTTCTAAAACCTTGTACATGACACGAAGTAGAGAGATTCCTCTGTAGTTCTTAGGATCCGTGACGGATAGCTTCTTGTGAAGAGGTACGATGATCGCATGTCTCCACGAATCAGGTATCCTTTCGCTCATCCATATGGCACGGATGGTGTTGGTCATTTCACGAATCCCAGACGGAGGAAGAGCTTTCAGCATGTCAGCAGTGATGTTGTCATCTCCACCTGCCTTTCCATTCTTCATTTTCCGGACAGAATCCAAAACTTCAGACTCAGTCGGCGGTTCCTCACTGACATCGTAATGTGCTCTCTGAACATGCGGGAGCTCAGGTACTGATGGCGCTGGACGATTCAGTAGTGAACTGAAGTAATCCTTCCATATTGGCAGCGTCGCATCACCAACTGCAACTCCATTGGTAGTGTTCAAGACAGGAGAACATCTCTTCATCTTCCCGCTATACTGTCGCAGCAACGTGTAGGCTTTCCTCGGATTCTTCTCCTCCCAAGCCTTCTCGAACTCCTTAGCTCTACACGTCCACTCTCGTTCGCGGTCACTTTGAAGCTGCCGACGCAACTTCCTCCTCAGACGCTTCTCCTCCACGAAGTTTCCTGCAGTTCGGAGAGCACATACTCTGTTGTAGGTAGATGTTGTTTCTTCTGAGACGTAGGCGAACTTCTTCTTAGGGTGTACAACCAGGAGTGCCTCTTTCGAAGCGTCTGGATGCATTTGACAAAAGAATCCGCGTCGCAAAGTTTCTTCTTAGTCCGTACTCCGATGTGAATAGAAACGCGTTGTCGGAAATTCCTTCTGCACTCTTCATCTCTGAGACTTGTCATGTCAATCCTCTGGAGAGGCTGAGCCCCTCGCTTCCTCTTATGAATCCTCGCAGTGAAGTTCAACAGAACAGGACGGTGATTCGAATCGAATGCGACATCCCACACAGCTCTAGATCTTCGAATGTCCGATACTGGAATATTCCTCGTCAGGACATAGTCAAGCTGTAGTTTCAAAGTCGTCATCTTCCGCTTCCGCTGCTCTTCTGGAGATAGCCGGGTTGGTCCCTGCCACGTAAGCTGATGGCGGCGATGATTCCTTTTGAATGTCGATGCAATAATCAGACCACTGCGTTCACAAAAGTCGACAAGGCGGTAGCCATTGTCCGATGTTTGCTCCACTGGGTAGAACCATTTACCGAGTACTTCGGATTCCTGATCAAGTCCCATCTTCGCATTTGCGTCAATCCCCACGACAACAGCATGTTGACAAGGTATCCTGGCCAGCAACGTATTGAGTTCCTCATAAAACGCATCCTTCGAATTGTCTTCGGCGGTTTCAGTGGGCGCATGAGCACTCACTATCCACAGATTGAATCCTCTGTGATCCCGCAGTCGTACGAATGCATTCCGACACGACGTTGAGCCGAACTCCTTGACCATACCATTGAAATCCTTCCTTACAGCTATTGCACAGCCTCCCACTCTCCTATCGTCAGCGTTACCGCAGTAGATGGTGTACTCTCCGACGCTGATGACGGGTCTATCGCGAGGCGGGTTTCCTGCAAAGCAGCAAACGGTGCATGGAAATAGCTCAGAAGTCTGGATAGCGCAGTTTTTTGGATATCACTCGACAGCGATCGACAGTTCAGGGTGGCGAAATTGTGGCTTGTGGCCAAAGACTCCATGACTCCCTAGGTACGGATCCTAAGGTGTTATGGACCAGAGGCCTTAGTGTGCCGGACGGCGACACCTTTATGCAATGTGCGGGATACTTTCGCGATATAGTTGTGCACGCTATATCGCTCGAACGTTCCCTGTGTACACTCAAACGTCTGCTGGGTTCAGTAGAAGCAGGGGCACCAACGAGCAGGTACCAACAGACTTGTATACACACCCCTGTGGACATTCAAATTGAAATTTTTATTTGAAAAAGTGTGATAGCGTGAGTAGTCACGAATTTTCCATGCGATTGTTTCAATGCTGAAGTACTGCAATATGAATAAATTGCAACAACAGAAAGCGCAAGAAGAAGAAATCGTGTATCCCCGAACAGAGTTGTCCAGTGTTTCTGTAGTCATTTTGTTTTTCTTGTGACTATAGATACCCTGATTTACTGAGCCAACTCGAAATTTTTTCACACACCCTACATTACAAATGTCGAAATTCGACTACTTCGAATCTTGGACCATCAAACATATTCCAGGGCCCTAGCTCTTGTTCGAGCCAAGAAACAAACCACTGTGGTCCTCATATCTACAGAAGGCTTTCGAATGGCCTTTGCCAACGTTACCCAGTTTGTCAGCCTCGCACAGATACGCTAGATCAATAGCGAAATTTAAAGAAAATAATAAAATAAAACAGTTAAATATAAAATTAGTATAATTTTAATAAAAATAAAAATAAATAAAATGCAGAAAGAAATAAAAATAGTAAAATTAAAATTTGGGAATCAAAGTGGAAAAATGCTTTAAAAATCTTTAAATCTATCAACGGGAATAGGAGCTGCAGTGACGAGCCACTTCCTTTGGGGACCGCACTCCACTGATGATCCGAGTGCCACGCCTGACCCTGCTCACTCCTCTTCTTGGCTATTTAGGGTCAACTCTAGCGTCCTTCGTACAACTTCCAATATTTTGGTAGCGTTTTCTGTTTCCAGTCCAATTGCGTCATGGATGCGTGATCAAGTATTGTTCATCTTCACTCCAGTGCTGGTGTGTAAGTTCCCTATGAAGACTGTCGGAGTGGATGATGCCATCTCGACGACGGGTTTACTCTATTCCCAATTCTATCATTTCGATAGCAATTTGAAGTGGTAGTTCAGTAGTTATCATGATGACTTGTAATATATTTTTGGGTGGGTCTGAGCTTTTGTAAAGACAGCAAAAGAATTCGATCCCGTGTCTGTTGGATATAGGTAAACATCAGCCTCACGCTCAATTTAGCTTTGTTAACTCATTTTTGTTGCCTGAACGTTGTGCCATTTTTTGCCCTTCCAGTTTGTGTCCTTGTAGGTGACTAATAAGATTATTTTGTTTTTGATCTATAATACACAATAGCATTTTAATGAACAATTTACATCAAGTACGCATTACTTACGCGAATGTTGCCATATATAGTGCCGATATTACGGTTTTTAAATGCTTGTTCATTTCTAGTGTTATATTTCCTGCTAGTCGTTCTTTATTGTGTTAAAGTCTACCAGTTCCCAGTAACTACATGTTCAAGGGAGTTGCATCCCGTCTTTAGGGCTCTGCTGATTGAATTTCGAGGAGGAAATGCCTTCATTTTGCCTCTCAACCGTCTCGTAGATGACTTCATCTGCCTTAACAGTCAGGAAGTATACTTCTGTTAGGATATTGTTACTGAAGAATTTGTGTTCCTCATGAATGTGATAGTAAAGTTTTTATTGTAGTTGGAGTTTTCATTGCATCAATGGAGTTTGCTCCAGCAAGGGAAATATTTGAAGGTGATTTCCACTTTGTCGCAATTGTTTCATTCTTTGGGTTCGACTGCTTCATCCTGTGCTTGGGGAGAGATGCGCTCAGCATCGAAATAAGGAAACCTTGGATAAGGATTTTCAACTTTATTTATATCCAACATTTTGCTGCGCGCTTCCCACTTTCTTGAGCATATTCAAGGAGTCGAGGAGCATATATCGTTCTCAGGACCATCATTTCATTAACGTTGTAGCATTTTTTAAAAAATTTTCCGCCTTTCATTGTATGCTTTCACTAAGCGTGAGAAGGAATTTGTTTAACAATCAAAACTATACCACACTAGTCAGCTGTGTACAGTCGGGACGAATCCTACTGATACCATGCGTTCCTTGTTGTGTGCTGGCGCAAATTGGGTGCACGTATGTTACGGAATATGCGCACCAAGTCTGATCCAACGAACAGAAGCGCAGAGTATCACTAGGATCCGTGCCGACTGTACAAGTGCTCCTCGAGTTTTAGCTATTTCGAGAAATTGATTTGGTAAGCTGTTCGTCGAGTTGTTGATATCGCTGTCAAAGTCAACGATTGCTGTTTTCATCTCATCAATCGAGTGGAACTGATTGCAGTCCGTGTATATACTGTGCTTCTCTGGGCCAAGATCCGGTCCGCAATTGCGTCTCGTATGCGCGAATTGATGCCTTAACAGCAACTCTGCAGGATTTGTTTATGACTGCCCTGTCCAGAATCAATTCGCGCATACAAGGACAGCAAACTGAAGGAGGCTGCAGAGAAAAGGGCCAGTTTAAGAAGATGCCGGAAGACCCTCTTTGACTCTCAAGCTGTAACCACTGTCATGAAGGACGCCAGCGGAACACAGCACACGTCTCGTCAAAAGATTGAAGAGATCGTCGTGGACTTTTACACAGACCTGTACCGATCATCAACACATGTTCCTAGAATTCCCACATCGAGTCAAGGCCAGGCTCCGGAGATACTTCTTTCTGAAGTTCAACATGCTATTAGACAGATGAAGCCCAAGACAGCCTCAGGACCTGATCAAATTTCCGGAGACTTTCTGAAGACCGACAACGAAATCATCGTTCAAAAGCTAACCGCTCTCTTCAATCGCTATCTGGCAGATCAAAGGATCCCGCAACAGTGGAAATCGTCAAGAACGATGTTGATCTTTAAGAAAGGTGAACGAGATCAGGTCAAGAACTACAGGCCAATCGCTCTTCTGTCCCAGCCGTACAAGCTATTCACAAAGATTTTGCTGAACAGATTGGAAAGCACGTTGGATGAGTTCCAGCCCGTGGAACAGGCCGGTTTTCGTCGCGGATACTGCTGTATGGATCATATCCACACGGTGACTCAACTAATTGAGAAGACGAGAGTACAAGCAACCGTTCCTAATGTGCTTCATCGATTATGTCAAAGCATTTGACAGTGTCGAACTGAACGCAGTTTGGAACGCTCTGCTCCGTGCCGGCGTGGACCCGATCTACATCAACATGCTAGAGGAGTGCAACATGGGCACATCTACGAAGATCAAGATGTTCCACAAGGAGCTGACGGTGCCGATTGGGAAAGGAGTCCGCCAAGGTGACACCATCTCACCAAAGCTGTTCACTGCTGCTCTCCATCACGCCATGATTGATCTAGATTGGAACGACAGGGGAATTCCCATAGACGGCAGGAAACTCTCAAACCTCCGCTTCGCCGATGACATCGTTTTGGTTAGCAGCAGTCAAACCGAACTTCAGCAGATGGTGGATGAACTGGACGCAGCTGGCCGCAGAATCGGGTTGACGATAAACCGCAGCAAGACAGAAGTCATGAGGAACAGATGGACAGACCTAGCACCGATTACAGTGGACGGAGTTCCCCTTCCTGATACGGAGAAGTACGTCTACGCCGAAGTCAGTCGAAGAAGAAGCGCTGCATGGGCTGCGATGTCGAACATAAGGGAAGCAGCTCACCTTGTCTCCGACAAAAAAATCCGCGCGCATCTGTTTGACTCCACCGTCCTCCCCGCCATGTGCTACGGAGCTGAAACCTGGGCTTCCAACAAGTCCTCTGCAATTCTGATGACACGAACGCAACGAGCCCTCGAACGGACGCTGTTGGGGACGAGCCGCCGAGAGCAAAGAAACCAGCACATCCGCAGCACCGACCTCCGCCAACAGTCAGGGATTCGGGACGCTGTCACTTACATGGCAGCCGCAAAACATCGATGGGCCGGTCATGTTATAAGAAGAACCGATGACCGCTGGACAAATCGTGTAACCCTCTCGTACCCGCGGGACATCAAGCGAACACTTGGTCGTCCCCCAACAAGATGGAGCGATGCCTTCAAACATCTGAACACACCTAGCACGAACTGGTTGCAGATCGCGCAAAATCGAACGAGATGGAAGATGGCAGCTCCACAAAACAACCAAAAGGAACGTGTGCCTCGAAACAATCAGAGACGTGTGCCCGCCGCTGAGACGATCGCCGGCTGACAACGGGCAATCAAGTACCAAGTAAGTAAGTAAGTAATTGCGTCTCGACACGCTCAGCGGCCGCACGCTCCCGAGTCGGAAGAGTTTCCAGCGCCGCAGCCGCCGATCTGTTGACTCTAGGTGGGTTTTGGAAACTGGAAACTGAGCAAAATTAAAGAAAACTGCATAAAAAAGCCTCATCGAGTCGGCTTTGGCGCTGGAAATTCGACCGACTCGAGCGCGTGCGGCCGCAAAGCGTGTCGAGTCGCAACTGCGGTCCGGAATTTGACCCAAATAAGCACAGTATGCCTTATTTGTGGTGATCCTTTAGAGGTTCTTCATAATGTTGCAGTTGTGGCTACTCGTTAGCCGGAACGAAACATTATTATTGTGGTGGTAAGGTCATGGTTAAGGGCTGTCGTAGCAGAATGATCCCACATCACATCATCTAAGGTCCACCGCCGAATGTTGGGCCGACAGGAAGCATTCGGTTTGCCTCCACTCGCCTGGAATGGCTCTTTTCTTGCTGCTTTCGTCTGCATCCCCACCCAGAACCTCCACTTAGGGGGTTTGCAGAGTTGCAGAAACCTGCGAGTGGTCGCCGAGCGTCAACCTTGACGCGGCGACAAAAATGTTTCGAAACATTATCGTCGCGGCGTCGGTTGCCGCTCGCTAGCAGTGATGTAGGGCCGTCGCGCCGTCAATACACTCTGCGGGGCCCCCTCTTCCCCCTTCACGCCGCGTTGGTCGCCATCGTTGCTGAAGGTAATCGATATTACATCACCCAGTGCTGTTCGTCGCTGCGAGCAACGCTGCGACTTCAACTCTGCAGACCTCTACTCAAATCGTCCACTCAACGCGAAGCGGCCATGTCAATAGATTTAGGACCAGTACTCTATAGGGAAGTCCATGAGTTATTACCACTGCCCGCAGCCAGCTCGCGTGCCGCGCCATCGATCAATACTGACAACGTCGATGAATGACTACGAGCAAGCGGCCAGCAGCGAGGCGGCTACGCACGGACAAGACGATGCTTTATAAAAAATTAATTTCAGACAATTTTGAATGACATTTCAGGTTTTAATTTTCAACTTTCGGAAACCGCTAAACTATTTTGCGTAATCTCTTAAGATACTATAAAAATAATTTTATTGGTTTGGAATGTGAGAGGCGAATTCGTCTCATAGTGCTACTTGAACTCTTCCGCTCAACTGGAGGGTGGTCTGAGAGAATCGCTG
Organism: Aplectana chamaeleonis; assembly: GCA_029168955.1. NCBI lineage: Eukaryota > Metazoa > Nematoda > Chromadorea > Rhabditida > Cosmocercidae > Aplectana > Aplectana chamaeleonis. The sequence goes on along the minus strand of JAPDOI010000380.1, from coordinate 299,478 downwards.
AAAATTCACGTTTATGGGGAGGAGGCGTGAGCGAATAGGATTGGTCCACACCTCGTGCAGTACCCTATTGGGAATGAGGATACGTTGTAGAAAGCGAGCAGGACCTCTTGAAGAATATGCGAAATGCTGTAGAGGGGGGAGGGGTGAGCAGGTTTCTAGAAGGAGTAAGTAGAATGGTTTTCGCAATTTCAGATGCGTCGTGCATTTACTCCGATGGTGAGCGTTCGTCGGTGGGTGCGGAGGCGAGCTTCAGCTCCACCAGTTTCATCAGATCAGCCAGGTATCCTGGATGAGGGCGCAACGTTCTCCGACGTGCATACGGTTGTTCTGGATCCAACGTCCAAATTGCCGTATCCAGAAAAGGTAGGGGTGACTACTTCTTCCATTCCAATGAGTAAAATCTATGTTCAAGTCTTGTTAGGAGTGTGTTTACATGCGTTTTTATAGTTCGTACAGGAGCATGTGGAGAAGACGTCCAAGGAGTTGCTGAAGGAGCGAAATAAAGCAAAGCGAGTTTTCCAATCTCGTTTTTTATCCCAAACTCATCTAGGCGACCATAAGCCAATTTCAGATTTGGGAAGAAGAAAGCTTCCAATGTCATAGTGTTCGACCACATAACTTTGGAGGATCAAATTGTATGTTTGTTTCCAGGTCAAGGAGCGCAGTATGTCGGTATGGGGAAGAAGGTACATAAAGTCTCAGAATGAGACTGTCCCATGCGGCCGGCGTGCGTGTCGAATGGTCGTCGCGGAGTAATTTTTGGGACAAGCCTTTCCACGACTGCAGACAGCTGACTCGATTATTATTCAGCATGCGTCTTAGAATCATGCTAATCGGTTCATATGCCTAAAAAGTGCCTTCGCAACGGCCGGTCGACACGCTCGCCGACCGCGTGGGCGGACAGTCTCATTCTGACAGACGTCACTGGAATGCTCTTGATTATAACTATGAAGAACTGTCTGAATAGATGCAACTCGGTTTTCTTTCAGTTACTCGACTGCCCCAAGGCAAAGGAAGTTTTCGACCGGTCGTCAGAAATACTAGGCTACGACTTGCTAAAAGTGTGTACTGATGGTCCAAAAACGAAGTCAGTTTTGGTATTGCTCTTTTCCACCCTGGCTTAACATTTTCTGTTAATTTTCGTTGAAATGGACGATTCTCTACGGTAGTATTGGCATGATTAGACTTGAAAAAGTGGCCACATTGGTTCTCTGGATAAATCGTTTTTTAACGCCAGGTTGGACCAGACTATCTTTTGTCAGCCGGCCGTCTTTGTTTCGTCTGTAGCTGCTCTGGAGAAATTCAAGGCTTCGGATGAGACGTATTCTGATCGCATCACTGACGCGGCCGGGTTTAGCGTCGGCGAGTTCGCCGCCCTCGTTGCTGGCGGTATTCTAAGCTTTGAGGATGGTAAGGCTCCTATAAGTAATCATTTTAAAACTAGAAAAGTAATCATTTTAAAACTGGAAATCATTGGAGAGTCTGGTTTATCTTGTTTTTAGCCCTTCGTGTTGTTGATGCGCGGGCGAAGGCGATGCACGAATGCAATCAGCTGATTCGTAGTGGAATGATGACTGTTAGAGTAAATGCGTCATCTCGACTAGAGGAGGCTATGTCCGAGGCTAAGGAGTTATCTAGGTCAGTCATACTGCCTACGTAATCGTGGTTAAGAATGCCAGAATGAATTCTTTTCCAGAGAAAAAGGCGAAATGGACATTTGCGAGGTGGCGAATTTCTTATTTTGTGGTGTTCGCGTTATTGGCGCCAATGAGACGTGCATGCGGTTTTTGGAGGAGAATCAGGATAGATTCAAGTTGACGGTGAAGTTCTGATCTTCATGAAGTTTGAGTCAGCTTGGCCAAGCGGCAAGCCTGGACGAGATGCCGGCAGATGCTTGGAAGCTTAAGGAATATCATAACGCTCGTTCATTGACTGATATACTAAATACTGTTTTCAAGGTGGAGGCGAAATCATTATGACTGTAACAGTAACGCCACAGTAGTTCTGTAAAGAATAAAGGTAGAAAAATACAACAAACTTACTTCGAGTTTGCTCTAGCTCTCGCCGGGGTTGCGCCTGAAGAACCACAAGTGACAATGCGATCCGGGTTGACTGCAGACATCCATATCTTAGGTTTCCGTCAGGGTTGGACGATAAATCTTCCGAGTCCGTGCTAGACCCTGTCATAGTTGGCCAGCTGGCTGTGCTCAGCCCGGTCGATTGGCAAGCAGCTACATCATGCAAATCGGATTCAAAATTCACCAGTTGTAGCCGGATCGAGCACGCCTGAGCTGCCCGTAGCCGTTCCGGTCGATACGCATGTAATACATCGCTTACTACGGTTGAGAAATCCTCTGATTTCTCAACCGGCCGCAGTGCGCTTGAGTATGCTGTGGTGAACAATGATTCGATATTGCTATTAGGGGCGGCTGAGTTTGGCCTCCCTCCGACTATGACGGGGGCCCAACTCCAGATTGAAACACTGTTCGTAGCGCTCCGCCTTCGCCTGAGTCCAACAGTCCCCACCGCCGCCCATTTATTTCGAAAAACACAATTTATTACCAGAGCTTCTGCAGCAATCGAAGTTTGGAGGAAAGCGCAGCCGACGAGAGTCATGGGATGCAGCGGTACTAGGGCGACCGTAGCCGGCCCCGAAACTGCGCCAGTTTCGCGTGCTAAGCTCGCATATCGACTGGTGGGATGCGCATAGCTGTGAACTCTTGCAGCTGGGGTGCAGCGGGAGTCACTCGTTGTATTTTCTAGACCAGATATAGGTGCAAATTACACATATCGATTGGGTCGACTGAGGTTGGACGCAGACGGGCTTTCCAGGCGCATTTTCTCCACTTGTGACCGTATTCATGAAACTATGGGAGCCTTCCCGGAGGGTCCAAAGTCTGCCCGCCGCATATATCGGCTGACTCTAAAAACCTTCCCGGGGGGCTCCCGTAGTTTGGTGAATACGGCCACTGGTTGCCACGTTTCTTGTGCGTATTTAGCGCGTAGGACTCGAGTGAGTGAACAACTCGGGCGGGGCCTCATCAGTGCAGAAGTGTTGCCAAATTCGGGATTATCAACGGCACATCAACATCATTAAGCAGCATATTCATCCACAGAACAGAGCATGGTGTCCAACGAATGAGATTCATTAAAAAGCCGACTCCCGATGCTCCTCACAAATTTGAACTGCAGAGATCAAATAAATCAAATCAGGAGCGCCTTCGCCCATTGAAAGTGGTAGTTTTAATAAGATGATACACATACTAGCATTACAGATGCGAGTTTGGCTTTATCTTGTACACGCGTGGCTTGCATAGTGCACTACACGCTGTGTCGTTCCTCACCCAACACCGGGCGACTTTTTGCTGCTCGTGCGGGTCGCTCGAACTCGCGGTGCGGGTAGCACGCTTTTCCGGTTTTTGCGATGAGAAGCTTGTATCGAGTTTCTGAGTGAGGGACCCACTGCATAGGGTGTCTGAAAATCGTCATGCGAGTGGTACGTATCAGTCGAGGGGTTCCTGGCTTGCCAGAAATGCGACCACGTCCCTATTTACCAGTGTGCGGGTCGCTTGGAATGCCGTTTTCTGCACTAAGGAGTGCGGATCGATATTCTAGGTCGGTTAGGTGCCGAAAAGATAAAGAGACTTGGAGGCACTAGAGGCCAGATGGGGTGGAGACTAGGGAAATTCAAATTTGGTCTCCATCTGCCATCACTTATTGTGTCCATTGTCGTTCCTCTTTCTTGCGCAGGACGGCTTTTTTCGGTTGAAGAGAATGTGATGAAAAGTTTCTTTACACGCAAACGTTTATTACCGAATGTGTATTTTGCATTCGACAGTGCTCTTTTATGTAGTGAAGCTCAAATAAAATCACTCAAAGCCGAGAATTCGAAAGACCACTGTTAGTTATATTCCATTGTTACGTTTCAGGTTGTTAAACGACTAGAAGTCAGTGGCGCTTTCCACACCCGGCAGATGGAGCCAGCTGTTTCGAAATTACGGGAGGCTTTATCTGGTGTAGAAATATGCAAGCCCAGGTGTAATGTCTACTCAAACTATACCGGTCACATTTACCCTGCGAAAAATGTAAGTTTATCCTTGACTGAGCGTGGGTTGTAATGTTGTACGAGTCTCGTATTATCCGCTCGTGTATCCGAGGAGAATTGATCGAGATAACAGCCTAAGCATGGTTACATGTCTCATTTCAGTCCGAAATACGAGCTGCAATAACCAAACAAGTAACAAGTCCAGTGAAATGGGAACAGATACAGCAATTGCTCTATCGAAAGCATCGCGTAGGTTCCGATTATTTTCACATGCGCTGGTTTCGCAGGGGGTGGTGGTCGTAATGTGACTAAACCCCGAAAAGTGCTTGGGGGAGGGAGCGAAGGGCCATGGCTGGAGGATGCACCGGCGACCGCCAGTCACACTTCTTCGCTCCTTCCTCGCCCTTTTCGCATTTTGGACTGATTACAATCACCACCCATTTGCAGCTGAAGATAGTCTTCTTCCGGGAAACAATTGCAGAAGATTCCGTCTAGTTCATTAAAATATAATCCTATTCTTCAGGATTACGTGTTTCCCATGTTCGTGGAACTGGGCGCTGGTCGACAACTTGGCGCTATGTTAATGCAGACGAGTAAAAAGGCACACAAAAGCTACCAGCATTTCAGTTGTTGACTTTGTTGAATAGTTTTATGCAGGTTGTTACAAATCGTTGATAGACCCATCAAAAAGTGAGAAGCGTCACTCCTCTGTTCGTTTAAGCAGTACAGAACGTCCGGTGAGAACTTGCTTTCAAAGGCAAGGTTCTGGACGATTACTGTGCTTCTCTGGGCCAAATTCCGGTCCGCAATTGCGTCTCGACACGTTTCGCGGCCGTCGATCTGTTGACTCTAGGTGGGTTTTGAGATCTTGAAGCTAAACAAAATTGGAGGAAAGTGTATAAAAAAGCCACATCGAGTCGGCTTTGGCGCTGGAAACTCGACTGACTCGAGCGCGTGCGTCCGCAAAGCTTGTCGAGACGCAATTGCGGACCGGAATTTGCCCCAGAGAAGCACAGTACACTTGAATGGATAATTTCTCGAAAGGTGGACTGCATGTGCAGTCGAAATCGGCTGCTTTGGTTAGCCGCGGGCCAATTTCGGTGACGGAGTAAGAAATGTAAATCAGCGGCTGCCAAACTCGTTCGGAAAAGAGTATCGCTCCACGGACATCGCTTTTTGCGGTCTCTGTACGTTTCCCATCATAAACTCCCCGGTCGTATTCATGAAACAACGGGAGCCTCCAGGGAGGGCCTAGAGTTTGCCAGCCGCATACATCGGCTGGTTCCAAACCTCCCCGAGAGGCTCCCATGGTTTCATGTATACGGCTTCTGTTCAGCCCATCGATGTATCTGGGAGTTTCGAAAACGAAATTTTGCATGGATCCTGCATTCACGTGTTGACCGTTTATAAATCTTGGTTTTGTAACGTCCGAAACATTTTTTTTTGAAAGTGGCGACAGATCTTTACCCTCTATAAAACGTCGTGATTCACATCATTCGAGGCGCGAGCGGCGCGCGCGACGCCTCGGGATCCGTCTGCCCTCCGCTCTCTCACTGTTTCTAACTTTCGCTCCGCACCAGCACGCGTTGGAACCATGTGAATTTCGCCGTTTTGCAACCTGTACGTTATTTAACGATAGCTGCGAATTTGAGAAAAGCTGTTTCAAATTTCGCCACTACCTCATATTGAGAATTTGCTTGTTATGCATTTATAGACGTTCTGCAGTTCTAGAGCTCCTTAGATTCTATACTCTGTTTATCTTGAATTGCACAAAAGGCGGTCCGCCAATAGTCCTCTAATTGGTCCGCTAGCACCGTAGTGTACGTCCACGACGCGTTCTCGGCAGACCCGGGTGGCAGGGTGGGTGGCCGAGTGACGTCATTGACGAATCCATTGCTCTGCACACCGGGTGCACACTCGGGTCCGCCGAGAACGCGTCGTGGACGTACACTACGGTACTAGCGGGCCAATTAGAGGACTATTGGCGGACCGTGTTTTGTGCAATTCAAGATAAACAGAGTATAGATTACATGTTCAACAATGTACATATTCAAATGATAGTGTTCGTACTCTTTGAGGTTTTCATTGAATAAAATATTTAAACCGTAAAAAACATGCAAACAATGAAAAATTCAATAATACCTTTGTAAATGTCAACACATCTCTCAAATCAGTCACACAAAGCTATCTAGCACAGATCGTACACAGTACATACGTTGGCTGACTAAGCATTTTCGCTTAGGAACTGAAAGACCACAGCCCAATCACATTGAGCACATTATATTATACATAATTATTACTAGTAAAGATCTGACAAGTGACGAAATACTATAGGTTTTTTTCTCTCTGCAACAGCGCCATAATCATGTTTAAGCGACGACTGCAGACTGTCTCTGGGCTAGAAGTCGCGTACAGCCGGCTTTTTGCCTGAATGAAAGGTTGTTCAGACTGTAGGGCACATCTCAGATTGGATAGGTACAGGATTTCCATTACGGCCACAAATTGAGCAGTTTTGAAACAATTAGAGATCGACTGAGAATAGGAAGCCTAACACAGGGTAACAAGCGAGTCAACGCAAACAACTAATTTCAACCACACAGACAACTGTCATAAATAGTCATACCTGTAATGCGGTAGAACACGGAACGGTTGTCCGTGGCCGGGCACGATCCAATCAGCCATGCAGATGATCAGATTCGCGTTCTGTCGCTTGATGGCCGAATCCCAGACGCCATCTTCATCAAGGGCGTCCCGCTAAAGATAAGCTCCGTGCTTTTTCCTACTGTACGTATGATGCAGACTATTATGGGACAAACCTTTTCGCTTATGTATGACTCGCTAGGTATAAGATCGCCGACGACAGCCATCGTGCCGTAACTGGCCACCTCGTGCACTAACACGGTCAGATCTTGTTGCGTGTGCCCTGGAGTCTTCCACACTTCGATGTGAGGAGAGAGCTTGCGGTAGGGTCGCTGAAAGGAAATGGTTGAAATTTCGGACCCTAGGATATCTATCTCTGCTGTCCTGATCCATTCAGTTACTGCACATATAGTTGACCGCAATGTTAAAAGGACATGGTGCGGTTGCGTATCGCACTAAAACTACGGTAGAATCTGGCACTTTGCCAGATTTCGTCATCGATTGGCGCCACAGCTGGTATTCTCATGAGCAGAGAGACGACGGTTGATCAATGACGAAATCTGGCAAAGTGCCAGATTCTACCGTAGTTTCAGTGCGATACGCAACCGCACCATGTCCTTTTAACATTGCGGTCAACTGTACCTCTTTGAGTTCTGTCGGCGTGACGTGCCGGCCAATGTACTCCATCGAATGGAACAGAATAGGTTTCTGTGCAAAGAAGTTCATATTGCCCATGTGTCCTGGATGACCATGCGTGATCACGATAGTATTGATCTGATCCAATGTGACACCTTCTTTCGAAAGACCTGAATGGTTTTGCAGATTGATTGGGTGATGCTTGACAGCACAGAATGATGTGAACAATGTTGTTCAGTTGAAAATAATGTAGCCCACATAAGGACTTGCAAGTTATATAAAGTCCGTCCGAGTGAGACTGTTCGCCTACGCGGTCGGAGTGCGTGTCGAGCGACAGTCGACAAGGCATTTTTCCGGACGAACTAATGCACAGGTGCAGACAGCCAGGTGGGACATCATTCAGTATTCGTCTTATATTCGTGCCCCTCGATTAAAAAGTATAAAAATGTCTTCGCGATGGCCGCTTCCGACTTGAATGACAGCCAAGTAACACCAGTCGTTCAGCAACTATGTACCAACTCGGTGGCAAAGGAGCAAGGATAAATGTGCATCTTCTATGTCCCTCTGAAGGGATTTCGACGCTCACCCACCCAAAAGTGACATGAAAGTCACAGGGATCATATAAGGGAAGAATTTGGGGAGTCGATTACTTGCGCTTCAGAAAAAAACAGAAAAGAGCGTGATCTCCAACTTCGAGAGGGCAAGTGGGCGATAATCCGCATCAATTCCAGATAGTTGAGACTGATGCAGGATGATAAGGTTGGATAGCGTCGCCCGATGGGCATAACGACCCCATAAAGACAAATGAAGAATATCCGTTCTAAAGGCAGTCGAAAGCACATCGAAGCCAACGGCCGCTAACGTCAAGATACGGGCCCATGATAAATGGACATGAAGAAGAGCTGATTCATCTTCAATGGGGATGCGAGCGCGAAGGAGTCCTGACGACAAATGGACTACTGTGTTGGCCATAACTGTGCTGGGCAGTTGTATTTCGCTTCCTGACCCAAGAGGTGAAATTGCCTGATGAATGGAAGCCATCCTCGCCGGCTATGGTTAGAGAACAAGACGACTTGGAATTCTGCGGGGATCTATCAAAGCCAGTGTTCACGATAAAAGCGGCTATCGAGTTTTCACCGCAAATCAAATCAAAATTTTAGGGAGTGGGCGTAGCGGGAATAGCACACCAATGTTTGAGGACCGTATAGGGTTATCTATGGCTCGTTTGCATGCGTTCTTTAGTCATTAGTGTTGCAATGGATCCCGGTACATTTGATTTTCGGTGAAAAACTCAAATACCGTTTCTATCGCGAACACTGCCTACAAGAATCACTGAGCACATAAACTGCAGGCTGCGGACTTCTTGTGGAAGCAAATGATCAACTCAATATCTAACGTAGCAACTTACTGTGGAGTAGCCGCTCAGTGTCGCTGGAGGCGCCGGTGTCCACCAGTACATAGAACCCGTTGTCGTTTATCAGTGTGATGGCACCAACTGCTTCTGACTGACCATCCTGATGCATAGAGAACTGGTAGTTATGCGAAAGAATTTGTCCTGCGTCTTCTTCCACATGCTTGACAACGAAACTCACTCTAAGGGGTCGCACACTGCCAGCTTGCAAAACACTGACGGCAACAGGATTCTGTGGCGCTGCTGTTGTCGTCCATACTCGAGCCCATGGATTGCCCACTTTTGTCGTCGTGCTTGGTGGTAGCGTTGTCGTGGTAGTGCTGAAAGGATATCGTAATCGTTACACTTCTTGGAAAAGCGGAAGGATGCACAAGTTCTGTGCATGTGTTTAATCTTCTATTCCTTAAGACCTGTACCGCAGATTTCATACGCTGAATCCACAACAGATGGATAAGCTGAGTGGTACAACCTCAATACCTCTCAATATGTCATAACTGGCCGACACGGCCATTCCCAGCTTCGCTGGCTCGTACTAAGATCTCATTCTGCGAAAGAAGTGTTTTAGAAAAGAATTAAACGCCGCTTCCTAACGCAGTCACTGAGCTGTAACCATCTACTATTACATGTCGGCACTCAATCTGGCCATTTTCTTTTTTTGATTTTTCTATCTCACAAGTTTGAACTTGTTTTTGTTCTGCATTGCTTTTATCGTTTTAGATTCCCATATGTCACCCGCTATTTAAATGATTGCTCGATTACTGTCATAGCGAGTTCATATGAACGCAATGAATAAATAAATAAACCGGACATCGAAATGTAAAACGAGCTGCTGATAGCCACACCGACAATCTCTCAACTTATGCACACGCCTATCGTCAACGCCTTCAGCCATAATCGAGATCTGCAAACCTACGCTTCAGTTGTGGTCGTGGTCGGTTCCTCCGTTGTGGTGGTGGTGGTTAGCTCTTCAGTAGTTGTGGTCGTAGGTTCTGGCGTCACTCTGTTGTACACGCTCGGCCATGTGGTCCTGAGCAGCATATTCCGTAGATTGATAGCCAACCTATAGCAGGAAATGTTGACTAACCTGTCCTTAATGTACCATGGAGTTTTCTTCGCGGTGGTGTAAGCATTCCATTTTGGTGTCACCGTCGGTGTGATCGTGTTCCAACTGAACGGCGGTCGCATTGAACTGGGTCGCACTGAAGGAGAAAGCGATAACGTGTGAGTTAGGAGACAGGTAGTTAATGGGGGTGATTGCAAAACTCACCGACAGCTGGTCGGTTTGGCATCGGCCGGAGGCGATTGTCTCGACAGCAAATGGATTTTCCTAGTACGAAAGACTGATCGCAAAGATAACCAACTGGACAGTCGCCAATAGAGGAGGGACGACAGTACGAAAACTCTTTGCCGAGCATCAGTGGCTCCGCAGCGAATGGACATACTGAAATATGCGAGTCTCAGATTGGATGAGGATCTTTAGTTCGCACAACTATACAGGATATTCTATTCAATCTTGCACCTTTCCTGGATGCTATAGAGCAACTGGAAGCCCTCGTTGCATATCTTATTAGCAGCAGGTCTGCTCGTAGGTGCGGAGAGTGTTAATCGCCTTGCTGCTTACTCAAACACAAAAAGCCGTGAAGCGCCGCGAGGATTTCGGCACCCTCACCTCCCGCAACGTGCTCTGGTTCGTTGACTCAAATAATCTCGCCAAATATGTATGCCCAGATCGACACAGAACGCGGACGATTTATCACACATTCAGTGTTGAGCTAGTTATTGCCATTATCTTGGAATGTTCCCTCACTACTTTTTAAAGGCATCGTACGCGCTGAAAACCGCCTACGTTTTTGGGTTTGAATCAATGGTTGGGCCTGCCTGAGAACGTGGGTAGAGTTTGTCGGGTCACCGATGCTTTTTCGGGAAGATATGGGAGATCAAATGCCTCAAATTCCGCCAAAAGAGGCCGGCCTTCCGACAGCCATGTGGTCTCAAATATATATTTATTTACACAAGTTTACACTCGTGTGGAAAAAAAAAAGAAAACAGGAAAACGAACAATCAACCTCAAACGGAATATTCAAAGCAAAGGTACTGTAAACCAATGAAACGAGAACAACGAAGGATCAGTCCGAAGAATAGCACAGGAAAACGAGCAACCCAGCACTACGGAGGGTCACTCCACCGCTCCCCGGAAGCCAGTTTCATGTGCACTAAGTTCTTATAGGCGCCGAAGTTTATAGGAATAGTATCGTTCCTACTGAGATCTTCGAATACCGGAACAATTCTATTAGTGAAAAAGCTGCGCCGACACTCAAGATTTGACACGGTACGGTGGAATTTAATCGGACCTCCCCGGGTTACCGAATCTCTCGTTCTCACGAAATCCCCAGGGCTAAGACCAAACTTGCCATCGAAAAGGATATGATGGAACAGAAATAAATCATTCTTCTTCCTTCTGAGAGCCAAAGGCTCAAGGCCAAAGTGTGCATTTCTTTCAGCAGCGGAGGGCAATTGCCCATAAATGAAGCCATGCTGTCTGATAAGAACTCTTCTAGTAAAATTGTTCTGTATCTTTTCCAATCTATTAATGTTCTTGAGTTTGGCGGGGTTGAATACCGGGGTACCGTACTCGAGTAGAGGCCTTACATACGTGGTATAAGCTCTGATAAGCAGAGATGGATTCCAAGTCGACAAACCTCTGAAAATATTATTCATAGGAGAAATTGCTCTATTCGAGATAGATTCTAGGTGCTTATGAAAACTCAGACTTGTGGTAATATTGAACCCTATATCAGTTATCTGGTCAACTTTTTGCATCTGCAAACCACCGACAGTATATTTACTATTAGCTTTGCTATTGCCCACGTGGAGAACCTTCGTCTTTTCTTTTGCCAATGGGATATTCCAATCGCGAGACCAAGTACTAACAATGTCAATAGACTGTTGTAGCAGGATACAGTTCTCCGGTTGGGAAACGTCCCGATAGATCTTGATATCATCCGCAAACGCACTGAAACCAGTGCCACAGGAAGTGACAAGACTGGCGATTTCGTGAGTGTATATGTTGAAAAGTATGGGCGACAATACTCCGCCTTGTGGTACACCATTCAGGACTGGCCTTGTAGTTGAGTGAGAAGAGTCAACACAGACCGAGAACGTCCTGTCAGTTAGGAACGAACGTGCCCATGAAACTATTCGCGGATGGATACCAACCATTAAGAGTTTTTGCAATAATTTGTCATGAGGAACCTTATCAAAAGCCTTAGCAAAATCAAAATACACAACATCAACACTCTTCCCAACATCTAGGAAAGCCGTCCACTTGTTTAGTGCTTCTATGGTTGCCGTCACAGTGGACTTCCCTCCCTGGAAACCATGTTGGAAGGGAGAGATAACCTGATTCGCTTCCACGTGACAAACGATTCTCTTCTTCAGAATTTTTTCGAACAGCCGTCAGAAAATAGATGTTATACTGATTGGTCTGAAATTAGCAGGGTCTGTGAAAGGGGGCTTTTTTGGAATGGGGGTAACAAATGATTGCCTCCATTTGATGGGGACTCCACCAGACATGAAGCTCAGATTGAAAATGAACTCCAGGGGACCTGCAATATCAAGAGCGATCTGCTTGACATAGCTGAGTGGTATGGCGTCGGGAGTGATAGAGTTGGATGAGGGCCAGGCAAGAAGTTCCTTGATAATTTCATCTTCGTAAAACCATTATGAATCAGCCATAACAGCGAAAGAATTGGAGACAGGTAGACTGTCCATAGAAGAGACGTCAGAAAACGACTTTTGAAATACGTCCGCCAACAACTCAGCTCTATCACTAGCATTCCTCACCAATGCCCCATTGGGGTTTTTGAGAACTCCAACACCTGGTTTTTCCCGGAGTTTAGAGTGAGAAAAGGTTTTTCCCGAAGCTTAGAATGAGAAAAGAAGGTAGCTTATCAAGAAATGATACATCAACTTCCACTCATTTACGCGATATCGCTTGTTGAAAACCTTTCGTTTTCGCTTTATGCCACATGGCTGTCAGAAGGCCAGCCTCTTTTGGTGAAATTCGAGGCATTCGATCACCCATATCTTCCCAATAATGCGTCGGTGACCCGACAAACTCTACTCACGTCCTCAGGAGGCCCAACCAATGATTCAAACTCAAAAGACGGTGAGTGGTTTTCAGCGCGTACGATGCCTTTAAATAACTATCCCTTTTCAGGCCTATTATCAATATCATGTTCTAATACTAACCGAGTATCTAAATCAAAATGTTACTTCTTTCCGAATAAGCCGAATATTCAAAGAGCCAAACGATGTGAATACCGGATTGAACCAAATATTTGGAGAACCAAGCGAGTGAAAATTCCAAACAAATCGAATAGTCGAAAATATAATCAGTAATTCCCAAAAGAATCGATTATGCGGGCCGTATTCGAGTAATCGAACTTCCCTTTCACCAAGTATACTGTAGCCATGGCTGACTCGGTTCCCAGCTTGAAAATAATCGATAGAGAACAGCTGATTTCTCTTTCTGAGTTATTGTTTTACAGTTTGTCCTGTTATTTCTGTACCTATAGAAGATACACTAGGTGAATTAATATTGTGTTCGTGGGGGAAAACTTCAGTTACTCAACGTTTTCTGGGCTTGTTCCTACAGGGGCCGCATGCATACCTCTGCCTGAGTGTCTCCGCGCGGGAATGGGGACGATCCCGAGCCATCCCCGGCATGCACATCTCTCCCCGCAATCTCTAGGACGGGCTCCGCCCTTATTTAGCGGGGATCACGTCCCCCAACAAATTTGCTCGGGGACGATGTGAATAGAGCGCAGTTTTCGAATTGGGCGCGTTATTTTCTGACTATGAGCCACAGCTTTGGCTGGAGATGGAAAGTTTCTGACTTTTTCCGGTGAGTGAAGACCGTCGGCAGCATTTCAGAGGCGGTACTACTATTAAGGCGCGTGCATTCGTTGTAAACTCATTCATTATTTGTTGTAAACTCATTCATTACCCATTACATAATTCGAAAACAGTGCAAAGCCAGCCGCTATTCTGGTAATAGTTTCAACTGAGCTTTTACCTTACACTTGACTGCTATTTTACTCTCTATTTTTTATGTATTGTTTTTCGTAAAACTCATTCATATCACATTCTTCCTGCGATAATGTCATGCAGGAGCTTCATACAACGACTGAGTCTGTGAAATTTTTTGAGGCAATCATAAAAATGACGCAAAATCTGCAGATACTTCTCTTTTTGGAATCCTGTGACAGAATCTGCGCAAAACCATTCAAAAAGAATTAATCTCCATCTTGCCATTGAAGTCTCACAATCTCCGGTAAGGTTCCGTCAATAGCAGACGACAAGCGGCAGGCGTCAGCGACCAGCGGCAGACGTCAGCGTCCAGCAGCAGGCGTCAAGTCGTTGCCCAAACGCTGGCGCATGTAACGTGTCCGAGGACGGCATCTGGTTAACCATGGTGTTGATAATTCTAATGACAGCCGCTACTGCCGCTATGCCTCCACCGTCAGCGACAGGCCGGCTGCAGTGGTCGCTGGGGAGTCAGATCAATGACAAATGTTAAAGATGCAAATCCCCAGCGTCACTTAGCGCTAGGTCATCTGCTATGGACGGAGCCTAAACGGACAGTGTCAGAGCTCAGACTCTTCAACCGCATCATGGAATCTTCTCAAAGCCTAATTCGCTTATATGAAGCTCATCAATAACATTTGCAAGTATCGGCCTTAAATTGCACAGAACCGCGCTCCAGTAACAGCCGTCTCACAGCCTGCGCTCTCTTCCTTTTCTTTGTGCATCTTCTGCGTCCCTGCCACTCTGTCATCCCCGGGGGACGAATATAAGATGCGCATGCGGTCCGTCCTCGAGCCTCCCGCGCGGGAATCGTCCCCACGTGGGGACGCACGGAGACGGATCACCGCCGGAGAGAGGTATGCATACGGCCCAAGAACTGAGAGAAAATCATAAAATTCGCCGTCGACTAGGTGCTCGAAGGCGGATGATATATTTTTTTCTGGAAAAGGAGAGAAAAGGCATCGAACAGGTGAGGAAAGGTAGGTGTCCTACATACACACAATATAATTAATTCATCTAAAATATTTCCCATAGACAGACGCAGGAATAACACGAGAAAACGGAACAAAAAAAAAACATATTCTACAGATAATATGCGTCGATTAATGGCAAACTTGGAACCGAGCCAGCCATGGCTAGAGTATACCCACAAGCAAATTTTTTAGAGCGCTGAACGCATCAGTGAAAACGAATTGTACTGCTATTATCTTTTGGGCATCCATAGTAAACCCGCTCCGAGCTGCTGGTTTGAAGGCGTCATAAGCTCAGGACGGTCATTTTCTATACCTATTGTACACTTTTAAAACGAACATAAGTCTTTCGAAAATCTGGAAACGGATCTTATAATCGTGATCAGCGCCCAAAATATCCCTCCTGGACGGATTAAGCAAAATTCGTTTAAAGCTTCCCTTTAGGGAAAATTTGATGGTAAAACACGACTTTCGTCGATTCCCGGAATACTACGACAAATGTGGCTCAAAATATTTTTCCTTAGGGGGGAGGGGTTGCTTGAAGGACCTAACCCGAATGTAAGGCCCGTTTATCGATTTTTGACAGCTTTCGGTAGATTACGGTGGGTACCGTAGTTTGTTTAATATCTTAGGTTTGGCTCAAATTTCCTATGCAGGGATTTTTCGGGGAGCAGGATATGAATTTGAGGTCCATTTGTCGATCTTCGAATGCTAAGGTAGGTTTTGCCCCTATGGCGTGGTACCTACCGCAACCTACAGCGAACCTGGGAAATTCGTGATTTTGATCCCAGATTCGTTTTCAGCGCCTTATTCAACCCCTGCATACAAGTTTGGGGCGAAGTCCGGAAAAAAATTCTTCACAAGACCTGAAAAATGCCAGAAAATGCCTTACCTTATCGCGTAGCTTCAAAAAAGTATTACTTATTGGAAACAGCGGCTCGGTATGAGAGACTACGCAATTTCACTATGAAGGCCCATTTTATATTAACAGTGTAAATAGTTTTCGCAGGTGCGCTAACCGCTCTAAACACTACCTTTGTGGAACCACAACCCGCCTTGCATGATTGCCTTGCTAGTGTTAAGAAACACGAACCCTAGCCAACTTTAGCCAGTAGGCTGGGGCAGCTGAAAAACTCTTTATTACTGATCTCCGACCCTCAATGCTCGTTTTGTAATGGGCGCTGACAACCTCACATCAACATAAACCTCGTAATCCTGCATACCACCCCTGAGGCCGAATTCAATGTTACGCTAACTCTGAGTTTGTCGATTCGAGTTGTGTTTAGCTTAAGCACCGTAGCGCCAAATCTTGCGCTTAACTTGACCGAAGTCCCCAAACCAAGGGTTATTCGCATAATGAGTGCGGTTCCTGGAAGGGAAGGGATTGTATTCTGAACTGCTACGCTACATCAGGCTCTTCTTGAGGCTTTGTTTGAGGTATTCCGTTTGCCTGAAAACTTCACTATTTCGTATTTCTAGGTGTCATTGTCGAAGATATAGACCTTAGGGAGTATTTGGATGAAACCCGCAGAACTCTTGCAGAAAGGATCAGTGATCTGAGGAGTAATCATCCACGTTTGTTTGCCCTGTGTGCGCTGCTTGCCTACATTGACTTTGAAAATTGACTGAAGAACAAAGACCCTCATAGACTAAAAAATGGAGCCCAAAATTTGACTACAGTAAGTACGGTATAGTTTCCTGTAGAGATTCCGTCCAGTCTGTCGATGGTACAGTCTAGAGTGGATATTTTTTTTTGGAAGAATGTCGGAATTTTATTGACTTCACGTTGAAATCGGTGCGACTAGGGGATTGTGCTAAGCTCCCGTTCGCGCGTCTCGTAACTGGAGAAGTGAGCTGTCGCCACCCGGTAAGCAAACATTATGGGTAAGGGTGTTGCCGCGGTGGACAGCGCGTGGACGAGCGTCGAGACAGTGAAGTGGACGACGCAGGAAGCCGACGTGTGACGGGCGCAATCTCATCGAGTGTTTATCGCTTCAAACGAGAGCGATAAATTAATAGATACACATAGCAGCGGTCAGTCAGAGGCTGCTTTCGAGCACTCCGAAAGCTATTGACTTCGATTACCATAAACACACTTGAGTTGGCCAAGATAGGCGGGAGATGGGCCGGAGGCAGCTTTACTTCTCTGAGTCTAAATAGTTGCGGATGGACCACTGTTGGTTGGAAGTTACGAGATGAAGAAATGAGGAAATAAACAACAGAAGTACAGAAAAACATCAAGATTGTGAATCTTCCGACCTCTTTAACCTGAGGCTAGCCATTTGCTGCAACGATTGATCAGTTTCTCTCTGCTTTTTTCAAAATCTCTTCACCCTAATAACACTTTAGACTAATTGAGCTTTTTCCGATGTGAGCAAAAGGAAGTATATACCTTGAAAGGGCGCAAGTAGGGCAGTGGCAGAAAGCGCCACTGTCACGCACACGGTCGAGTGATCGAACCTCGGCTAAGGTCAACCAAGCCTTCTGTCCTTTCGGGGTCGCTAAATTAGTACTAGATCTGTCTGGAGGATTCAAACACATCGGCTGACCCCCCGGAAAGTCACTGTATGTGCCCAATATACATTTAAAGACCTCTACGACTCTAAATTGGGGTCGAATGTGTGGCGCATCTCATAGGCATTGATATGCGCCGAGAACCTTGTTCTTTTTTACATTGAAAGAAGGCCTTTGCTACTAATAGTGAAAAACAGTGCCTTTTTGTCCGAACCTAAAGTCAAGTCGGACTCAAAAAGTTGCAAGCTCAAAATCGTTTCCGGTTTATGACTGTGATGGGTTTCTGTCGAAAATTGGCTCCTGCTGTAACCTACAGTAGTTGTCCAAAAAACTGCAAACGAACCCTATGTCCTTGTTCAGCACCCTATATACCTTCTATTGACGAAATTTGGGTAGAGGAGAAAAATTCTGAGTCCTGTTGGTCCACCCTACAATTTTGAGCTTGTAAAGTTTTGAGATATACTGTCGGCACGGATCCCACAGATACTTTGCGTTCCTTATTGTGCACTGGGTCATTTCGATGCTCATATGTTACTATGCTTCTCTGGGCCAAATTTCGGTCCGCAATCGCGTCTCGACACGCTTCGCGACCGCGCGCTTCCGAGTCGGAAGAGTTTCCAGCGCCGCAATCGCCGATCTGTCGACCCTAGGTGGGTTTTGTGAACTGGAAACTCAAAAAATTGAAGAAAACTGTATAAAAAGGCCACATCGCGTCGGCTTTGGCGCTGGAAACTCAACTGACTCGGGCGCGTGCGGCCGCAAAGTGTGTCGAGACGCAATTGCTGTCCGGAATTTGGCCCAGAGAAGCACAGTATAACATATCCTCAATTTCGAAGTGAGTTTAGTGCATGCGGATGCGCGCGTATGCTGCGTCACCCTCTCACCCACACTTTTTTGCTGTCTCACCCTCGCTCCACACAAGCCCGCGAAGAAACAGAGTAAATTTTGCTCCGAAATAGAGAATACGTGCACCGAGATAGCGCCAAGGCACAATGAGGAACGCAAAGTAGCAGTGCGATCCGTGCGACTACATGTAAATTTGGACCTAGTAAACTCCGAATCCCCCGCTATAAGGGCATTCTCGCAAGGCACTTATTTCGCTCATGTCGGAATACGCTGAAATGGTCATCTTTGTAACTCTCATTTCTGCCAACTTTTCCTTTTTCTCTACCAAGCTTATATATTTACACGCCATGTTTAATACCGAAACCCTTTATCGCTAACTATTATGAGCAGTTATTTTTAACATTTTGTGTTTTTTATGGTATGGTATATGATCACAAGATATCACAAGATAGCTGAGTCGAATACAAATCTTAGGGTTCAGGTGGGACTCAGACCTGCATCGCATCGCTTTACACCACCGACACCCGCTCTGCATTTCTCAGCTAATATGAGCACTGCGTTAAAAAAGCGTACACCACTTTCTACTGATTCCTTTGCGGTGTTTTGAATTCCTAATTGGGTCTACTAGAAAAGTCACTCAGAAAACTATGGTATTTGTTTACAATTTGTTTCCAGAATGTATACTTTTGCACGGAAAATGTCAATGTTTTCCACTATTGGATCAAAGCGCATAAAACAGGTGTTACAAATAGCCGTAGCAGACTATAAACGCGACCTCCGCTCTTTCGAGAGCCGAATTCGTGATCTTACGCGCTCAAGTATGCGCTGGAGAACACTCAGCCAGAGGTAGCCGAGCCGCGAAAAATTGCGCCTACTCAGTTATTCATTCATGTACAGGCAAATGTGAAAATTTTTGACAAGTTCCATTGCAAGTGTTAGGAAAACGCCGAAAAAGCTCTAAAATGTCCTTTTCCCGTGACTGTTTATAAACGAGAACTACATGTCCGTGACGATGAATGAGAGTCCGATGGTTAACAAGGTAATAGTGGGAGTAAATAGATTATGGAAAGATAGATTATGCAAAACCTCATCAGATTAGTCTTCAAAGAACCCTAGAAAAGGGTAAACATCATAAGAAAGCTCGAATCACATTATTTGTTGCTTCACCGAACGGTTCTTTCAAGAGCAGAAGGGCGGAGTAAAGCTCTGTATTTCGCAGCCTTCTGGCGCGCTTAATACTTTTTTCAGTGTCATCTCAGCTCCACCCGGCTACCATCAATAGCGAATGTTTACCAGAAAATAATCTCAACTAAGAAAATTATTTTCACATTGCCCCAAAAGGGATGGTTAGTGATTGGAACCTAACGATACTCCAAACTTTGTTATGTAGCTTTTAAAAAAGGCGACCCTAGTACCGAAATCATGAGGAGCGGAGACGCTTATTTGTGCCTCAGGTTTACACTTCCATCGTGGAGCGACTCAGTGACACGACATTGGTGAGTATGGATCGATATCCCATCGCGCGTCAATCTTTGTTGAATAAATGGCAGCGCGTCGCTCCGCGATGAAAGCATAAACCCGGTTTCAGATATTCATTGACTCGCGATACGATGTCGTTTAATACTCAGATGGCAGCGTCTTGAGTTTTCGCGGGGCAGGCCGATGGCACATGCCAGTGCGACGCGAAAACCATGTCGCGCAGGTATTCAGTTGTACACGTTGCTTGAACGCTGTGGGATGCGCGCGATGGCATACGTACAGTCGGCATGGATCCGACTCAGTGACACGACATTGTGACACGACGTAGTAATACTTTGCGTTGAGGTTGGCGCAAACTCTGTGCGCCTATATTATAGCATATGGCATCGTGTTTGCGCCAATTTTCTGTTTGAAGCGCAAAGTATCACTAGGATCTATGCCGACGTTACGCGATTTCGCACAAGCAAGCAAAATTAGTTTTTTAGTAACAATAAATGCAGTCGCATCTCGAAATAATACTTTGTTCTCGGCCCTCTTGGGCTGAGCATGACTCCAGTTAGCAGGTTTCAAAGGCAGAGTTCACGTTGGTCATCCTCAGTGACTTTCCATAGTGAATGATAGGCAAGAAGGATCCTAGGCTCCCAGTGTCTAAAGAGCGGTAGCAAACGAGCCAGGAGTGGCAAAAAATGGCTGCAAACAGGCGTTTTGCATTTACCGAAACGCCTCATTCCCATTTTGGCCTCCTCGATCTGAACAAATGAAGACTCAGATTACAGGAATGATCAAGTGAAGGAAGTGCTTAAAAGTGAGCTGATCGCTTGATTGCATTGATAGGCATAATGCTTTATAGCGGTCTATTCCTTCTCGCTCAAAAATCAACGTAAACAAGGAAGGGCCTTTTTTGGCTCAAAAACGCGGCTTTCGCGTCCTTTTTTAGCATGCCTTGCCATATAGGGCACCAGACCTTCCGTAAACCCTGGAGATAGTGGAAGTGAAATCCGTCATGAACCCTGCCTTTGAGTGAAAATTTCTTATCGTTTGCGCAAAACAAGGTTCTACAAGGGAATTCGGGGCAGTGTAGAAGCCCGATCCTAATTGCCTCCACGGTGACCACGGTTCTGACCTGCGAGCAGTCTGGGTGTTGGCCAGATCAAGTGTGCTCGGATTTCAAGTGCGTTCAATGAGGAAATCGTCTTCTTTCTCTTTGACCCCGTCTGCGTCGGAAACGCAAACAAAAGGCGGCATCGCGTTGCACGAGCTGCGGCTGACCGTTCGCCCGAAAGAGTGCGCGAATGACAAAAATCTGCGATACAAACAACGAATGATGATAAGCTGATTACGCAACCACAAGTGACGTGGTGCTGAGCATCACGTCTTGTCTTATCGCTTGGCTTAGATGGATTATTGGAAAAAGTTCTATACGCAGTTTTTCGGTAAATCAATGATTACTCTAAAGCGATGTACCATAGTTCATAGTACCATACATGCATATCTTCGCCACACAGCATAAGCAACCAATGTTATCCAGGAACTATCGCATGTGTAGAGCCTCCGAGCAAATGCATATTCATGTAAGGCCAGAAATGGAGAATTAGAACGCACCGTCTCGAGTTGGCGGAGGCGAAGACGGCGGGCTTGTGCCTTCTGTTGTGATGGCTACTGGTATTTCTGTAGTTGTGGTTGTGCCGGTAGTTGTGCTCCTTTCCAAGCCGAATAGCCTGCAACAAATAGTTAAAAGAGGAATGCAAAGAGCGTTATAAGTTTACATCCATCCGTTTTCAAGAGATACTGTTTCTAAGCGCATTTCGGCCTGGGCTTAGCGAAACTATGAAATTTTATTGTATTAGAAATAATTTACAATTTCATGGTATTTATTTAAATCAAGGCTGAAAACCTCAGAATACGACCATGAAAATTCTGAACCCGTACTACTTGTTTGCAATCAGGAGACCTTCAGAACAGGTGAATAAAATTGCAAAGAAACGTTTCTTGCAGCATTTTCTTAGGGAAATATTTAGAAATAAATTTGTGGGATTTCGAACTCATTAAGTAAATTCGGTCCGATTGAGAATACCGGCCCAGGCGGTCGGCGTGCGTGTCGAGCGGCCGTGACTTTCGGAAGATCTTTTCCGTGAATGAAATACAGTCGAATGGAATATCAATCACTATTCGTTTGACACTCCTGCTGATCAATACACAAGTGCGAGAAATGCCTTCGCGACGACCGATCGACACGCCCGCCGACCGCATAGGCGGACAGGCTCATCGTACAGACTTTATCTTGTTCAACGTGAATGAAAAAAGGCGAATTTTGTATTTCAGTTCAACATGTCCAAAGCCTATACAGTACATTACAGTATTTTGAATTTGACTAGCATGAGTGACGAACTGTGACGTACAATTTCATAGGGACGAATTTTCGAACGAATCCTATTTTTTTTGTCTCTGGCGGTAAAAAGATGATGCAAAAAGTTATTTTCTCATAATGACATACACAGTATAACGGTTCTGTAGGCTTACCTATGGCAAACAAGACGTACGGGATTGGAGTTTTCATCATCATATTCTGAGGAAATAGTTTTAATTTCTAGTATTACCAGAAAATTTTGAATGAATTTCTTGTTCAAAAACTGCTCATATAAATAGCCGTGACAGAAAAATACAGGAAAGAAAACATAACGTGAATTTGAAAACATTCGTGTATTCCAAAAACTCTTCATTCAAAACTCAAGCTACTTTGCGTTGATTCTAGGATTGGGTACCCTACTATCTATAACGTATTAAAGGCAGTGTCCACGATAAAAACCATGTCTGATTTTTTGGTGGAGATCGGCAGCTGCGGGGCCTAGCGCAACCCTAACGTTGAAAGAACTAAGAAAAATGAGCTAGGAACGGTCCCCTACGACGCCGAAGTTAGACACCCGTCAGCTCGTCACACCCAGATGCACTTTCCACGCCCACCGACGTAAAGAAATGAATGCTCGAGATTGTGAGATGAGCGATGGTTTCCGATCAATAGCCCCGTTCTTCCCTTCATTCTCAACTTCTTTCTTTACTCAGGTCAGCTCGCATACATTGGCTGCAAAAGACGGAAGTTACAAGCCTCGGACAACTCGTCCATCATGCTTCCTAAGCCCAATTTTTGAGGGACCATAACTCCGTGCCTAGAAGGCCTTGTACGATTTCAAAAACATCATTGGAATCCGCATGGGACCGTCATCAAGATAGGCGAAAAAGCAGAGAAACGATTCTCATCGTGAACTCTGCCTTTAGGGTTTAATCAGTTGTTTTAACAAGGGAAGTATACAAAGAGTAGGTCACATCTGCCGACACGAATTTTATTGTCAGTATCCTTTGAGCATCTATAGTTAAACTGTGCAGCACACCGTCCCGAGACGCGCGTTCCGAGAATTCAAGCGTTTTTGAAGCTTCGCGAAAAGGTGAGAGTTCTGGGTTGTTTTGAAACAAAACCGCATTTTGCTCAAAACTTGCATGGAAGGGCAATTTGGGGCGCTGAAAACAAATCTGGAGTCCTTTTGTCAAAATTCTGAGGTTTACTGCAGGTTACGGTAGGTGCCATGCCATTTAGGGGACAAAATTTACCTTAACATTTCGAAAATCTGCAAGTTGACATCAAATTCGTATTCACCACCCCGAATTACCCCCGTTTGCAAATTTTAAGTCGAATCTGAGACTTTGATCAAGCTACCGTATACTCAGTGTAATCTACCGTAACCTGTCAGAAATCGACAAACAGACGTCAGATTCGTGTTAAGCGCTTCAAGAAAACCGCAGAAAATGATTTTGAGCCATATCTTTCGGAGAAATCCGGAAATCTCAAAAGTCGCGTTGTGCACCCGAAATTTTCTTCCGCTCGGATGCTTTGAGCGAATCAAGCCGAAAACTTCAGAAAATCGACAAGTAAACTTCAGATTCGCGATCAACGCTCCGAAAACCCCCTCTGCTAGATTTTAAGCCAACTCTGGAACATTTTTCTAAGGCGCTTTCAGAACCCCCTAATTGTTATACATGCAAGTAAACGCTCAACCAAAAATTCTTACAAGTCCGAAACGCTATAGGTCTGTGTTCGGAAAATGGTGGGCGCTGCAAACTTTTACGAGCCATGTTTCTAGATTTTCGAAAGTTACTGAGCGTTCTGGAAGGTACAAAAAGCACAAAAATACGACCGTTTTGAGCTTATAACTTCTCGGAGCCGGCGGCTTTGGACGGAGTTTTGCGCAGTTTTTGCTAAAGATGTCAAAGAGATGCTTACGGTGACCTGATTCCTTTCCGCAGTTGAGATCTACGCCTTGTAAGTTCAGGACGGGAGAGTACGCCCCGAGTCAGTTATGACGCGCACTGTGGTACATGAATGATATCAAACTTTAGGTTTCAAAACGCTTTTGAATATGTAGGTCACAACAGAAGTCGGCATTAAAGGCATCATACACGCAGAAAATTGCTTTATTTTTTTCATGTTTTGGGTGGCTGTAGGTAATTAAAATTGGCAAAAATAGAAATGGCAAAAGAACCGTTCAAAACTCCCAATTTGTGAGAAGAAACAAGAGTTGAAAGCGGCCGAAGATGGTGTTTGAACTCCCGCCAAACAGATTTTTATACTAGTTGCGCTGGATTGTGAGCGATTCTTTCTGCGCCGGCTCGTGGCGGACGAGTTGTGATAGATGTGTGGTGCAATTAGGTAAAAAGCTCCACACTAGAGCTTCCATATTTTTGGACTGGTGTGTTTTTGGAGCACCAAACTTTGCCACTGGGGCAAGCTGGACCCAAATAAGGGAAAGAAGGCAAAAATGGTGAGTGGTTTTCGCAAAGTAAAATGCTTTTAACCGTGGCATGTTTGACGTCTTAGTGGGACACTAATATGTATATCCAGTAAGGTAGTCAATACTGAAACCACACGTAAAATTGAAATGTTACATTCAGAAGTGAGCGAGTTTCAGTTTTCAGTTTCAGTCAAAGTGACAAAGAGCATCGGATTGAGGAACAAATGTACTTTTGAACGCATACATAACCATTCTCTTCTCAATTTGACGACAACGAAAGACGTTTAGAACAGTTGTCTGGAAAGCGGGTGGAGAAACACTTGATGGTCCGCTCACAGTAATCCCCCTGACTATGATAAACCCCAAATTCAAAGTCGCAACGCATACGGTGATGGAAACTGCTATTCCCCTTGGGAACTTCCCCTCCAAGGTGTGGTTAAGTTTGTAAAACAGGGATGATAGGATAGATTTCGAATTCTCAATTTTTCTGTTCATATCGATCAGTGCTCAGTTGGGGAAGTGGTGATGTGGTCTTAGTCCACAAAAATGGAGGAGTTGACCCGTCTTTCGCATTTCGAAATATCAAGGTATTCCATTCAAGCTAAGCGACTTCCAGTAGAATCTTACCTGCGGAGAACAGGACAACTCCTCCATTTAAGTGAACTGAGACTACCATCCAGGGTATTGGGCTTGGCGTTAAATCCATACAGGAGTTCAGGGCCGTTCAGGGCTATTTTTGTTTTAGCCGTTTTTCAACATTATTCTTGCAAGGTTTCCCGTAGCTTTCTATGTATTTCTGATTTTCGGTGGAAATGAGAGTGCGCTTTCATCGCTGACACCGAAACAAATTCGCAACAGTAGTTGCATTCCTGCTGCTAATAGGCGCGACTGAGTGAGTATATCCTCACGCGATTCTCGTCTCCAAGCACCGTACAGCTAGCTATCAGAGCCACCTGACAGTTTGGCTCTTTTTTCAATATTCAAACCACAGATTGTGCCGTTTGTGCAAACTGTAGGAGCCCGGATAGCAACAGAAGCCGACCCGGAGAATGGGCCGATCTGTCAGGCAGTTCGGGGCCGAGAATCTCCGGAGTCGGATTACACTTGGGGCCGAAACTTATCCGGCTACTGCTTTACTGTCAATGTGGTAGAAGTGACATTTAAAGATTCCTGTGAAGCGGTCAGTATTTCCTACGCACGCTGTGATAACAATAACAATTTCGTATGAACAAATAAACAAGTAAAAATAAAACTCCTTACCTCAGAATTGTACCCGCGAGATCTCCTTCACCTGTGAGGGAATTTTCACCATATAGATTCTTTTTATTCGCCAGTATCCATTGCTTCAGTTGTTCCGTAGTAGCCGGCGTGGACAACACTGAATTCACTGTTTTTCGGAGAAAAAGGTGAAAACATATTCTAAGAAAATTTTGAGAGCCAAGCTTATACAAATATATGTACGATGTGAAAACTTTTTCAAGAATTCATGATTCTATAGAATGGGTATCGTTCCAAAAGTTCGAGTACTTGCAAAACAGCGCAAAATTCAAGACAAAAGACACAATTCGCTAACTGGACCCTAAGAATAGCACCTAGTAATCGATAAAGTTAAAATCGAGTCAGCCCTAAGTCTATTCAACAAAAATTTACTTCATTAATTGCAATTACCATGAGGTTCCGGTCAAAATTTTGGAAGTAATAGAATAAAATTATTGTAAGCAAGGCTGTTCAAATAAACTATTAATAAGACTGTTCAAATTGTACAAAATGAAAGCGCAACAAGGAAACAACCATAAATTTCTTACCAGGTAACACAAGAGCAAGCGCTATATATAAATTGGTAGACAGGTGCATTGGCGACGACGACCGATCCCGCTATGGGTTGGGTGAGGGTGTGGGTATGGGTGTGGGAGTCGAGTGTTGATGTTTCGCGGGTCGGCTAGTCGCTAGATAGCTCCTTAAATAGACAGATCTCCACAAGAGCCCGCCCTCACACCCGTGGAGCAGTGCAGCGAGAAGCTGAAAAAGACGTGTATCACTATTTCAACAAGTAATCACAGCAGAAAGTGCGGTCAAAAGGTGTAGAGGAAAGGTAGTGCAATATGATCACATGCTTCTGCCATACACAGAAACATTTGATACTCAGTACAGTAGAAATTATTCTGAGTTAGTTTATTCTGAGCTGGTGCGAAGATAGGTCTTCAATTAAAGTCCATGCATGCATGTGATACGGGTTACGGCCACGTCTAGCACCGCGCATAATCGAAAGCACAGAATAATCAACAAAAACATTGACTAGGGCTTGCCTTACCTTAGCCGAGGGCACTTATGAAACTTTTTTTGATAGTTATAGGTATGGGACACAGCAGTGATAGTTCGCATTCTAAATCACCTAAGCGTCTCAGAGAAGATTCTCAAAAGTGAGCATTTTTATAGCTTTGCGTAGAGTAATGGCAATTCAAAGATGTTCAAAATAATTGCCTCGGACTGGGCTGAAAACTTGTTTCTAGGTGTTCTTCTGGGTGCTGATTACGAATCTGAGGCCGATTTGTCATAATTTGAAAAATTTCACCTGATTTGATCCGGAGCTTGAAAATGGGGGAAATTTGCTGGTCAAACACGACTTTTCATAATTTCGAGAATGCTACGATGGAATTGCCTTTAAACTTCTACAGGGTGGTTATCCGTGCTGCCTTACACAAATCCGGGGTCAGTTTATCGATAATCCTTGGATGGGTATACGGTAGCTCGGTCAATGTCTCAAATTTGACTCAAAATTCTCCGTGGGTGTTATTTGAGACGCTGAACACGCATTTGAGTAAGCTACAGTAGCTCTAGGTCTGGCAGCAGACCCTAGATTGGCCCAAATTAACCCCCAGTTAAAAGTTTTAAACCAAATCCGACATTTGTTACTGAAGACCCCGAAAATTCCCTTATGAAAAAAAAATTCCCTTTCCTTTTTGTAAAGCAATGAAAATGCCCTTTTTTGGAAACCACGGAGACATTTTCAAAATTCGCAGCACGGGTTATACATGTGTTGCCACACACCTATAGAAACGGAAGCATAGTTTTAAATTCGTCGGTGTGCCGGTAAAATAATCCTTGGTGAGAGAAACAAAATCGCACTATCAGACAAAGGTATGTAAAGCAATTACTAAACGCAGTCTTTGCGCCTAATCGTGGATTCTGAATTTTCTGCAGAATACTGGTGGACGAGTACCTACTAACACACGCACTGACACAGACCTGTCAGAAGGAACCGCGGAAAGCAACCAGAGTCTACCTCTCCCGGCCAAAACACGATCACTTAGGCCATCTTTATACCAAAAGTTTGCGACCGCAACAATTCTCAGACATAAGGGCGGACCTATCGCGCACAGAACTTGCCGAATAGTACTTACCGCGCTCAGGAACCGTTTTGACCGCGATCGAAAGCCCAATTAGGACTTACCGCGAATAAACTCGCGGTCAGAGCGATTGCATTCCGGTGCTCGCGATACAACCGCTTCGCCATCCGGTCGGATCGCGCGCAAACGCAGTAATAGGACTGATGTCGCACAAAAATCAAACTGACCGCGTTCAACCGTGAGGTGTGTTCTGGGCTGATTTGCGTCTCAGTTCACGCGCAAAGCGGAAATTCGAATTTGCGCGCTTCTTCATGGTGGAGTCCATTGTTTTGTATCTATCTGTACTTCATCACGGTTCTTTCTTATTGGTTCATGTTGATCTCGTATTCATTCATGGATGTTGTTTTTGTTGTTTGTTCTCGGAAGGAACAACAACAACATTGTTGTTCTTTCTGATTTTCCATAAATTTCTCGCTGACGAATCGTGGGACCACCATAGCTGTTCTGTATTGCTTCCTTTGAAGTTTCCCCGTTGCGACTCGTGGTGGGACCCCCGCAGCTGTTGCCTATGGCGAAGAATACTACGTGGCCTTGAGCTGTGGCTCACTAAGCGCCGCGGTCGCATTGCGGCGTCGCAATTAGAGCACGCTTACCTCTGTTTCAGTGGGATGTCAGACGGGAACCGAATGCGTAATCATTCACATGCTCTGGTTTCCTTCCATCATTTGAGGTGGTGTAACAAACACAAGAAATCATTTCACCTCAAGTATTGACAACTGATTATGATTCAGGGCAGCGTGCATTTCGAGTGTAGAGTAAATCAACTAGGTACTATTTTCAGGATAATAATAATATTACAATTTTGTTGTGTTATCTTCACTATAGTGTTACTATCTCTTTGTTTCATATAACTGATTATCACCGCATTTCCTGATATACCTAATCTGGACCCTCTTCGCACTTTGATACATCAGCGTCAGAACCTTTAGAATTCGGAAGATACCTAATTTTTAGTCAGAACTAATCCTCTTTCATTGCCCAAAGGTCATCCCGATTATTTTTTTCACCCAAATATTTATACGAAATGTTCATAATGTGATCTTGTGGAGAGTGTATTCTGCCAACCGGCTGCGATTCTTCTTTGACACGTGGTGTTTCTTTGCCATATTTCATCTCGAGGACGGTAGTGGAGTAGTTTCGGCCTCAGTTCGCCATTAACGTGGGAACTGGAGCATTGCAATTTTTGAAACAAAATCCTCCGTCTTTTTTAGACCGCTTGCTGAATGATAGGTTTTCTCGCAAGTATTATAGGGAAATGTATTGCAGTCCTTGAATTTAGCCATTTTAACATCGTTTTTCGCCTGCTACACCTGTGCGTCTGAGCATTCGTGAACCCCCTTATGTGCCTATACAGGTTCTTGAATGCAAAAGGCTTTAGCTTGCACAAGGGGCAAAAAGTTGATGTGTTCTCCGTGCCTGAATGATTTCCGTAAGGGTTTCTGAGACCGATCCTCTGTTGGCAGTCTTGTGAGAGATAACTGATAAGCCCAGGTGTTAATCCTAGGAAATACGGAAGAAGAATGTCTCACAATAAGAAATTATTTAAAGTATAGAAGAAGAGAGTATAGTTGTACACGAACGAAATTTTCGAAATTTTTTTCGTTCGTCTTCTTTCCTTCGAAACTTCGTCGAACTAAGTTTTTTCAAATTCCGTTCGTTCGAAATTTTGTCGAACGAATTTTTTTCATTTTTCGTTTGTTCGGAATTTTTTTTCGAAATTGTAAAACTATAGAAGAGAGTGATAACTGTTAGAAACCAGACACCATTAACATGATGACGAGTGATGGAGTTTGACCTCCGTCAGTTTTACCTGACATTTAACACCCATGCTCCATCACTGGAAGTAGGAACCATTGTTGATTGCCAATAATGGCTTTGTAGACAGCGGTCTTCATGCTGCCTGAACACCTGTACATTGTTGTCTGTCATGTTCTTCTTCGTCCCACCACAACCCCATCTAAAGGCGTTGGCGACGTATGAGCGTGCTCTAATTGCAACGCCGCGACGCGACCGCGGCGCGTAGTGAGCCACAGCTCAAGGCCACGTAGTATTCTTCGCCTATGGCGTCCTATAAAGTTTCTCGCTATCCAGGCGTGCTATTGAATGAGGTAACATCAACAGCGCTAGACTCCAGGGGCCGGATGCATCAACGCGCCGGGTTGGGGCAGGGCAGTCGGCATCTTTGACGATCGCAGTGCGAGGGCAGTAGATCATCTAATCAATAGTGCCCCAGCAGTGTTTTTTGCTGCGCTAGCTGCTTCACCCCCTAGCTGGGTTTTTGAATAACAGAGATCTTCAAAGGCGCAGACTGCCCTGCCCCTGCCCCACCCCGGCCTGTTGATGCATTCGGCCCAGCTTCAAATCCTACGCGGAACACGGTGTTGACGTTTATGATACAATAAAGCGCTCCGTGGCTAGCCGAAGGTTACGGTAGCACAAGATCCCGAGTGCTAAAATCTCTACGATGCTACTGCTTCACGATGTCGTTACACCCTGTCCCTACGAGTGTGTTGATCTACTACGATGTCATTACGCTGGTTCATCCCGTAATAAGCAATTACAATTTTTCCTGTCAATTGCGTCATTTGTGCCGTTTTCATCCCGAGTTTGTGATTTTTCGCTTCAGAATGCGTTGGGTCGTGGTCTCTTGATTTATATTAGCCACAATATGCTCAGCTTTCTATCGTTCCGGCCTGGCTCCAGTTAATTTCCTGTCAAGCTCACGGTTAGTTTAACCTAGTAGTTTTCTGAGTCTCTGATAAAAACTCTTTTTCATGATTTTAGAGCGATTTTATGCCGTATGTGAATCATTTGGATAGAGATCAGTCTGTAATTGCCTGGCACGAAATTCGCC
Organism: Aplectana chamaeleonis; assembly: GCA_029168955.1. Taxonomy (NCBI): domain Eukaryota; kingdom Metazoa; phylum Nematoda; class Chromadorea; order Rhabditida; family Cosmocercidae; genus Aplectana; species Aplectana chamaeleonis. Next base: position 268,806 of record JAPDOI010000380.1, on the reverse strand, counting down.
ATTTTTGGCACGAAATTGCCACGCTCTCACGACCACGTGTTTCTACATTTGGTGAATACTTATAAATGTCCCTCTATTGGTCTGTGGGATGGTATCTTTTGTAAAAAATCGGAATTCCTTTTATTCACAGCGCAAGCCACGCTCGCTAGGCTACTGTCTTCGCTTCTCCTCCACTCTCACTGTCTCTTACCTCTGCTACCGACTCGCATTCGTAGGAAGCATGGGAATTTCTCTGTGACACAGTCTGTATCCGCCTGACACTGGTGTTCGTACACTTGGTTGGCGCCGAATTGTCTCGAAAGTGTAGGATTGGGTTCGTTACCCGCTTTAGCCATTTTTTTTACTATGACATCATTTCGTGTAAATGCTGCGAAATTGAAAAATTCAGAGTTCATCCATGTCCCGCTTGTTTAATAACCTTTGGAGATGAGATGTTCGCATCTGTCTTATAGTTTTGTATGTATCCTATAAGCAACACCACGCACGAGCTGTGCTTTATATTTGATAATCTATTTCGGAATGCTCTTTTTTTCATTCGATCGCTTATGATGGCAATTTTGTCGTGTCATCAAATGTTTTGCCATTTCTGTTAGTGTAAAATTTTTGTTTTCTGTTGTACTGTTGTTTTGGTGCGCAACAGGGCTGTGCGTTAATAACGTTAACGTGTTAACGCATTAACGGGTTAACGCAGTTTTTTTTTCTCAAAAATTAACGATTAACGGTTAACGAAAAATTTTTTTTTCATTAACGCACACCCCTGGTGAGCAATGTCTCTTCTATCATGCTCTTGTATGCTCATTCATTTGCGGGCCCTGGAATTTGTTTGCATTCCGTTTATGATCCTTCCGCATCTCGAGTCTACTTCTCTAAGAATTGTTTGCATTTTTCTCTGAAGATGCACACAATGCGTGTCTGTTCGGTACATGTATGGTTCCGGTATTCGATTTAGTCTGACGCATGGACCAGGCGGCTGGTCGTGCGGTGTTGGCGGCCTCTTTGGCCAACGGGATTTCGATTCACGCGCGGCGATCTACCGTCGCAGCCCCGTCCATTCCTCAGATTAAATTTATTACGTTAACTCTATGTATCGATTATCCACAGTAGTATTAAATATCCAATATCCACTAGGCATTATTCGAATTTTTCCTTAATGATTCACATAACTGTGCGTCCAGTACATTTAAGTGCCTTTGCGATTTGTTCAAGATGCGAACGAAAATGAAATTATATCTATTTTGATGTTAAGACTGAGAATTAGTGAAAATGGCCTGGAACCATATTCACCACCGACGCGATACAGAGTTTATTTCAATCGTCCATGGATGCATATAGATTTTTGGTCGATAAGGATTGTAAGCACAGCTTATCTTCATTTGTCGCGATAAGTATGAATCCGGCCCGTAGCGAGTGAAAATTGAGTCTTGTCTCGATTTGTAGACCGATTTCCGGTATTGTAGGCCATCCAAGTCATTCTTGGGTGACCTCTAAGTGAGCGCCCATAGTTAAGAATAACAAGCGACCTCTGTCGTTACGGGAGGTACGGTTGAGAATGATATAATGATTGTATCCTTGACGATTGTGGCTATCTACTGTGCTTATCTGGGCCAAATTCCGGTCCGCAATTGCGTCTCGACACGCTTTGCGGCCGCACGCTCCCGAGTCAGAAGAGCTACCAGCGCCGCAGCCGAAAATCTGCTAACTCTAGGTGGGTTTTGGAAGCTGGAAACTAAGAAAACCTGGAGAAAATTTGAAAAAAAAGCCTCATCTAGCCGGCTTTGGCGCTGGAAACCCGACTGAATCGAGCACGTGCGGCTGCAAAGCGTGTCGAGACGCAATTGCGGACCGGAATTTGGCCCAGATAAGCACAGTATACATGCCTCGCTCTGTTGAGCTGTAGATAGCCGCGGTAGCTCAAGATACAATCAATAATAAATTTTTAGCCGCACCTCCCCTAGCGACGGTGATCTTTTGTGTTTGTGGCTATGGGCGCTCCATAGAACCCCATACTGTTTACTTTCGAGGGCCACCCGTGGAAAAAAACTTGTTTTGCTCTGTAGGGTTGACAGCACGCAGGCCTACGGCTACGTTCTGAAGGTTTGTGCGCGGTATGTGTACTGATCGCCTGCTGATGATGAAAGTCCGAGTGAAAATGAAGTGAATTTTTATGATGAAAGTGTACTGATCGCCTGCTCTTTTAGTGTTGACCGCGCTCTAAAGACGGGTTGATCGCTCCAATTGCCGGTTTGATCGCCCTCAAATACCGGTTTGATCGCCGTCGATCACGCGATTGTTCCTATTATGCGTCGCGATAAGTCCGCTCCTGTGTCCTATGCTCCTATGACGTGTATCACTATTTCAACAAGTAATCACAGCAGAAAGTGCGGTCAAAAGGTGTAGAGGAAAGGTAGTGCAATATGATCACATGCTTCTGCCATACACAGAAACATTTGATACTCAGTACGGTAGAAATTATTCTGAGTTAGTTTATTCTGAGCTGGTACGAAGATAGGTCTTCAATTAAAGTCCATGCATGCATGTGATACGGGTTACGGCCACGTCTAGCACCGCGCATAATCGAAAGCACAGAATAATCAACAAAAACATTGACTAGGGCTTGCCTTACCTTAGCCGAGGGCACTTATGAAACTTTTTTTGATAGTTATAGGTATGGGACACAGCATTGATAGTTCGCATTCTAAATCACCTAAGCGTCTCAGAGAAGATTCTCAAAAGTGAGCATTTTTATAGCTTTGCGTAGAGTAATGGCAATTCAAAGATGTTCAAAATAATTGCCTCGGACTGGGCTGAAAACTTGTTTCTAGGTATTCTTCTGGGTGCTGATTACGAATCTGAGGCCGATTTGTCATAATTTGAAAAATTTCACCTGATTTGATCCGAAGCTTGAAAATGGGGGAAATTTGCTGGTCAAACACGACTTTTCATAATTTCGAGAATGCTACGATGGAATTGCCTTTAAACTTCTACAGGGTGGTTATCCGTGCTGCCTTACACAAATCCGGGGTCAGTTTATCGATAATCCTTGGATGGGTATACGGTAGCTCGGTCAATGTCTCAAATTTGACTCAAAATTCTCCGTGGGTGTTATTTGAGACGCTGAACACGCATTTGAGTAAGCTCCAGTAGCTCTAGGTCTGGCAGCAGACCCTAGATTGGCCCAAATTAACCCCCAGTTAAAAGTTTTAAACCAAATCCGACATTTGTTACTGAAGACCCCGAAAATTCCCTTATGAAAAAAAAAATTCCCTTTCCTTTTTGTAAAGCAATGAAAATGCCCTTTTTTGGAAACCACGGAGACATTTTCAAAATTCGCAGCACGGGTTATACGTGTTGCCACACACCTATAGAAACGGAAGCATAGTTTTAAATTCGTCGGTGTGCCGGTAAAATAATCCTTGGTGAGAGAAACAAAATCGCACTATCAGACAAAGGTATGTAAAGCAATTACTAAACGCAGTCTTTGCGCCTAATCGTGGATTCTGAATTTTCTGCAGAATACTGGTGGACGAGTACCTACTAACACACGCACTGACACAGACCTGTCAGAAGGAACCGCGGAAAGCAACCAGAGTCTACCTCTCCCGGCCAAAACACGATCACTTAGGCCATCTTTATACCAAAAGTTTGCGACCGCAACAAGTTCTGCCAACTGTTGGGAGTCGTGTGGTGATCAAACTGACACAGTGCACATGTGCTATCGTAAGAACACTCTACGGACTTGTCGCGGCCGCTTACTTGGAGGGGGATATTGTGCCTGAAACGTGACAACCGTGTGGTAGTCGGTCGCTGTCGCGGCTGTCCGTCGCCTTGCAATACACCGCGATGGGTACCAGCGACAGCGACTCAGCCAAATCCAGCATCGTGACAACGGGTATTTCCTGGTCCTTGGGCGGCGTTCAGAGTTTTCGAGAAGAGGCGCGATGGCACATGCGACCCGTAAATCGCATCGCGTTGGAATTCAGGTGTGAGCGCTGGGCAATTACGCGCAATTGCGTACGTACGCGATTTCGCGTAAACAAGCAACAGCAAATTTCAACTGAAGTTAGTAACACTTGTTTTGTGTTTATTTGAGTGCAACTGGTCTAAATATGCTCATTCTATTGTTTTCATTGTGGAATTCGGATTTGTTAATCAAAAAACCCCGATGCAACGCGACGCGACGCGATTGACGCGGAGCGATCATCATTTGCGCGTCGAATTCGATGTATCGCGCCTCTTCAGTGTGAAAACCTAGCGACGACGCGACGCTACATCCCTTGATCTATACGTAGGGTGAGCGTCGCGTCGCGCCGTGAATGAACTCTAGACGCCGCCTTATGGGTCGTTTATACTCCCGCCGCCGATCGGCGCGGCACAGTGCAGTTCTGTAAGGGGTCGTTTATACTCCCGCCGCCGAGCGGCGCGGCACAATGCATTTCTGTAATATTGATCACGCGGCATGGCACGATCGATATTGTAGGATTGCACCTCGCCGCGCCGCTCGGCGGCAGAAGTGTAAACGACCCCTAATATTGATCACGCGGCGCGGCACGATCAACATGATAGGATTGTGCGTCGCCGCTCCGCTCAGCGGCGCAAGTGTAAATGACCGCTTAGTGTGGGATCATTCTTTCCGAGACCAGCGACAGTGACAGAGCATATTAGGCACATAGATTTTCAGTTGTTGTCGAAGGTAAAAACTGCGTCGAGTCGCCTGTCGCTGGAAGCATAATCCCGGTCTTAGCGGCAGCGACGTAGCAGTGTTCTGCGACCTGTTAACAGACCTGTTAACAATAGCCTTACATACCTAATGCTGTTTCGCTGGAAGTGAAAACGTTGTCTGGTGTGAAGCTGGGGGCTTTTCCATGCGCTAGGGTGCTCCACACTACCACAGATGAGTTCTATTTCCTTCGATGGCTGCTTGTTTGCCTGCAGAATATTGTTTAATGAAATTCTAATTGGGCTGGCGTATGTAATGTGTGGACTGAGGCCGGATTTGTCAACCATTATACTCCGAGAATGTAGGTGAAGTATGGTGTAATCTTGGGAATTTTTTCGGGAAGTGCGAATGTTTTTACCCTGATACGCTGTTGCACCCAAGGTGTAATCATTGTAGAATCCTGCTTAACATTAGGATTCTCGCTCATTTCCTGCTTTTTTTTTGTTTTTCATTACTGTCGCAGCGAAGCTGAAAACTGAGTCGGCGAGAAACCCCGCAATCCCGCCATTGTGAACACTGCTTGCAAAGGCTTAACGAGGAATCAGGAAAAGGGACGTGACCCGTGATAGTGACTGGGGAATTTGGGCCTATGGTTGTTGCCTAAATGTAGTGAACACTTAGTTAAGTATACAGGTGTCGGAGTAAGTATCTCACCGATCGCACAAGTGATGTACCTGGGAGGTTGGCGTTTTGTCCCAGCTGGTAGGAGCCCGGGCGAGGTGCGAGAGTCGTTAACGAGGTGCTAACGATGGCGAGTCGTCGTGCTGGCTATTTGCTTCTCTTTACTCACCGCAATAATCTGCCAGTAAGACACTAAGTACTATCCACTGATGAAAACATGGTTTGTGGCTGAGAAATTATAACATTGTGTTATGTGGATTACGAATATCTATTATTACCCTTATTAATATGTGACAAAAACCACTATTGTTATTATTACTATTATTATTGTTGTTAATATCACTATGGCTATTATCATGGGTCGTATTCGCCATCAACCCGCCGGGGAGTCCAAGGGTAGATGAGGTGAAATTTCAGTACAAAGTGCGCGCTCCACGGCCACCTCTCGCCTCCCTTGGCTTCCCTCGCGAACGCCGGAATTTTTCGAAATACATAGCTGAAGAATGGCCGCTTCGCGATGGAATCCTTATCTTTACGCAGTGATATCGATACGTAACACAGTTTGCATTTGCATCTAACATGGTGTAAGATGGGTTGACCTGCTCTTCTGCCGCGCGCGGTATCATCCCCTCCGCTTCCCTTCGGCTTCCCTGGGCGGGTTGTTGGCGAATACGACCCCAGATCTACTACTTAAGCCCCTTTCATAGTTTGCCGGCCGACGTCGGACGACTCGTTATCAAATTCGATAAGTTAAGATAGATAAGATGGGTAGGGTAGGGTAGAAAGATATTACACATTGGATAACGAGTCGTCCGACGTCGGTCGGGCAAGTGTGAAAGAGGCTTTAGATTTACCAGAAACGAAAGAGACATTTTGATTAGATAGAGTTTCATGCTAGGATATGTTGGAACTCTTCGACTCAGTTTTTGGGCAATATTTTCCATCTCTTTTCTACCTTCTTTCGCCGCTCTCGATCTCTTGACCTCATGGTCTTCGGAAGGTTCCCAAATCGGTATTTCGATTTTAAAATGACTGGTGACGAAGTTCAATTACTTGAAGTAGCAACCCACTTTTGAAAGGTTACGCAGAAGTGAATTGGCTTCCTTATTGAGTCTTCTAAACATTTCTATCAATGTTCTAAGATGAAAAAGTGCCCTAAGATTCCTGAAAAATATGAAAAGTTAGCATAACCTTTCAAACTTTTTGCACAAACAATTCTCACACTCACTTGTGGAAACACTCAGCTAAATTTGTTGTCTTGAACTCTGTTTTCTCCCACTTACACCACATTTCTGAAAAGTCCCCTGTCATCCAATTTCACTGGAGATAATCCAGAAATGCGGTGCACTTGTCAAATGCCTGGTGTCTACGCGCAACGGGGGCTTTTCGCAGTGCTATCACTCTGCCAAGTAGATTAGCAATGATCATAATTTACAATAAACAATATTAATTGATTACATGACCTTTCAAGCGTTTCGATTCTGTTTCCTACTGTTTGATTCCATTTTATATTTTGAAAGCTTTTGAAATTATCGAATTAAAAAACATGACAATTTTATGATGATAGTCCCGAATGTTTCGAATATTCGTAAGAAAGAATATTCGATGTTGACTTTCATGAATGAACTTTCCGAATAGTTCTCCGCTTCGGAAAGAGAACACCAATAACGGAATGATTTGAATTTATATTCGATTCGGTCCCTATTCCTCAGCTTATTTATTTATTACACACACCAAACACATGCTTGCTTTCCTCTTTTCCTTAATTTCACATTTTTACCATTGTCTTTTTGTAACTCACCTGAAATTAAGTACTTCAATACAAACGACTTATTCGGTTGAGCTACTGATTTCGGCTATTGTGTAGTACAGCTTGAAAATACCTTCGTTCGTCCTTTTGAAGAGATTTGACCATTTATCCTCGAGTTTATTAAATCATTCAAGAATTTGAAAAAAAACAGACATGTATTTCCCACCATTGTAACACAATGAATGCTACAGATTGGTGATGATGAATGTTTGTTTTTGACATAAAATAGTGTTAGATTTTCTTTGATTTCTTCAGTGGATAGTATTTAGTGTCTTAGTGGCAGATTAGTGCGGTAAGTAAAGAGAGGCAATTAGCCAGCACGACGACTCGCCATCGTTAGCACCTCATGAACGACTCTCGCGCCCCGCCCAGGCTCCTGCCAGCTGGGTTAGAACGCCACGGAGCCTTGACTGTGAACACTTAATTAAGTATATAGGTGTGGGAGTAAGTATCTCACCGATCGCACAGGTGATGTACCTACATATAATTATGGAACAACTTAAATACCTATTTTGTATGAACTTCTGTGAACCACGCGTTCAGCAATATCGTTGACAGACTCAACAAAGGCGGTGAAATATTTGTTCTCTGAGCACTACATATTCTTGCTTTTGGTGACCGCTGGCTCGAAAGCTTCCCTCCGAGATCTTGAATACAACTGAGTTCTTACAAGCAGAAAGCTCAAAGACGTGCACAGTGTTGCACTATCGTTTCGCAGGTGTATTGTTGATACAGTTGGGGAAGGTGCGCTAAGCAAGTTGACGCTTACGAAAAAGTGGGCGATAAGTGAGGTGAATGTAGCGGATGAATGGCGTTTTTCAGATGTAGCGTGCGATGACGACGTCCGATCCGAGCACGATTACTCTCTTTGCCGAAAAAGGGCACCATATTTCTCCATGAATGCGGCGAAACATCTATTATGAGTGTCCATTTTACAGTTGACAGCCACTTGAAAGGTTCAGGGGTGAAAAAATTCCCCGATGTCTGGACCTGATTGCGGTTCGTAACAGGAAAAACTTGATGTCAATATTTGGTTCCTAGTTTAGCGTTCGAATATAGGATCAATGAGTCTTCAGTTGTTCAATACCGGATTAATTTTAACCCATTCACGACCACGCCTAATTTCGGGTGACTGCACGTTCGGACCGCGTGCAATATTGCGTTACCGTATAACGTGCCCCACCGGTGGGACTCCCGAGCGCGAATGGCACACCACAAAAATTCGATTTTCGTTGTTCATGTTCATAGTAGAGCTATCAGTGATGTTAACATTGTACCGGGATTTCCGCTCATGGAACTCTTTCTATCATGAGAAACAACTGCCTGAAGTCACGGCAGGGTCAAGCTTAAATATTATTTTGCCACCACTGCTCCGGTGATATTCTTTTAAATTAGCTCCTGTGGATGTGGTTCAGAAACCTGCCGCCTAATTTTAAATTTTGTTTCGCGTAGATTTGGTCATGGCGGGTTTAAGAGTTAAAATTGAAGAAAATCAATGTTCAGGGGTCATGGTAGGTGTACCCGTGGTAATGGCACGTTTCCAGGTGAACAAACGTGATTCCAACTAGGGTTACCAGCTGATAAAGCTAAGAAAAGGCAATAGAAGAAAAAATAAATCATAGTGCGCTCGAAAAATTGTTTTTGCAACGATTTTTTTTCGTATTGAGCCCCAGCTATTTTCAAAAAGTGTGAACATTGTGCTATAGTGGAGCTGCTGAAAGATCATGAATTCCGCAGTCTAGTCTAGGATAGGTTAATACATTGAACATAAGAAAGTATGGAGTGGTTAATATGGGTTCGTAGAAACCACCGTGGTCCTAACTGGGCATGCTTGCTTGCATCACCACTCCGAATGATTAAAGGTTATTCTGTGGAAAATGAAGTAGTGGAAATGAAGAAAGAAGCATGGAAAACCGCTCCGTCTCTATGATAAAGATATGAAACTGTTCTGTCGAAACGGGAACGGAAGGTAGATTACCCGAGCCAAACCCATTCAGTCCATTGCAACGGAAAAAACGGCTGTGCGGCTGCGTGTTTCCAGTGAGTATACTGTAGGTTGCGCCATAATCGACGGCGAATTTGTAATTTTTTCTGAAGAAAAACACCGAAAACGTTCAGAAACGGTATGTTTTCTCCCCCACCACACATTATCAATACACCTACACGCAGGAATAACAAGAAAGAAAAGACGAAAATTCCATGGAAAATTCTTTTGCTTCGGTTATATCTCCGTGTATCTATGGTAAAGACTTCAGGTACATTGATAATGTTTGTGTGTGGAGAAAACAATAGTTTTTCAACGTTTCCAATGTAATTCAGGGAAAAATCAGAAATTCGCCTCGATTGTGGGGCCACGACCGCAACAGGGATGTGCGGAAAAATATTTTTGAAAACAGAAAATCTAATTGACTGAAAACAGGAAACAGAGAAAAATCGTTGAAAAAGGGCAGAAAACAGAAACTTTTCAAAAACCCATAAAGAGTGTTCAGCGTACGTTATACGAGATTTACCACAACATTAAACATTTTTTATACATTTTTAAATGATCCGTGCTTTTCTCGTTGAGTTGTCAAAACCTAACAGGTGGCCAGAGCAAGAAGTACGACTAAGTGCAGATTATGGGTGCTAAAAGAGGACAAATAATCATCCAACCTTCCTTTCCCCTAAAAGCTCGATTACTCTGTCAGAAGCTAAATATGTCTCTGCAATGAGTATGTAAATGCAGTCGGAGCAAACTTTATCTTCCCTAGTGTACACATTTTGACACTAATTGTGGGATAACTTCTGGTTTGAACACCGTACAACTTATCAGAGCCGAAAGTCACGCGCGTACCGCGCGGCTATGTCGTTCGAGTATAAATGGCCTGACGCGCCATTCTCTCCAACGAAGAGCCTCTAGTACCTCTATGGCAGAACGATCATCTGTCTCAAAGCCTCACCATCGATTTCATTGGCGCTTCAACTTAACTGAATTCTGTACCATCTGCGTTGCAGTAAAAAAACACGTATTTAAAGTTTGCGCGCTTGACACAGTTGGGGCGGCCCAACTTAACCCTTTCTACCAAAGCGGTGGCGCTAGAGATTTCCTAATCTCTGCCCATGTGTCGAAAGTATTTATGCACGAACGACGCGGCCAGTGAGGGTATGAATAGTGGGCGTTGAGTAAAATTGGAGGCTTATTAGTGTTAGTATACAGTAACATTGCAGTTTTCACGTCATTTAACTGCATCCCGTAACATCTGAGGTATTCTTCAGCGTTAAACCTGTAACAATAAGTGAGGGTATCCACCATAAGATAAAGATAAGGAATCGGCTTCCTGAATCCCTCTTGATGTGGGCAGCGCATTCCACGTCGTATTCTTAAAGGCTCTAATGGGTCTTGCGCCTATTTAGTGGCTAGCGGGAGGTCAGCCGACTTTCCATTTAGTGCTTTCATCACACTTGATAAATCTTTTGCCAATTAAAGGACCCCGGAGGGATGGTTGGTTTGGTTTAGCTCTGCGAGGACCGAACCCGACCGCGTACAACGAACAGCGGCGCTTCCTTCCACCACGCCACTTACGCCCTAAGGTGAAGCGAGATAGAAGTGCTTAGACATCCTTCATAGTCCTCACCGCAAGCGCCGCTGGCGCGGGACGAGCGGTGGACTATGAAACTTTTCACCGCGCGGGACGAGCGGGAACCCACTATAAAATCACCGGCGGCACCGCCATGGCGGTGCAGGTAAAAGCCGGGCCTTAACTGTGACATGCACAGAAACTCCTGGCTTGAATTCGCCTCTGCGGTAGCGCAGGATAGTCCCAGAATTATTTATGTAGAAGTGGACTCAAATCGAGAAGCAAGTATTGATTGAAACTGTAAAACCGCCACGGCGGTTTGGGCGGCGCCGCTATGGCGCTGCTGGTGGACTATGGAAGTTATTATTATTCAATCGAATGGAGGACAGGTTTTTGAGTATTCTCATTCATTCCGAAAAAAATCGAGATTCCTTATTCGAATACATTCATTCATTTGAAAGATAAAAAAATCGAGAAATCAATCCTTTCTGAAGTTTTTGGGTCTTATTCAGTTTCCCTGATTCATTCGGTTATTCTAAAAAGACTACATTTTTAGGAATTAGTCATTCATTCAAAACTAGCGTCGAATGCCCATGTTTCGTTCGGACAGTACGATTCATTTCAGAAACCAGTTAGCAGTTTTCAGAAATGCCTTCATCAGTTCCTTTCATAGGAGGACCCTTCTCTAGCGTTTATGATATTTCTCAGCGTCCCTAAGAACCCGGATATAGCTGGACGGTATGCCGTAGGCCCACGCGGCCCCTATACAAACATTGCACAGAAAACAAGACCTAAATTGTCTCATACTGCCTTTATTCGGGAATGCACAAGCCCCTTGTCACCCGCACCCGCTTCTACAGTATCGCACAACGGCGCCGAGGTCTGTCGTGGCCCTCTCTCATCCAATCTCTCCCAACCCATATGGCAGGCATCGATATTCGTATGACCACCCTCCGATCGTCCGCTTGACCGGCGATCATGTTCAGAGACGGTGAGTTTTTTCTCGAAAATTTCCACCGTCTTCAGTTGTTTTGGTATTAATTAAAATATAATCGTAATGGGTAGTGTATAGATGAACCATCTATTCGAAACAGACAACTAATGTTCGGTAAGAATGACTTTTTTGTTGAAAATAAAGAGAACAAATGTTTTCTCAATTTCTTGGTAGCGAGAAGGATTGTGTAAAGCTTCGATTGAACCCTAATCTCTGCCAACACGATGACATTTAAATTAACACCTAAACAACTGAAGATGGTGAAAATTTTGGAAAAAACTCACGGCTCTGAACATGATCGCCGGCCATGCGGACGATCGGACGGTGGTCATACGAGGGTCGTTGCCTGCCACATCTCAGATAGAGACATCACACTTCCCGTGGTACCACTAACCGACGTCCCGTAACCCCACCCGCGGAAGGCCAGTAGATCGGTCGCGGGCAGTCGGCAGCGCTGTTTCGTTGACTGCCCGTACACGGTGAACACGCACTTTGCGGCCCTTCTGCCACCGCCTTACGGCTATTCTGATGACTGACAGAAGACAATCCTAAAGCAGTTTGCGGCACATTCAAAAATCACCTTTTACGTAAAGGTCTTTCACAACAAAATTTGAAAAAAACCGCTCCTGGGGATTTCATCTTGAACTCCTCTTGACAAGTATGCAGAGCCTCTACGGGGAGGCTTCCTACACTGAATGCTTCTTGCAGCCTTCAGATTCGCAGATGCCATTAACGGACAGTGGTTCACCTGCCCATGGCCAGCGTCGCACACAGAGCGGGTTTCGGAAAGAGTCTCAACACAGCGTTCTCTGCTCAGCAATTGTTCATTGGCTCCACTCTAGTATGTGGTGCAACGATGATTCCAATGTGAGAATCGATGAGTGAGTGTTCGATGACCCCCAGGAATAGCCGACTGCCCGCCGACTCTTCTTGGAAAGAAGGGAAAGCCTCTCTCTCCGCTGGAAGTGGGGCGCCGTGCCACGCCCACAAAATTGGAGCCGCGCGAAGTCGACTAGCCCGACTTGGCCGGCGGGAAGTGGGCTGTTTTTATCTGAGATGGGGTGAGAGAAATTGGATGGGAGAGGGTAACGGCATAGCACGCCGCTGTGGTGCAATACTGTAGAAGCGAGTGCGGGCGAAAAGGGGTTTGTTCACTCCCGAATAAAGGCAGTATACAATAGGCTGTTCTAGGTCGTCCGTAGTCCCTCCTTTACCACACTGATCGACCTGATATCGATATATCGTCAGTCTCCCTTTTGCTGAACGCGGAAGCCGCGTTCAGCAATCGGGCGCGAAGCCCTTCGATCAATAGCCATCCTCCCTTCGTTTTCCCGCCAAGCAGCTCTTTTTTTGGAGTGCACCAGCACAGTGAGTGACCTTTAGTGACAGTTGCATGTCATTTACGCAGCGTCCCGCTGGTGTATAACTAGGGTCTTGCAGCCAAATCACTTTTCGCCGCGCTAGAAAGTTTTTGAATACCGCATTTTCCCTTTTAGAAGTTCATGTACTTCTATTTTTCAGGCCTCTTTTTTAAGTGTACTTCTAATAGAGGTGTTTTTCAAATAGAGGATGTACTTCTATTTTTCAGCCTTGTTCTTTGGAATTTTCAAAGTGTAAATTCTGATAACAGTATTCTATGATTTGCGCGATAACAACCATTAAAGGTCGGCTATTCAAGTCCAAAAAAGTCATGGCATGCACAATCGTTAAATTAATCCTCCTTTCTGAGCCGTGAGCTTGCTTATGAATCTAAGTTTTTAATCCTTCTTTTTTTTTTTTGAAAAGTACTACTAATAGAGGTGTACTTCAAAAAGACGGTGTACTTCTAATACCCAGCCATCTCTTTTTGGTGTACTTCTATCAGAGGTGTATTTCAAACAGAGTACTTTTCATGGAGGAAATACGGTATTTTAAGAAGGAGCAAAGTATAAAGGAAAGAGTTCATATCCACTCACAAACAGTAGACTATGCGGGTGCTTCTCGCAAACTCGGTGCACATGTTATAACATATGCGCACCGAGTTCGGGCTAACGCGTAGTGAGGAATGCGAAATACCAGTGCGATCCTTTCTGACTCTAAATGGCGAAGTTCGAAGAAACTTAATGCTAGCTTCAGGATGAACTGAATGTGGGTTCAGAAAAACGAATTACCTAGGTGAGGGGCACGAGAGAGTGAAGTATTCTCTGGTTAGATTACTGACTAGATCCTTTCAAACTTTTGTGTGCGTACGGTGCAGCCTACTTGAATGCTCGGCGTATTGGCTCGATGTAACGTTGTGCGCCATACGTAGTATGGTAGTTGTGGAAGAGAGGTGTGTTGCGCAAATATTGTTCGCACCCAGAGCAAATAAAATACCTAACACGCTCCTGTGCTCGTGCAAAGATGCGCACCTTGTTAGCACCAGGCTAGGTAGCTTCCAGCGCTGTGGACGGATAAATTGGAGAGGGTCAAATGCAATACGCAGATTGATGTGTTTATCAATGGTAGAACATAGATGGTTGCTCGTGAATAATTGGGTACGGACGGAATTTTGTGTGGTCAACTAAAGCTGGACTGCACTGGTGTCGGGTGAAAACGGACCATGGACCGTATTACAAGAGCTGCGCCTCGAACACATGCCTTTGACACCACCGCAGTGCACGCGCTCTGACTATGCTTTCATGTAACTCTTCTATCTACATATTTAAAGGCAGTGTTCACGATAAAAAAACCGTATTCTATTTTTCGATGTTTTTGAATAGCTAAGGCTACTAAGTAGGGGTTAATCGGGAAAGTCTCCGCAGAACACTCAAATACCGGGAAAAGCCCGTTCAAAGCATTCCCTGAAAATCTTGCCTGTGCCTGTTTGCATGCTTCGGAGGATGCAGACAACGCATCTAACCTGACGTCAGTGAAATGGTTTCGCGCTTCAAAATCCTCAGGTAAGTGGCTTCGCTCCCTGTTTCCTGGACTGAAAATTCTTTGAAAGTGAGAGACGGTATTGTTCATGCTGGGATGTTAAAACTTTTCGCGATGAAGAATATTCGAAAATTCGGTGCTTGTTCCGGCGGTAAAACGGGCGTGGACAACTTATATAGGATGTCGGCGGTGTGGCCCAATGGACTGGCTGGCCCACGAGATTTTCACCAACTTCTCGGCCGTTTTTCATCGCACTTCCGTTCTCACCTTCTTAGAAGGACCCAAAACCTACGTTTTTGCCAGAAAACGGGCAACTTTTTCATCGTGAAAACGGCCTTTAACCCATTCACGACCACGCCCAATTTTGGGTGGCTGCACGTTCGGACCGCGTGCAATATTTCGTCACCGTATACAGTGTCCCACTGGTGGGCCACTTTGCTCGAAAGGCACGCCAACAAAAAATCGATTTTTGTTTTTTTTGCTCAACGTACGGCTGTTAACGTCAAAATCATGATGCCAAAGTTTGAGCTTCCATAACTCTTTCCTTTCAGAGAAATGGTCTTCTAAAATTGTAACTGTGTAGATAAGACCATCCATAAAACCACGTGAGTTCGCTGAATTCTAGCGCTTTGAAGCATTAATTATCGTAGATTACCATGATGAACATTCTTCTATTTTTCAATTGACAGGAAACGCTTAGAGAAATGATATTTTTCAGATTTGCACTAATTTTTGCGCTAGTTATGTACCCCCTCGCTCTTGTGGTCTCATTTCGACAGGAGTTTTTTTCGTAGTTAAAATTTTTAGCATTCTTTTTGGCATTTAGACGTAGAAACGTTTCCTCAATTTCCATAAGCACTGGGAATGCTGATGGAAATGATTTTTTTTATCTTCGCCCAGTTTTTTCTTGGCCACCTTCTCACCTCTCAGGTTCGGCACCTTCTATTATTAAATTTACTTCTTAAGCGCTCATTTTTTTATTCAGACGTAGAAAATAGTTTTATTATTACTTATTGACTAGGAATGATTAGTATAATAACCGTTTTCTAGATTTTCACTCGTTTCCTGCTCTGGCACGTCCCCATTTCTATCTTCCGCTCTTCTCCAAGGAAGTTTCCACCGAAGTTGGAGCCCCGGCCTACGATGGTACACCAACCATAACCGAGCAGGACTTCTAAAAAAGGACCAAATGGTCTCCACGTTGGTGATATTAGTATAAAATAATTTCTGTGAACAAAATACGGGTGATTTCAACGCGGGAATGGTTCGCAGCATCAGTAATTATTATTCTGTGATTTATTGAATAGTGCTACACAATCTGACTCCTTTACGAAGTAAGGATTGTTTCTCGAGTAACGAGAAAAGGAAAAAATCGTCATTAATTCCTTGCAAAAATGCGATCTGTACTCAAGTTTGAGTTTTCGAGCTCGCCGCATTCGAAGGGTCAGATATATTGTAGTGATGAAGCTGCCAGCGGACCACGAAGTTCATAGTCGAGTCTGGAATAGGTAAATACATTGATCATAAATAGGTTTAAATATTCCTTCACGCGATGGAGAAAACAAAAAAAAAAAGAAAAGAGTGTTCCACTGGTGGAACACGCGGTCCGAAGTGGTAGTCAACGCCTGTCCCACCGGTGTTGGGTTAATGAGGGTTAAAGGGTTATGAAGGGCTAAATGGGTTATAGAAGCCTTCTTCGTTCTCCAGTGACGATTTTCATTGCTATAACATCGCTATGTATTTATGAATGCAGATATGTAGATGTTCTGGAGAACGCAAGAACATAGCCAACACAGTCTACACCCCGAGCCCCTCGGTACGTGATCTGGTCGGCAAACTCTGCGATAATTAGCAAGAATTGGCGCGGTGTTTATCATCCTGATGAAACGCCCGTGAAAAACGTTCGCTTTGTGAAGAAAAGCTGCTTAGATGACCACGTCCTTTTCACGGTCACCATTGTGTTAGCAGGAAAGTGCTGTTCAGGGATATATGAAAAATACTTAGCTAGATATTAGGGTCCTGATAATTATTATTGAATCATCAGAGAATAAGGGCGTACAAATTGTAGTAGCTGCTAAAGTATAAATGGGTCACGATGAAAGCCATGGCTTTTATTTTGGATAAAGACACAGTTCTGGTTTTCTTCACAATATCTCGATCTTGAAAAGTTTTGGGTTGGAAGCTTCATCGAATCATCACTCCATAGTATCACCGTCGCTGAGCTGCTGCCAATCCCTCTTCTTCGATCAGCTCAGATCTTTTGTCCTTGAACATCGCCATGTTCTCCCGCATGGAGATATGAGTGGAGCACATCGAACCAGCACACTATAACGGGTCTGCATGGTATTGCATGTTTCATATCAGAACTAAATTTCGAATTAATGGAAGAACAAATTTTAGACGAGAAAAACGCCAAATCTGCCAATCTGAGCAAGGGGAAAACACGATGATTTACAACACAAAAATTATCATAAGCCATCAACGAAAATGAGTAATCTTACAAATCGACGAGCAACACACGTAACATAAGCGAAAACCTCAACTATCCTCAATCTATTCCCATTTTGCGTGATTTCATGCTCTGAAAGTTTCCTCTGAAGTTGGATGTTGAGCGTCTTCTCCTCATAATATCGCCGTCGCTACGCTGCAGCCAATCTCTCTTCTTCGAACAGCTCAGATTTTTTGTCCTTAAACATCGCCAGGTTCTCACTCATGATCGCAGCGGCAGAGCGTGGGGCCTTCCTCCGTTTTTTTTACGGCGGCGCATCTGCTTCTTCCGTTATTGTTGTTCCATACATTACTTCAGTAGTGTTTTGCACTTCTAAATCCTCCAGACTGTAATCTAGTTATTGAATTCCTGGTATTCCATTTAAAGGCTTCTGGTGCAGAACTTCGATTAAAGGCTCGAGGGGCTTGGACAGGGTAAATTTGGTCCACGACCGTTGGCCGTGCCGCTGTACTTCTCTTTCTCAATGTGGATGTGGGCCGCTGTACCTCTCTTTCTCAATGCTGATGTGGGATATTGCCCTGCCTCATTCCCTCTTTAACCGTTCTTCAATCTGCTTCTCTGATCTTACAGCTACACCAAAGCACGAAACTTGTCGAGCGATATGTGATAATAAAATTTATCTGTCTTAAGTTCCAGATTTGCTGCTCCCTTTAATACTGCCGTGCAATCAACCGTAATTCTGGGCGTACAACTCTAGCGTGAGTCTCATTTTAGATCGGAGAATGGGATCGCATTCTTTGAGTCGTGCTCCACAGTGTTGTTTTTAACTACTGAACCTTGCGGTTTATCGTCCATTGTTTGTGCGGCACGTTGTTGGTGAGGCAAATTTAATAGCGGCGACGGTGACGGATCTACGACTTTCGATTTGGGAGGCTGCGACTTAGCAAAGCTTCTTGATGATAAAGGTGGCCGCTGGTTGTACGACTTGTCGACGATTTCAACTTTAACACGGCGAATGGCTAAGGGAACGTTAACAGAAAGTGATTGCATCGGCTTCTGATTCAAATCCTAATATTGTGGTGTGTAGCCGTGTTCCACGGTCGATGCCATCTGCATTCTGGCATGTGTACGTAAACTGGCGCACAGTCGTCGACTCTGTCTCTGATTCACGCGAAGGGCCGCCTGACTCGTTAATTGTTACTTGGGTCCTCTCTTGAGATATCGAGAGCATGTCGATGAATCTTTAATGGTAAAACAACCGGATTCTGACGCTCCCGATAATCCTCTCCTAACTCAAAAGACACGTCATAATATTCGAGAACTCGTCTCTCATCTTCATGGAAAGAATAGTCGTGAATGGTAATGTTAACAAATTGCGAGTTAAGAGAAAGAGATCGAGCTTGCTGATCCAGCGCCACCGATACATCATTCTTTTTTGAAGATGAGTCATTATCCTGCCCAGACATGGAGTTTCGGGTTTCTCTCTGGAAGGGAGTCAAGACTGGAGACGACATTTCTATTTTTCTATCGATGACACGTCAAAAACAAATTAATGGCAGAGACAAGGGCGGTGACGGAATCAAAACGCGCCGATATACATATACCTATCCTGGTGGCTGACTAGGTTCTCATCGACTGTTTCAAAACCCCAAAACCCGACAGAAGGTTCCTCGCTTTAGCAGCACACGGTGACGGCAGTCGGACCAGAATACGGTATTGTTGAAATGCTAAACAGCGCATAGTGATATCACAACCACACGGGAAGACCTCGAATGGTGAAAAGTAGATTAGTGAGGCTGCTGCTTCTTGCAAGTGGTTATAATGTAGTTAAGTGGTTCTTAATGCTTTGAAATAAACTGGACCCAGTAGTTTACAGGTACATTGAGGGAAACCACCCTCCGTAAATGGCAATGACGATACACTAAACAACAAACAATTTATCATCGAAGAGTTAGAGATCGGATGGCTGAGAGAATGTTCTCTTTGTGGGAGATGGGAGTAGTAGTAGTTGATGAAACGGATCATTAACCTGAAATGAGAGCATCATTGTTCTGAAAATAGTTTACCTGAGCGATACCCGATGCAGCGGGCTAAAACTAACCTAGCACGAACTACCAGCAATTTTCCTGCGCGACCGAAAAGATTAACCTAATCGGAAAATGAATCAGAGTATGCAGGCAATATGGCTTCGGTCATAGTTGGCTGATCGTCGTAGCCAGCGCGGTCGATAGTCATGAAAGACGTGAATGAGGTGTGGTGGAAAAACACCCGATGTGGCTGACCCCATCGATGTTCTCATGGCATAGAGTAATAAATGAGCGATTTCCGTGATATCGTTCCACATAATTCATACATATTGACCGCGTCAGCCCCAGCTGACCACACTGGGTGTTGAAAATTGATCTTTTCATTCAGCTAACAAGTGGTTCCATCAACACATCCCTGATTTATTGAGTCATAGCGCTATTGATAGGATGCAAGCGCCTTACACCCATATAGCACAATGCAAGAGTGAACGAAAAGGCAAGCGATTAAAAAAACCAATGAGAAACCGCAATCAATTTTAAAAAAACTAATGCGGAACCTAAAAAACAAAGAGATTAAAAAGTGATGAGATCGCGATTTTCAGAACCTACCTAATCGTCACCAAAAAAACACACAAAAAGAAGCAAGAACAATGAACCAGTTTTACAAATCTTGAATGAACCGGACAGCATGAAATGAAGAATCGGGTGAGTAATGGCAAACTTTCGCATTGAGAGGTGGTCCTGCAGCGATCTTCCTCATCTCCATAAAGCGCTTTTTTCTGGTTACCACCCTCGGATATGTGCAACCCATTACCGCATTAACGAGCCCGACTCCCTTCGTTTTGCACTCTATTTCCTTTCACTCTGCGAAAGTGAATGAAAAGACGAGGGCCACTTACATAGCACTCAGATACCTCGTGTGCTCCTACAGCCCGTCTGATCGAGTTTGGCTTCTCGCGCTCCGCTGCAGACAATGCCTGCAACCGTAGTCTGTGTCTACGACAGTAGAGCCGATTTCTTCGGTCCTTGCCCAGAACTTTAACATTGATTTCTTCGTCTCTGCACTGTGCGTTACTGCTACAGTACGATGGCGATTTTCGGCATACTACCTGCTTTTCAACAAGCTGCCAGCAGAGAGAGAGAGAGAGAGAGAGAGAGAGAGAGAGAGAGAGAGAGAGAGAGAGTAGTTCCGCTATTGATGACAGCACTCGCTCAACTTTGACTTTGCACATCCTCGTTCCATTTCGACTGCTATGTAGTTCTCGGTTAGATCAAAATGCTACATTTTCAGCTCTTGTTGCTTTACTTTGAAGGCAGTGGTCGCGATGAAAATTCAAGATAAAAAACCATAAAAATCAACTTTATCCGCGAACGGCGTATGGGCCACAAAAGTTAAAAATAAACGAGCTGAAAATAGAGTTATTAAGGTTCGAAGTTGCCAATCCGTGCAGACGTGCACAGCTCCGCACAAAAAGATCGCAGTCTCATGCTGAGCAGTCCAAAATCATTGTCGTTCACAGCCAGAAATGAATTCAAATTTAAATAGTGAAAACAGTCAAACAATGAAAGCGAGCCCTTCATTAAACGGTCGACTCTACGAGGACAGAAATATTTGAGTTTATTTCCAATTTCAAGTCAACTGATGTTCCTGATATTGGAGATCATCGATGCCGATGATGTAGAGTGGGCTCGTCCAACATCAAAAGACAGGAAAGTGCAGGCTTGAAATTTGGCTCAGAACAGGGTCTTTTCGCATTTTTCTCTCATAGGTCCTTCTACTCTAAATCCAAAAAAGGGTTTAAAAAGGAGAAGAAGACCGGCATATTTAATCGCGACCACTGCCTCCAAAACCGCGTGCACAGGTGGTTTCTGCACTGAACAAGAACATTGCTACTGCTCTTATAGGTAGTGGCTAGAGGCACTCTGACGTGCGGTGCTTTTTGCTAATTACACATTTCTCATTTGCCAAAGGTCATTTTTAGAGAAGAAGTGCATAAGACGTGGCCAAGAAATGGTGAGATAAAGGACTCTTTCTCCTCATTCTTATGCTGACTCTCAGCTTCCGCTACTCTCGTCTATCTGTGTCGACATAATTGCAACAATAATCGTTCTGATATACACGCATTCACTAATATATTCTCTGTCCCCATTTAGAGAACAAGAAAAACAGGGGAGTGTTCCCTGCTTTTGACTCTCATTGCTCTACATCACGCATTCATTCGATTGTTCTCTGTGACTTTAAACACACTACTTACAGACAGTGTTCACGATAGAAATCGCTTCTATGTTTTCTTGCCTATCTTTAAAACGGTTCCATGCTGATTTCAATGATGTCTCTGTAATCGTACGAGACCTTCTCGGAACGGAGTTATGGTCCCTAAAAAATTGAGTTAAGGAAGCATGGTGGAAGAGTTGTCCGTGGCTTGTAACTTTCGTCTTTCGCGGCCGATGGATGAGAGCTGACCTGAGTAAAAAAGATAAGTCGAGAATGAAGGGAAGAACGGGGCTATTGATCGGAAACCACCGCTCATCTTACTATCTCGAGTTTTCATTTGTTCACATGGGAGGGTGGGAATTGCGCTTTTGAGGTTTGCCTTGCGCTCAAAGCGGTAACTTCGGGCTTCTTTGGGGCTCTTCCTGGCTCATTTTCATGCGTTCTTTCGCCGTCAACGTCTCAGTGTGCCCTTCCACTATCCATTCCCAGTGGTAACAGAAACACATTTCTAATCGTGAACACTGCCTTTGAAACTCAAATTGAGACCCAACCTTGCCTGCCTCAAATTTAGGCTGTTCCAGGAGGATGTGGCTCTAGGCTTATAACCTGAAGGGCTGTATATAAGGAAGAATTCATTCGACTATGCCTTCTGCATTGATTCGCTTATAATTTGGGGAATCTCCTCGAGGACGGCCAGCATCGCGGTTCCTTTTATTCCGTTGAGACAGCAAAAAAATTTGCAGAAAAACTTCCTTTCGCTCACATTATGGATGCTATTCGGTCCGTGTGACAGCAAGGCTGGATAACGAAAAACTTTTTTGAAGTTCGTTAATTTCCCGTGCACCAGCAGTTTCGGCAAAGTTTATGGTGTCTAGAATATTAGTACCAGCTTCATTCTTCTAAATTGAAATCGTTCGGCAATTTGGATGTGAATGTGAAGAACGGCAACATCCTTCAACATAACCTAGATTCAGCACCCTGAATGACCTTCATTGGGGTGGGTGTTATTTAGAATGCAAAGCTGCGCAGGAGATTGTGTTGAGATTCAAGATGGATGTGCATACATACATACATACATGTATGCATGCATTCATAGTACGCTTTTCGCACCTCCTTTCATGCCTCATTTGTCAAATTCGATTAGGAGGTGCAAACATGCGACTCTATTCGGTGAAATCATTCGGATTTCCCCGATTCTTCATCTAACTGAACAACTTCACCTACTTAAACTTCAGGTGGTCCTTTGCCTGTGTTCGTTTTCTAAAAAATACATTGAGTCTATGTGCGATTCAATGATCAAGTAGATAATTGCACAATTCAAGGTTTGAGGTGTAGGATATCGGTAGCGAACTTTGAAATTCCAGTTGCGCTAGTAGCCAGATGTAATGCAATATGCTTATCATCGCTACATTTACAGTTAAAAGCTCCCAGCGAAGCGGGGAAAACCGTTCAGCACGTTCATTTGTCATAGCAGAAGTTTGAGATGACGAGTTATTGCAAACGGCTCTTAGCTCAAAAAAAAAGACTTGACATGATGAAGAAGCCGAAGAAAGTGAAGAATTGTCTTGGGCGGGTACCACACTGTTTTAGTTTCCCACCTCGCAGACCATCAGGAATTTCAAAGAATTGTTCATGCTCCAAATCTGCTAACTCAAATCCACAATTGAGGCTATTCAGACTGGTTAGGAAGTTCGATGCATTAGAATCGATTTCTGATGAAGTGTGAGCAGCGGAAAGAGGGGAACTCTGCTTAAAGGCACAGTCCAAGCTCGAAATCTGAGATTTCCTCGTAGTTGTCAAGTAGACCCACCCATATAACTTCTGCCAAGTGCGAGCTCTCATTTCTTCCGAATAAGCGAGGTGTAGGAGGAAGCCACTCTGGGGCGCCCCCACAGAGAAGCCACTTTGTCGCACCCTTTTTAAGATCTTTCGAGCCTAACAGTGGCGAGATAAGCGGTGGTTTTCGATCAATATCCCCATTCTTCCCTCCATTCTCAGCCTCTCTATCCATTCAGGTCTTCTCGCACACATCGGTTGCAAATGACGGAACTTACAAGCCTCGGACAACTCGTTCACTACGCTTCCGCAACTCAATTTTTAAGGGGCCATAACTCCATTCGCAGGGGGTCTTGTACAATTTCAGAGACATTGCTGGAATCGGCGTGGGATCGCTCCAAAGATACCCTCTATAAAACGTCTTAATTCACACCATTCGAGGCACGAGCGGCGCGCGCGACGCCTCAGCCTCCGTCTGCCCTCCGCTCTCTCACTGTCTCTAACCTCCACTTCGCACCAGCATGCGTAGGAACCATGTGAATTTCGCCGTTTTATAGCCTGTAGGCAGGAAAACAGAAAAAACGTTTCTGAGCTTGAACTGTGCCTTTAAAGCCACAGGACACCCAGGAAATTGTTTCTCAATTTTTAAGCTGATCTTGGAGAGACTCACACGCTAATCACAGTAGTATCTCTGAAATCATCGAGGACCTTTTATAAACAGAATTATGGCTCTTAAAGATGCCTATAATTTGAGGGTGAAAAATTGGTGGACGAGTTGTTTAAGACCTGTATTTCTCCTCCGTTGCAATCGTTGCGCGAGAGCGAGCCAGCATAAGGAGACAGTCCGGCAGTGGGCTGAAGAACGACAACTTGTTGAGATTAATTCATCCATCGAACCGCTATCGAGTTCGGAAATCAAGTTGGGGCCCGTGGTTGTGGGCAGAGGAGGTCGTGCCTCTGGCGGTTGCTTATATATCTCTTGCTTGGGAGAATTGAGATCTCGCACTTGGCACATGTTATACAATAAAGGTCTACTACACAATGAAATAAAAATCACAAATTCATGTCTGAGGGTGTACTGTGCCTTTAAAGGCAGCAGACACACTCAAAAATGGTATTGATTTCATGTCATAAATCGAAGATTTGAAGCTAGTAGTAAGGGAAACTAACGAAAAACCCGACGAAAACTGCATGCAAATACAGGAATAACGGCTGCTCTTGTTATGGGGTAAAACTGGACGAGTTTTGCCCGAGCGTTAGAAACAGCTAATATTAACGATAAAACGGTTGGGATAGCGAAGCCAATAGACTCTCACAGCCTGTACTAGAAGGCTCACCTCAGTGGAAGCTTCAAAAACCTGCCGAAGTGACCGTATTCGTATATTGAGGGGGGCGGGGTTGAAAGCTCATCTCAGAAAAATCAGAACAAGTTACTTGCAATACATATAAATGCAACTTACTTGAATGCCTCAAGTAAGTTACATGTAACTTATTACATGTAACTTAAATTTATATTACATGTAAGTCACACTTATGTTACATGTAACTTACATCTGAATTTTCACTAGGGGTGGCCATCACGTAACGCACGCGACGCAGAGGGCGTGTCCCAGACCACACTTTACGCAAAAATGCTGTGCTGGGCCTTCGATGCTGGTGTGGCGTCAAGTACCTCAAACTTGGGTAATTGAACCAACTGGAAATCTCGTCTTGGCCAATTTAAGTTACTTGCGACCTATATTGTGCCATTTTGCTACATGTAACATTTCGGAGGCGCACAGCACGCAGTATCCAGCCGATATGTTACGTAAAACTTAAATGACCTGAGATAAGTCGCAAGTAACTTACATCGGCTCAGATATGTTACAAGTAACTTGTTTTCGGCCTTTTATGTCACAACAAATTTGTTTTCATTTTTCTGGATGGGCGTGGCTGACGAACTTTTTCGACTCAAATTTAGTAGTTTTCACCCGTTTTTGACGCTTCCATCGGTTTGAGAGTTCTACTAGGGGCCATACGACCCAATTAGCGTAGTTATCTCAACAACTTTCTCGAACGCGTCTGCTGATTTTAAAAAAGATACCCTTCCGTCATCTACAGTACCGTGCTCGTCTTTCTGCAGAAACTGCGTTGTCGCTCAAAGCTTCTCGTTGGCATCGTTAGCCTGAAAATGCCATTTTGATATTGTTTTTCTGGACGTTTTCTAGATTCTGTTCAACGAGATTGTTATCATCGCATGTGTAAATAACAATTTCAACCTTAGCAGTTGACCAAAAATATATTTCCTCCGTAAAATCTATTACTATGAACTGATCAGATGGCCAATCTAGCAGAAGTTTGCCACTCCTAAATTGAATTTCCATAAGGAACAACAGAATTTTTGACGAAATACTGGTGTCAAAAATACCTTTTTCTCATATCATTGCATTGCTCCCCACGAAATAAACATGTAAATATTCTCGAAATGGAGTTCTTCAATTTCGAAGCGAGTCAAGCTGATTCGGCGCTTCACGCGCGAAAGAAGGTTGGTGGTTGTTACTCAGGCAATAACACCGTTCGGATCACAGGCGCATGCTCAGAAATTTGCCGAGTATGACCCCAGCTCAAGCAGGGTACATCCCCAGATTTCTGTCGGGTCGGACCCTTCAACATTGTTCCTCCGCGTAGTCATGCATTCAACTCGAGTGACCACACCCATCGAAAGGCTCTATCACAGGGGCACGTGCTCCAAACAGCAGCACGTGCTGCGAAATTTCATAGCAGGAGCATGTGCCATAAAATTCAATCGCAGGAGTACGTGCTGCAAGGTAGTCCAGCGTTATCGTAGTAGCACACACCGACGTGCGACGCGGCCAGCTCGCCGAGCACCATCTGGAGCCGTCAGCGGTTGGACGAGGCCTCCAGCGGTCAGGCGGGTAAAGTATCGCAAACTTGGGTAATTAAATCGGCGGAGCTGCCGACCTCTTAGCTCCGTCTCAGGAGTGCATCGTATACTTTCCTTTTTTGGATAATCGTTTTGTGATCGAGTTGAATGTGTATCGTGCGCGCATTGGACGGCTTATTTGTTGGAGCACGTGCTATAATTTGAAACACAGTAAGAGCACTTGCTTCCCTAGCAGCACGTTCCCTGACTGTGCTCGAAACCACCTTGTCTTCGAGTTGAAAGCATATTCGACACGCATTGAATGCGGCGATCGTCTGAGGAGATACTGCCGGGCTGATCGCGGTGCGATGGCTGTGGGATCACAGGGTTGGTAGTGTTCAGCCCGCGGGTCCGACCGTCGAATTTACGTTGGCCCGTGATCTGACACAAGTTTCTATGGCTGCCCTCGATCTGACCGGCGAGTCCACATTGTCCCGACCACTAATCGCGAAAGAACTAATCTTTATAAGTCGTTTCGAAAAATAAAAGTATTGCGCGGTTTTGTAGGATCCCACTGTCGCACAAAAAACAATCTGCCTTTGATTGGAATACCACTGCTAACAGAGAGCCTACGAAGAAGATCGATAGGTCAAAATGTGGGGCATCTCTAAAGAGCTCTATTTTAAACAATAACCAGGTGCGAGCGTCAATCGCGGTAAAATTTAACTACTCAGGCAAACCATCGCTCCGAGCGGTACCGGAGAGCTACTCGAGCGGCGCTGCCTCTCTGCTCCGAGCGAAAATTAAACATCTACTCGGGCCACAGCAGCCGCTCTCCGGGCCACAGCAGTATCGCTCGGAGCGATCTTCGGTCCCAACTGGCACTGCGGTCTCTGTTCGGGCGATTTTCAAAAATTTCCTAATTGCTAAATTTTCTTTATTTCCGCCTCTTCTGGAGAGGATTAAGCCTGTTAAGAGGATAAGGCACCTGTTACAGCCTGTGGGTCAGGAGGTTAATCCTGCCACAGGCCGCAACAAGGATACCATCCCAGCATGATCCGCAATGAGGAAGCATTCCCACCGCGGGCCATGGAGGATCCCCTCGGCCGCCAAAAATTGTCATCCTGAGAGTGATCCGAGGTCACCTCTCAAGAGTGGCCTCGAAAGGCCAACTACCCGTCTACACGAGGCGAGCCGCCTTTTATACCCGCAGGATTGGTTGTTCTTTGAGTGATAACGTGGCTCGCACGTTATCACTCAAAGAACAGCCAATCCCGCGTCTCTATCTCTGGCGATGGCACCGCTGTGGCCCCGAGAGCGACCGGAGAGCGACCGAGGGGCGAACTGGCACCGGACAGGGACCGCGGTGCCAGTTGGCCCCTCGGCCGCTGTCCGGGCGATGACGTCATAATTGGGAGGAGCCGGTCCCGCTCGGAGCGATGGTTTGCCTGAGTACTGATAACGATAATCAGACAAAGAGAGCCGCTCACTTCCGTCGGACTACGAATTGCAGAGCCATTTGAGAACGCTCTAGATTTTATTTCTCATTCCTGTAGTTTATCTATCTATTTCAGTTCAGAAATCAGCTGAGAGAGAGGTGATATTGTATCGTGGTCTTCAAAAACAGTTTTCAATGACTCTTCGCAGTTTTCAGTGGCCTTTTCCAATGACCAGTGGCCGTTGTCATGAAACTACGGGAGCCTCCCTGGAAGGTTTTTAGAACCAGCCGATGTATGCAAAAGGCCAACTTTGGATTCTCACTGGAGGCTCCCGTAGTTTCTTGAATACGGCCACAGAGTTGTAGGCCTGCAATGGTGCATCGAAAACTCGAATGTGAAGCCAGTCTCGATTGTTTTTTTCTCTCCCTTCTTTTGTTTCGCTCTCTCTCTCTCTCTCTCTCTCTCTCTGTTTCTTTTTCTCAAGTAATTCCTGTCCTTTTTCTTGTTTTTTTCTAGATATTTTATTCGTAGCCTTTTCCTTTTTTTCGTTTTTCCACCTTCCTTTTCTCTTCTTTCGCTTTGTTTTTACTCTTCTTCTTTTTCTTTTTTCCTTCCCGTTTCTCTTCTTCATTCTATTCTTCTTTTCATGTTTCTCAATTTTCTTCCTTTTTCCATTTTTCTCTTACTTCCTTTTTTCGCGCATTTCTCCCACTTATTCCTGCTCTGATTTTCTTTTTCATCCTTATCTTTCCTGTCTTAGTCTTCCCTCTCTTCTTCTTCATCGTTTATTTTCCTTTTCTTTTCTTCTTGCTTTTTCAAAACTTTAGTGAGCTTTGGTCTTGCAGACGAAAAGTTCACTGGGAAATCTGTCTTGTTTTTTCAACCTACATATCTGAATTCATACTGCACCTTGATACACCTTTATGCACGTGGGTAAATACTATCAAGATATGATGGTGTATGAGGAAGTAATAAGGTACAGCACGAATTAAGACTGTTTGTTAAACAAGGAAAATTTTCCTTCGGAACTCGTTTTTTTTTCGAGAATGGGGTTGGGATGGTCAAAGACGCCACCGTCAGATTTTCATTCACAGATTAGAACCTAAGGTTTTCCACAAGTTTTGACGTGGGTGAGTTTAATGTACATTCCCTAATTTTTGCCTAAGGGTTGAAACACATAGACGAACGTTCGACGTGAATGCAAAATCGCGTTCGACCCTACCCCCTTCTCACCCTGTCGGAAACGGTTCTCAATACTCAATACAAAAAAACCCAAGGCACAAAGTCAATTCAGATGTCCTTCAGCAGAGGCTCAATGACATTTTCGTTGGCGGTTCGAGAGCAAGCATGCCCGAACCTAATTATGATAAAAAAAGAAATGGTTTCCCGACTAAGCCATGCAGTCTCTGCATCGCTGAATCTGCTAAATGCGGGCGAGGTTGCACGTGAAATTATAGTTGGCACGGATCGCACTGATACTTTGCGCTCCTTATCGTGCGTTGGCGCAATTTCAGTGCACATAACGTCAGCACGGATCCTAGTAATACTTTGCGTTCTCTATTGAAGGTTGGCGTAAACTCGGTGCTATATGCTATAACATAGATGCACCGAGTTCGCGCCAACATCCAACGGGGAACGCATAGTATCACTAGGATCTATGCTGGGGCCGGATTCATCAACGAAATTTAGCGCTGGTAGGCTGGGTAAGGGTAGCTTCCTACTGAAATTCGCGCGAATGGCGCGATTCACGAAACTTGCTACCCACGGTAGCAACCTACCAAAGCCTACCCAGCGCGAATCTCGGGTAGGGTGCTACCAGCGGCGCCCTACCCGGCGAGATCGCGTGCCCTGATGCCAAATTTACGTGCTCGTCCATTCAGCTGTTTTTGAACTCCTTATATGATTCCGCCACTCTCATTTCAATACACATTATTTATCGTCAAGGCTAGATTATTTTCGAATTATTAGGTTGGTGCAAAAATAATTTTGAGTTTTAAGAAATAATTTTTCTTCGTCAGGTTGAGTTTTTTTGTGGATTTTGATTCTGAAAATCTGGGCCAAATTCCGGTCCGCAATTGCGTCTCGAGTCAGTCAAGTTTCCGGCGCCAAAACTGACTCGATATGGCTTTTTTATACAATTTTCTCCAATTTGGTTTACTTTCCAGTTTCTAAAACCCACTTACAAGGGAACCACAATAAGTCATAGTGACCATTTCAAATGGAATGTACTTTTCTAGAACCATTTTCGAACGAAAAGTCCGAATATGCCCATCGCAGCTGCCTAGACGCACTCTGAAGAAAGTTATGAGCGTTTTTTAAAGCTTCGCGGCAAGGTAAGTGAAATTGGAAAGCCCCATGGAAATTTAAGGGTGTTTTAAAATTTTTGTCCTGATTTTGCTGAAAACATGTATGTAGGGGGTAATCTGGGGTATTGAACACGAATCTGGGGCCTGCTTGCCCGAATTTTAGGGTTTACTGTAGGTTACGATTGGCAACATGCCATTTAGGAGGCAAAACCTACCTCAATATTCCGATAATCGACAAATGGATGTCAAATTCGTATTCAGCACCCCAAATAACTCCCACATAGAAACTTTGAGACAAATCTGAGACTTTGACCAAATTACCGTATACCAGGGGTGTGCGTTAATGAAATTTATTTTTTTCGTTAACCGTTAATCGTTAATTTTTGAAAAAAAAACCGCGTTAATCCGTTAATTTGTTAACACGTTAATTTTGTATTTCGTTAACAATTTTGAAAACATTACCTGACCACCACGAAAATCGATAAATAACCAGACGTCTCAAAAAAAAAACATGAAACACATTCCATACGAAACACCGCAGTCCGTACACTCCAAACTTGGAAATCATCTTCATGGATTATTAATACTATCAGCTAGAACAATAAACGAATACTCTTCAAGAATAGGAATCCTGACATGCAAAAAAAAAACATAGATGGATGGAACATTAACGAAATAAAAATTAACGTGATTTCGGGACTTTTTCGTTAACCGTTATTCGTTAATTTTTGAAAAAAAAAACCGCGTTAACCCGTTATGCGTTAACACGTTAACGTTATTAACGCACAGCCCTGCCGTATACCCACCGTAATCTACCGTAAGCTGCCAAAAATCGATAAACCGACATCAGATCCGTGTTCAGCACTCCAAATAACCCTCAGAGAAATAACTTGAGCATATTCTATAGAAGCACTCCGGAAATCGTCAAAAGTCGCGATTTGCCATCAAATTCTACCTCGATGGGAATCTGTGAACAAATACAGTCGAAAACTTCGGAAAATCGATAAATGAACCTCACATTCGTGATCAGCACCCCAAATAACCCCCCAGAGCGAGTTTTAAGTCAAATCTGGAAAATTTTTTTAAAACGCTTCGAGAGCCCTCTAATTGGTATATATAAACGCCCAACCAAAAATCCTACAAGTCTACAACGCGTTTAGTCTGCGCAAAGTTTGGAAGATTTTCCTTCAACCTAACTGCTCAGTGTGGTAGTTTTGGGCGCTGAACACGATTATGAGGTCCGTTTCCGGATTTTCTTAAAAATAATGCGCTTTTTGGAGAGTAAAATAAGTGCGAAAATCAGAGAAAAAATGCCAATAACTTTTTTCAGAGTGGGTCTAGGCAACTGCGATGGGCATATTCGCACTTTTCGTCCGAAAATCGTTCTAGAAAAGTACATTTCATTTGGAATGGTCACTATGACTTATTGTGGTTCCCTTGTTAGAGTCAACAGATCGGCGGCTGCGGCGCTGGAAACTCTACTCACTCGAAAGCGCGCACAGTACAGTCCTATTATGTACCTATGACTCTCTTTTCACGCAAAAATTGGGATTTCACAGCTTTAAATTTTTGGGCAAAATACTCTTTTAATTTACCCAAAGGACGAGGTCTGCGAAGGCTTGATGATGATGAGATTTGGAAAAATGCAGGCTAAAAACATTATTAAAAATGATGAGCCGTGGTCTACTCCTGGTTTTTTCCCAACCTAAACGCTATACGAGAACTAGGTAAGTATAAGGTATAAAATATTCGCATAAATACTGAGGCAAATAAATGATTACACAATTAGGCTAAAGCTTTTCTGATACAGCTGATTTTTTTGTTTTGTTTGTTTATAGTTATTATGTAAAAAATCGCCTTGGGGATTGGTACTGCAATCCAGCTATGAGACGCGAAATAATTCGAGCGTCCCACGAAAATGTCGCGAATAATATACATCCACATCATCCACATTCTCAATATTCAAACTATGGTGCAGATTGAAGAACATAATAATAAAGTCCTCCGAAAAAACCGAAAACCATCGTCACGTTTCCCATACTGCTGTATTCTTCAAGTTATTTAAACATAGATTTATTTTTAATGATTTTTCTGCGTTTTTATGCTTTAGGTTTGTGAGTTTTCAAGAATTGAAGCTTTCGGAAAGCGATTACGAGCGATATGCAATAGCCGTGGTTTGTAAAACACGGCTGCGTCACCACACATATAACGCTTTTAGGCGTAACTGCTTGGTAGCGCTACCCACGGTAGCATAGCGCTCGTGAATCACAATGTGATGGTTAGGGTAGCAATCTAACGCGGGTAGCGCTTCACGACAATGGAAAAGGCGGTTTTGCGGTTGCGTGCTTTGTTAAGCGTACTGTAGGTGCGCCAAAATCGATGGCAAAGTTGTAATTTTTCCTGCATTATGAAAAAAATTATCGGAAACGCTGAGAAACGAAAAGTTCTCCTCATCCACCACACATTATCAATACACCTAAAGTCCTTATCTCAGATACAGGCAGGAAATAACAAGAAAAAATACAGAACAAAAGCAGTGTCCCGCAGTAAACTGTATACAGGTGCTCCCAAAAAGTGCTTTTTCATACAATTCCAGAACAGTTGGGTCGAACCTCGGATGAGCTTTTTTTCTGGAGCTATGCACCAATTTCAGTGAATAGACGTTTTCCTGAATGACTATACCTCGCAAACATTTCATAATAATATAAAATGGATTTTGTTTTCCAGGCGAGAGTGTTACCATTACACTATAGGCACCGCTCTGCATTCCTCAGCCA
Source organism: Aplectana chamaeleonis (assembly GCA_029168955.1). Classification (NCBI taxonomy): domain Eukaryota; kingdom Metazoa; phylum Nematoda; class Chromadorea; order Rhabditida; family Cosmocercidae; genus Aplectana; species Aplectana chamaeleonis. The sequence goes on along the minus strand of JAPDOI010000380.1, from coordinate 236,357 downwards.
TGAAAATTTTCTTTATTGACCGCCCCTTCACACTCTCGCTTTTTGTAGAATTTGTAGCTAGGTCCGTGACTTGTTTCCTCAAGAAAAACATTTAAATCTTCCCCGCAGCTGGCGCGGCGGTCGCGTCCGTCAATCGATTCAGGCCTAGAGAAGAGCGGAGCTGATCAGCTTACCATACCGCTTGCCGCCAGTGAGATTTAAATGTTTTTTCTTGCGGAAACAAGCCACGGACCTATCTGTACCCCGAAAGACAATGAAAATCTTCAAAAACAACAACCTGTCCTGCATTTTGTGAGCATCCCCACGACCAACTCTAATGTTCACGACAATCCCATCCACCGTCCTCACGCTATATGTCACATGTTAGGCGATCTGACATTTTCCAGATCACATTAGATTAAATCTAAGTTTTGGGTCATGTGACTTTTTTCTGAATAATATAAACTGAGATGATATTACTGCTTCTCATAGTCAGCAAAAAAATAGTAGAAAACGGTTTCTGATAGCGATTTCAACTAATTTTCATTTGGCTTACGGACCATTGCTTGGAACGATTTCAAATCATATGAGAAAGTCGTTAAATGTAATTTGACTTCATTCGTACTTTACTGGGGTCCAGTATTTGAACTTTGTATATGAATGACGTATGGTATGGAATTCATACTCTGCAATGGTATGGTGGCATAGAACTGATGGTTCAGTCCTTAGTGGGGCTTCAATCAAGGAGCGGTAGAGAACACTTGAGAAAGGCGGTGTTTTGCAGCGATTTCAGAGCCTCAGGCTACTATTTGCGAAGCTGTTCGCTCGTACGTCATTTTAGTAGGAAATGCTCCAGTCTATAGTGCCCTTTGTCATTCAATCGCAAGAATTAATTAGAAACATATGCATTATTAACAATGATGTCGCCGTTATAGACCTTATCATATTTGTTATGTACTTGCTTCCGTGCTCAATGAGAATTCGGTCATTGGTGGCTGATTTCTAGCCCATTTCCTTCACCACAAAGCACCCTTAAGAGTTTTCGAATGCCGAGGCAGGATGGTCCCGTTCCATTTAAGATGCACTGCTTTTTGCCGAATCATTGAGGCATTTAATGGTGTGGAGCTCTCAGAAAAGTCTTGAGAGTTCTTAGCGTTTTTGTGTAGAAATAAAAGGTCTTTTCTCCTCATTGATTCAACATGAGGCACCTCTTCAGTGAATTAGTTTTGAATGCATAACCAGCATTTCTGTTCCTCACGTCATTTATTTGCCTACCCGCCTAACAAGGGTTGGACAACTAGTTTCAAAACGCCGTTCCCAATGAGATGCACACCAGATAATGTAGTTACTTCCAATGACGTTTTTAAATCTACGTTTGTAGCTGCTGCGGAGTTTTCTGACCCGAGTTAAAGGTAGTGGTCACGATGGAAAACGTTATCAAAAAACTACATAAATCGGCTTAGATAAAAAATAGCTGAAGAACTATGAAAGTTGCGCGGTCAAAAACGGGCTAGCATCAGAGATTCTAAGGCCGAAAGATGCCAGTTCGTGCACACGTGCACAGCGTCGACCAAAAAGATCGCAGTCTCATGCCGAGCAGTCAAAAATCATGGACATTCAGAGGAAGAAATAAATGCAAATTTACCTGATAAAAACAGTTGAGCAATGCAAAGCACTTCAGTCAATGTTTTTGACTAGATGAGTACATAAATATATTGAAAATCAATTTCAAGCCAGCTGATGTTCTTGATACTAGAGAACATCAATACCGATGATGTGGAGTGGGCTCGTCCACCATCAAAGCGATTTTTTCTTATAAGGCCTACTACCCTAAACCCAGAGAAGGGTTCAGAGAGGACAAAAAAAGACAAGCATATCTTATCGCGACCACTGCCTTTAAGCGGGTTTCCTCAGTTAGGCGGAAAGGTAAGGGTACACCCTTCAGACAAGTTTCAGGGTGTTTAGAAAATGAGTTCTGATTTGGCTCAAAATTTTTCTGGAGATCCTCGGGCTCCTGTACACAAAATTGAGGTCCAGTTGTGGATTTTCGGGAAATTGTGACAGGTTCGGCACAAAGACCCGAGAATTTTTTTTTGGAAAAATACGACTTTTGATGATTTCCAAAACCCAATGATAGTTTTGCCTCGAATTTTCACTTCAAAGGGTATTTGGACTTCTCAACTAGGAGCTGAGGTCTGTTTATCGATTTTCGATATAGACGGAATGTTACGGTGGGTATACGGTAGTTTGGCAAATGCCTCAAACATGGCTCAAAACTTCTTCGTGGTGGGGGGAGGGTTCTGGGATACTGAACATTAAGTTGAAGTCTATTCATCGATTTTGAAAATACTAGGGTGGGTTACACTAGCTAAAGTTACATAGCATTGAATCTACTGTAACCTACAGTGAGCATCACTATATCGAGAAACAAACCTCAGACTCGTGTTCAGAACTCCGAATAACCCCTTAGAAAAATTTTTGAGTATAATCGGGAAGTTTTTCGAGCAGAGATTGCTTGAGGTTACCCCTACCTATCCGCCCAACTAAGGAAACCCGCATAGGTGAACTCAGAATGTATGCTGAGAACCTGAAATGAGGTACTACACTCATTTAGAAACATTCAGGAATCTCAGAAACAATAACTCTGGTAGAATCAGAGAAGTGCTTCGGTGGGGATCAAACCCCTCGATTGCTGGATGAAGCGAGACGCTTGTGTTTGCGCCAAGTGCGAGCATAGAGTTCACGACCTAGGTGGGGCCGCGTCGGATTGTAGTCCAACTGTGGCGGGGTCTTACTCCGTAGCCGTCATTTCCCTGCATCCGCCTTGGCTTGAAGTGGAATCTGTGCAACTGGAAAGTGCAGTCTGGCAGTGATAGAAAAGGGTTTAAAAATCGATGCTAAGTAATAAGTACTACCAACAAACTAGTCTGTGGGAAGTTGTTGAGCAGTAGGCACGTTAGCGGACCTTAAGAAATTGGGTCTGGATACTTTTGCTTGCCCATACACCTGGGTGAGGAACCCTGAAATTTATGAAAAATCGATTTTTCGGATAAACCCAAGATGAATTTACTTTTGATTGAGGATAGAAAAAAAACACTCCAACCCTAATATGGGGTCTGAAGTTAAAAGCATGCGGAATTATTTTATTTAGTTGCGATTGGATTCTAGAAGCCAACGATTTTTTCTCTACAACTAATCCGCTTCTGAGCCTGAATGAATCGATCATGACCGAGCATGTGGTGGGAGGGGGTAGTAATACAGAGGTCCGGCAAGTAGGGGGTATAAAGTATTAACATGTCGGACATTATCGCAACGCCCTGCTGAACCCTATTAAGGGTTCGAAAGTAGCAAATGGCAGTTTCAGCAGAGTTGGAATGGCTCGTCCTAGAATAGCTCTCGGCGACCAGCTTCTTTAGGGTACTTATGTATGTACTGGGGAATAGATATTTGGCAGTCCGATTCTCCTGATGTTAACTCGATATGCTGTTCTATTTGGTGAGCTCTGAAGATAATCGCAGAGTTCACGTAATAATTTTAGTCTGATGAATGGACGGGGCTGCGACGGTGGATCGCCACGCCGCGATCGAAACCCCGTTGACCTGTGATGTCTCCAACGCCGCACGGCCTGCCGCCAGGTCCACGCGTCAGACTAAATCGAAAAACCATATTTATTTATAATCGTTTTACTATTATTATGTACGTCTTAAGGACGCGCATAATACAACACAGAGCACAAACCGGAAACAGAAATGAAGAGATTCATCAAAGAATAAAACCTGGTGCCTTACGGTAACAGATCAGATATGGGTGGCTTTTTTTCATCAACCACTAATAAGGTTAGTGTAGCACTACAATTTAGAGGGGCGGAGGTATATCGGTCGTATGTGCTACTCGTCACGCATACGTAGATGTCTTGAGAAAGGGCCTGCCTAAATCACACAACAAGATAAGGCTGGAATCATACTTCTCGCGACCAGCGACAACTACAGTTCATCACAGCCATATCGACTTTTGGTCGATATTTAATCGCACTCGTTCACGTTTTTGGAATTTCTTTGATTCTTACGAAACTGTTTAAAAATTCAATTTCTTCTAATCGAGTTCCTAATTTAATCAAAAACTCAAATTATTCTTTAAACGGCTACCCTCTATAAAACATTGTCAACAAAATCTTGAGCAGTTTGAAGACTCCTAGAAACGCGAAAGGAGGACATTTTGGAACTTGCCCGTAGATGAACTACTTCTGATTTGTAATCCTCCCTGAATGAACTAGTAGACGCTTGTGAGTTTTGGCTAAGATCTAGCCCATATAGCGCCTAAAATGTCGCAGCAGGAACCAAATCGCCACCCGGAATGTATATCAAATGTCTGCAACCGCTCACAATCTCTCTCCGCTCCGAAAGATGTTTCCAAGCATTTTGCAATCTTCTACTATGGCACAACTCTTGCACAAGCTATGGAAAGTTTTTTCTCTCCCTTGAATGTCGTAAATCTCGACTTTCTGCTCAAGTATTTAGCACACACACTCGTGACGACTCTTCGGTTTAGGCGTATGTGGCATGGCTGTTCCATTAGAGCATGTGTCGTGGCCAATTCGCCTCAATTGTCCTTGAGATTTCGAGTAGGAGGGCGTGACCTGAGAAGCTTCTGCCTATTCCACAAGTCATTCGTTCCGTGAGCAGAGGTGACAATCGTTTCCGCTTCGCTACCCTTAATCTCATATCTCACTCTCGAACTAGTTTTTTGAATCGTTTCAGGCAGCTTCTTTGTTGTTACTGTTACCTGATTAGAAAACCTTTTTGTCTTCGTTCCCACCTAAATCCGAGGAATCTTTGTTATTTTCGTTTGTGTCAGTGTCCATGTTCTCAACTCTAATGCAGCTAGCATATCCTAGCCATGTTGCAGCTTATCTAGGATGGGATCGCATAAAAATACAAGCCGACAACAACAACAAGACCAAATCCCTAGCCGGAATGCTTTCTCTGACTCATAAAATAGAAGCAATCTGCCCTAAAGGCATCACGTCTTCACCATGAAAAAAATCGGTTTTTTTAAATCTAATTTTTTTAACTCTTACTGAGGAAGAGAAAACAGAAAAAACTAGGCATCAGATGAAATTTTGTGTGCCGGTCGGTTCATTCTGGATATGAACCCAACAAGGTGTTCAACAAGGAGCATGGCTTACAATTGTTTGTACATTTTCGGGAGGATTCGGAGCTTCAGAATACTTATTCATTACCATCATCAAACTCGGCTCTTTCTTTACTGAGCAAACATTCTTATTTAAAGGCATCGTACGCGCTGAAAACCACTCACCGTTTTTTGAGTTTGAATCGTTGGTTGGGCCCGCCTGAGAACGTGAGCAGAGTTTCTCGGGTCACCGATCACTGGGAATATATGGGTGATCGAATGCCTCGAATTCCACCAAAAGAGGCCGGCCTTCTGACAGCCATGTGGCATAAAATGAAAAAGAAATAAGCTTCTCAACAAGCAATATCGCGCAAATGAGTGGAAGTTGATGTATCATGTGTTGATAAGCTACCTTCTTTTCTCATTTGAGGCCACATGGCTGTCGGAAGGCCGGCCTCTTTTGGTGGGATTCGAGGCATTCGATCTCCTATACCTTCCCAATGATGTGTCGGTGACTCGAAAAACTCTACCCACGTGCTCAGGCGGGCCCAGCCAAAGATTCAAACTTAAAACACGATAGGTGGTTTTCAGCGCGTACGATGCCTTTAAGGTTGTGTCTACTATCGATACAGTCTTCAAGTCTCCACTGAAAATCGGAATGTCTGGAGTCATTGTATTAGCAAAAGTCAAAAACGGCTAAAACGAGACCGGAATTGCCGTATAGGGTTCTAAACTCGAATGCCTCCCCGCAAACTCAGAAAAATGAAAACCAATTACTTGTAATATAAATGCAGGTTACTTGAATGTTTCGAGTAGCTTACATTTATATTACATGTAACATACCTTTGTATCACATGTAACTTTAATTTATGGTAAATGCAAGTTACATTTATGTTACATGTAACTGACACTTATACATTCACCGTTGGTGGCCATTTTGCAACGCATTCGACACGCGACGCAGGCAAATCGGAAAACGCTCTGCGGGGCCTGCAATCGCTGGGTTCAGTACCTCAAACTTGGGTTATTGAACCGGAAGCAACGCCTGTTTAAATGCTGATCTCAAGAGTGGGCCGTATACTCTCCTAGGAAACGCCTTCTTGACCGATTTGTGTTACTTGCGAATTATCTTGGCCAAGTAAGTTACATGCAACATATCGGAAGCGCTCTACCGTCGGTATGTTACATGTAACTTGAATGACCTGAAATAGGTCGCAAGTAACTTATATAGGCTTAAATATGTTACAAGTAACTTGTTCTCGGCCTTTTATGTACAAGTAACTTGTTTTCATTTTTCTGAGAAGCTCACTCCAACGGTCACCAATCGAAGTAGGGAACTCAAAAATTGACTCCGATGAACGACCGATGACGAAAAGATTTTTATTTCTCCTTCTCTGGTTTAACAAAACATAGGTCATTTGAGTATTGGTTATTTTCTAGTGGTCGGTATTCAGCTGTTTAGATCAATCGGTGGCGGTTGAGGAAAGTGGGCATGGCGGGCGCGAGAGTTCGGTCTTGTTTTCAGCCGTTTTCAGAGATCGCTACGTCGATGAGCACCGGTTGTTCAGTGTTTTTTCAAGACTGTTTTTTATCGTGAACATTGCATTTAAGGCAGGTCACAAGTCAACGAAGTTTGGTTTCTTTAGTATCGCTGACGTCCCTTCTCTTTATTCAGGCCATCAAGCTGTCAAAATTCAGAAGAGTAGCATATATTGTAAATATAGTGCAAATCCGCCCAGCTCTTCTCGGCCTAAAGCCTATCCGACTGAGTCTGCCCGCCCAAGCGGTTGGCGGACGTGTTGTTCTCCGGTATTTTAGGGCCTGTGAATCCGAGGAGGAATATCAGACGAGTAGTTAACATTATATCACAGTCGGCTGTATCTCACTCGCGGGCAGAATCGTACTAAAAGTCCCTCCGTGGCGGCTGCTCTGTACGCACGCAGACCGCATTGCGGTCAGTCACATTCGGGCAGGCTCCATATCTTCTGCAAGAAGAACAGGAATCATTTTTTGAAAGACTCAATGAAAAAGTTAAAGGACTTCTTTGTATGCTTTTCTTGTATGTTTTTCCAATTACCCGATTCAACGAAAAACTTCAAGGACTCCTCTGTATGGATTTTTTGCACACCACATTGGCCGCCGTTATAAGGTCTACGTTGTTGAACTGCTTTCTTACAATGTATACCTGGCACACAATATTTGTTCAAATCCCCGTGATAGTTCCATTCCAAGTATCTTATTTCTAAGTATATTTTACTGTGCGTTTCAGAACTATGTATAAAGGCGCCCTATTTTTCTTGAATATTAAACAGATTGTTTGTTACTGGCACCATTCTGTACATTTGTCGAGCTTTTTCCTTTCGTATTCACTAGTCCACGACAGATTCCACTCAAGAACTGTTTTAGCAGCTTCTTTGGAACTTTTCCCTTTATACACTGTTTAAAATTATGAAGGCACTTGTCAATACGATAGTGTAGGGCTGTGATTAAGTGATGTTTCATAGCAAATCAAATTGTAACAGGATCTCCATCGTGACAATACACTTCGGAAGCAAGGTTACTTATGAAATTACACAATTTCCGCATTAGTCTTCGTCCGTTTCCTCTCTGGAATCGCAATTTCTAACGATTTCATTTTTTTTACCCCGCAGTACATCTGACCTGGATAAATCTCCCTGCCTGACACATCTCAAATACGTATTATGAAATTAGTGTGAGGAATGGGTGCCGGCTAGACTACAAGTGAATTATTAACGCCCTGAAATGGGGCAAAAAAGGAGAGGCTCAAATGGACAAGAAGATTGTAGTTCTTTCCCGACTGTGATGACACCACTAATGAAGATCTTCATACTTTTTTTTAAAGCTTCTCCGATACTGCATGCATCTGATCCAGCTCACCGGAAGAGTTTGCAAGTCTCCCAATGACCAGAATGGGAGCAGGTACCATAATGAACTCTACGCCAAATTTTTCGCAATGATCCTTTTAGGTAGAGAGCTGTTTTTTAGACGTTCTGGCAGTGTAGACCTCTTCGTGACAATTCTGACAGCGTTCTCAACTTGTTTGATGTACATACCTCAGGTGGTCGCCCTAGGCAAATCCGCCTAGAAATCGACACGGACCTGTGCGAAGCTCATCGTGTTGTTCGACAACTTTTCGCTCACCACCCGTTTTTGTATTGACGTCAGTATTCTCAGTGCTTCTCCAGCTATTTTGGTCCTATATGCAGTTTGAGAACATACATTCGGGCGAATACAATTGTTGAAACAATTCGAATAAGTAGCCCAAATACAAAAACATCCTTCTTCTTCTTCTTCTGCAGCCTCAAAGTGGTTTTTGTCATAGGTTGAGGAACTGGGCGGCCTTCACAGGATTCGTCCAAAGGTCCATTGTTGTTAAGGAGGTAGGTCTCTTCGGGCACATGAACAAGTGCGCCGTGTCGTGTCCGGGAGCACCACAGTCCGGGCATGCGTCTGGTCGGCTGCTGTCGATCTTGTTGACGTAGGACATGAGCAGAATAGAATGACCACAGCGCAGCGATGCAAGAGCACATCTGGCTCGTCTGCCGAGTTGAGACTCGGACTCGCAAACCCGAGGCGGCACCGTTCCCAAGATAGGGTTCACAGCCGCCTTCGCTAGATATCCTCGAACAAACTGGGTGTGCTCCTCACGCAGAAGACGAAGCCTTTCCATGTTGGAGTCGGCCCATCTCTGTACATCAACTTTACGAGGAGCATCGGCGAACGGCGTCCTAATCGACCTCTCTCTTATGGGCTTCATGATTCTCTTTGACGGATGATTCGGCTGCCTCAGAACATTAATATACATCTGCTGTGCCTGGAGTTCATAATGCTCCTTGACCGGCAATATGCAGGCCTCCGCGTGAAGATGCTCCACCGCGGAGCTCCTTGCACAACCGGTAGCAATTCTAAGCGCAGCATTCTGTACACGCTGCAGCTTATTCCAGGAGCTGTCAGACACCAGGTGCTGCCACACTGGTGCCGCATATTCCAGAGCCGGCTGAAGTAATGCTCTGTAGGTTCTCAATATAGTCTGCTGCCGAGATGTCGTACGTTCGTGCCGTGGCAGTGTGGAGGAAAGAAGATCGCCTCCGTGCAAACCGACGTCAACCCCTCCGAGAAGAGGGTTTTTGTCCTGGGAGAGGTGCTGGTCGGCCGCAGCTCTCCTGAGGATTTTATTACAAAGGGCCGGCGTCGAGAGGAATCCAGGTCCAGCACGGAAGTATCCATGTGCCACCTGCGGCGAGGATGTTACCTGGCATAAAACAAAAACATCCAGAATTATATTCTCGAATACGGTCACCTTGACTAGTTTCTGATGCTTCCAACTTCCTGAGTGCTCCGGAACAGGCTGTAGAGCTTACGCAATAAATTTAGTCTGATGAATGGACGGGGCTGCGACAGTAGATCACCCCGCGCGAATCGAAATCCCATTCTCCAGTGAGGCCGCCAACACCTGACGGCCAGGCGCCTGGTCCATGAGTTAGACTAAATCGAAAACGGAAATCATACGTGTCTCTAAGCTTTGTTATCTCAACGATTGTGTAGCTAGCTTCGCTATTTTAGCAGAGCGTCCAGGGGTCGTCCTTTTCTGGTCCAATGCAAGAACGACCTGTTATCTCTTCATTTGAATAGCGTTTCCATCGGGTTTTTCGACAGTTTCCAATATTGCCAGCTACAAACCTTCGATGCATTCATTAAAATCGATATCATTTTGAGCATATATCTATGTTTACTTGAACCCATTCACGACCACGCCTAATATCGGGTGACTGCACGTTCGGACCGTGTGCAATATTGCGTTACCGTATACCGTGCCGTACCGGTGGGACACGTTTGCTCGAATGGCACGTCACTGAAAATCGATTTTCATTTTTCTTGTCAATCGCGTAGCTATCATTTCTTTGGAAAACATTGTACCGAAATTTCCGCTCATCTTCTAAGAGGCAAAACTGCTTGAAGTCACAGCAGGGTCAAGTGGGAATAATATTCCGTCACCATTTTCCAGTGATTTTCACTTATAAGTCTCCCACACCACATTAGACCACAAATGGCATTCCTCGGAAATTTTCGAAAAATTGGCACGATTGCACTTTTCGCTGACCCGTTTCGATATTATGACCTATTATAAAACAAATCACACAAAAAAGAAATTCTGGAATTAGTACAAAATATTCAGTTCCAGAGATCTCGGTGAATCTTCGCCTTTGAGAATTTCGGTATTTTCTGAAACAGTCGATAAACCACAGGCGTAACCTCCTTAAGATCCAAGACCCCGACCTGCGTGCCCAGACGGTGTGTCTGAGAATGTGAACGGGATTTTTGGTGCTGATATAAGAAGAGTATCTTGAGAGAAATTAAAAAGGCTACGCCTAAACCCCTGAGTTTATTGCCACTACTCGCATAATCGCTGAGCAGCTAGGACACATCATGGAGGTTTCTAGGCCAAGGTCGTTCCCTAGCTGCTGAAAAAGTGGGCGTAACGAGGCGGAACCACCGCAGCATATGCTGCTGGCAGTTTTGCTTTTGAAACCCCAGTTCACGGGACATATGCTGCTACCAGCCTTGGTATCCACGCCACATCTCGCGACTTATGCTGCTCCCAGCGCGCGTCCGAGTGCGACAAGGTGCGCTCACCGTCGGCAGTGTTCCGAGACGCGCACCATCACTGAAATTTCGCCGTGAGCGCACCATCACAAAAATTTTCCGGCCTGACATGCCCCGGGGACATGCCACTGTGGTAATCCGCTTTGGGGTCCCCAGAGGGGGGGGGTCACCCACTGCCACGGTCTGCAGTGGGTGCACCCCACCGTGGACCTTGGGGAGGTGACCCCACAGTTGGGTACCACCCCCCCCCCCCGAGCCGTGGAGAGCACCCCTCCCCTCGGCGACAAAAATTATCCTTCGGTATCCGGTGGATCTTCTGGTGAGCGACTCGAGGCCACCTTCCAGGTCCGATTCCGAAGAGCCGACTGAAACACACTGTGAAATGAGAAGCCTTTTATACCAGCAACATTGTCAATACTTTTGTCTAAACATGTCAGGATTAGACCAGTTAGGAAGAGGGGTGGGCGGGGCCATCCAATGGCGAGCTGGCTCTAGGACATTTTTCTTCCGTAGGGCGCCGGAGCTCCGCGACATATGCTGCACTTCCAGCATCGTGGGACGATATCCTGCGACGATGGGGTTTTTAACGCTGAGTCCATCAGCCAATCACAAACTGGTGGGCGGTCGTCAGCAGATATCTCCATGATGCTGCTTAGAAAATGAGAGGCCGTTCTTGTGCCCTAGCTGCTCAGCGAATATCTGAGTAGATCTTTTGTTTCACAACTTTGTTTAAACGAGCAATTTCGGATATTCTGCAATTTGAGCTTGAGTAAAGTATTATGGTCCACCATAACCCGGAACCCAGGAAATAGGAAAGAAAAACACGGCAAATCGGAAAGAACAACATAAATGAATACGGGTTGAACATATATTATTAAAAATATTAGAAGAAGAGAGAAGAAATACAGAACGGAACGAAACCCATGAACCTCGCCATGTCGAGGCGCGCAATTTTTAATTCAAACTTTGCGCGTGAATTGAGACGCGAATTAGCTCAGAACACACCACACGCGCCACCTCACGGTAAGCGCGCGATCCGACCGGATGGCGAAGCGGTTGTATCGCGAGCACCAGAGTGCAATCGCTCTGACCGTTTCCTATGCATGAGTTTCTTTGCCGTAAGTCTTAATTGGGCTTTCAATCGCGGTCGAAACGGTTCCTGAGCGCGGTAAGTACTATTCGGCATTTTCTGTGCGCGTTAAGTCCGCCCTTATGTCTGAGTAGATGGGCCAGTTTGGATGCGATTCACGGATCAGGTATCTCCTTATAATTTTCGTATGGTTTAGATTTTGTTATGATGGGTGTGAAAGCTTAGATTTTGAAAAAGCGATATTCTGGGGCATAATAGGAATTGTATATAACAGTAGTGCCACGATTCCAGTCGTAAGGACCACGACTCCAGCTCTGATTTCCTTTATTGAAAACTATAAAATGTCACCGGAAGGAAAAAGAACTCTATTTGAGTCCTAGCTATTTCCACATAAGTTCGAATACTATGCTATAGTGGAGCTACAGACGGACCACGAAATTTGTAGTAGAGTCTAGGACAGGTTTATACATTCGTCATAAGAAGATTTGAAAAATCTCTCCAGTGGCGGAGAAATCGATTTTTGAATAGTGTGTTCCACCGGTGGAACACGCGCTCCGAAGTGGTACCCAACACGTGTCCCACCGAAGGGACACGTGGTCGTGAAAGGGTCAGTGGTTAAGAATTCAACATTCTGAGCCGTATTGGGCTATTTCCAGCCCGTTTTTTGTGTTTTCAACTGGTGGTAAGGACGTTTAAACAAAAAAAAAACAACTGCTCCTTGCTATGATAATCGAAATAAAGGCCTCACTGGGAATGCCCCAGAACCAATCCCCTGAAAGAAACCGGCTTTTGTTGCGGGCCCTGCATTAAATCGAATATCCAGAAACTGAACTCTAGGTGAGACACCTTCTAGGAGTGAGGACGGAAACTTTCCCAATCTGGTAAATCGAGGTTTTTCTCCGTTTAGAGGTCGAAATCGCCCAACTACACAAGTGGCGAAGCATTAGAGGCAATAGAGGGAAATCGCAAGAGTCTCTCTGTCGAAGTCCTCCAAAACAACAACCAAACGTTAATCAGTCCTAGGAACTCTGCGAGACACTCCCCTTCTCCTGATTAGTCGGAGTGCATTAGAATGCACAATGAAAGGCCATTGTCAGGACTAGAAGTACTTCGTGCATTTTAATATTTTCAACTCTCACTATCAGTGCGTTTAAAGAAGAAAACTTTGCTCATATTTGGGAGGATCGCATAAAATTGCTCAGAGTTTTGTTGTGTTACTTCAGTAGCAGATAGGCCTCTGTGATGATTTCTCCCAGCCAATTACCCATATTTCCGTTTGAACAATTGGTGACAGCCGGTATAGAAAGGCGGCAATTTTGTTCAGCAATAAACAGCTCCTTCTCCTCGCCGTCACGCTCCTCATTGTCCGTTCACCCACCAACACCATCCACCGCCTAAAGGCAGATTGTTCGACAACAAATTAGCGCAGGCAATGCCAACACCAACTTCACTCGCGCTACCTCTGCTGTTCCCGTTCCTCCAAGTGACAATCTCTCAGAAGGTTCATTGCCTCGGTTACAGACATATATAACTAATTTATTATTCATAAAAGCAAAAATTATAGTTTGAGAGCCTCCGACTTTTTGTTCATATTTTCCCCTCCTCGTATCCTAGTTCTTGTTGAAATTACCAAACACGCTAGACCTTAGCTATTGTAGGGTCTGAATTACAATGAGAAGTTGATAAAGGTCGTGGTGTCCTGTACCATCTAGTCCGAAACATAACAGTCCTTTTTGGTGTTTTTATTGCATCAGTGCCAGATTTTGAACGAATCGAGGCATTCAGAGAACCTAATTTTTCATTGGTTTTACCTGAAACTTGGAACAGATCTTGAAATAGATAGAACTTTCTTCCGCATTCACATTTGTCCTTTACGCTTTTTAAGGGCTCCTGGGATAGAACGAAATACCTCAAAATGCCAATCTTCATGCATTCGTGCTTTCAGAAAAAAATGACCGAGCACTTCTGATTCATATCTGAACCATTTGTTTCGCTATTTGAATGCATTTTGAAACTCGGTAAAGGTGCATAGGAATCTCGTGAAGTCTTATGGTAGTCTCGACCTAGGTGACCATGGGTCGGTCTTTTCGGAGGGGCCAGGCGTGCTCATGGATATCGCCATAACAACAAGGCAGACCTCTTTCTGCACCTCAGGGTGACCGTAGAGTTCACTGCACCAAAAAAAAGAGATTGTGAGGTTGCGCATTTCCACTAAACGTATTGTAGGTGGCGCCATAATCGGCGGTGGATTTGTAATTTTCTTCCTAAATTTTGGGGAAGAAAAACATCGGAAACGGTGAAAAACTGTAACTTCCTCCAGACCCGAACATTATCAATATAACTAGAGCTTTTATCAAGGATACACGCAGGAATAACATTTCCATTGTTTTTGTTTGTTCCATTTTTTTCCAAAAATGCATTTTTTTGTTACTCCTACATGTACCTATGATAAAGACTTTAGGTGTATTGGTAATAACTATACGCTGCTTGGTGTGTGTGTGTGTGTGTGTGTGTGTGTGTGTGTGTGTGTGTGTGTGTGTGTGTGTGTGTGTGTGTGTGTGTGTGTGTGTGTGTGTGTGTGCGTGTGTGTGTGTGTGTGTGTGTGTGTGTGTGTGTGTGTGTGTGTGTGTGTGTGTGTGTGTGTGTGTGTGTGTGTGTGTGTGTGTGTGTGTGTGTGTGTGTGTGTGTGTGTGTGTGTGTGTGTGTGTGAGAGAGAGTGAACGGAAAATCGGTCGGTTTCTTTTCAGAAATGAAGCAATTCGGTTTGTTGTTATGATGTTATGGCGTATACTGATAACACGATATCATCAGTTTCCTGAATAAAACGTTGCTGAGCGCCTTCATGGGCGGCTGCATGTGCAGTAGGAGCCCTGGGAAGGTAGACGGGACTTTACTGGGAGTGCGCCGGGCGCCGCGAAAAGTGTGTTGGACCCAACTGGGAGTGCGCCGAGCGCTGAGAAAAGTGTGTTGAACCCAACTGGGAGTGCGAGTGCCGGGAAAAGTGTGTTGGACCCAACTGGGAGTGCGCCGAGCGCCGGGAAAAGTCTGTTGGACCCAACTGGGAGTGCGCCGAGAAAAGTGTGTTGGGCCCAACTGGGAGTGCGCGGAACGCCGGGAAAAGTGCGCTGGACCCAGCTGGGAGTGCGGCGAGTGCCAAAAAAGTGTGTTGGACCCAACTGGGAGTGCGCCGAACGCCGAGCAAAGTGTGTTGGATCCAACTGGGAGTTCGCCGAGCGCCAGAGTAAGTGCACGGCACCCTACTGGGAGTGCGCCGAGCGCCGGGTAAGGTGTGTTGTACCCAACTGAGAATACGTGAAGCGCCGGGGAAAGTGTGTTGGACTCAACTGTAAGTGCGCCGACGCAGGAAAAAGTGTGCGGGATCGGATTGGATTTCGAGGAGCTAGAATAACTAAGTTCTCATTTGACAATGAGAATATCATTTTATGCGTCAAAATACACGCCTACAAGTACGCCGCGAAGCGGCGTGGGTGTGCACCTTGTTGGTAATGTGTGATAGGGTGAAACTTACAGTTTCTCAACGTTTCCGGTGTTTTTTCTTCACTTTCAGAGAAAAAAACGTACAAATCTGCCGTTGATTATGGTGCGACGTCCGCAACTTATAGTATGCATAGTGGAAATACGCAAACGCACAATCGCTTTTTTTTCGCTGCCGTAGACTGTAATGCCTATTCTTCTTATGCGTGACGGAAAAGGAAATACCACCTCATCTGTCACTTTCACGTCTTTTTATCACACTTACTATCGCACTATCAAATTTATCAAAACAATAATGAAAAAAAAACAAACAAAGATAGGCTACTTTGTCTGTGTGAGGCTATAAACAATGGCTGCTTTTTTAATAATGTACACATAACGTATTTTCTTTATAAGAAGTACACCTCTTTCCGATGTGTTTCTCTAATAGAAGAACACTCTCTTTTTGAAGTACACCTATATTAGTGGTACCTGTCAAGATAGGATGGGGAATAAAAACTTAGAATTTAAAACAGGTTTACGAAATAAAAAAGGAAAATAGTATTCAAGTCAGTGTACATGGGGAAAAACTGTCCGTTTTTTCGCAGAAGCGTAAGCTTTGGGTCCCTCTGAAACGAATAAGGACGAAAGTACGACGAAAAACGGCCAGGAGAAGGGTGACAATCTCGCGGTCCAGCCAACCAATTAGGCCACCCCGCCTACGTCATAAAACTGTTGTTCTACACAGGGTCGGAACAGTCGGTGTTCGTCTTACCAAAGGAACTGTAACCGAATTTTGAATGCACTTTATCCCGATAAAATCTTATATACAAGCATGTGCATCAAACCATCTTATTCTTGAAGAGCTTTTAGGGAACACGAAACAGAAAAAAAATCATTTACCCAAGAATCTCGAAGCGCAAAAGAATTCCCGACGTATGGTCCAATGTTTTGTCCGCAGTGAGCAATGCACGCGAACGGGCATAATTACAGGCTATAAACGGTGAAATTCACATGGTTCCTACGCGTGCTGGTGCGGAGCGGAGGTTAGAGGCAGTGAGAGAGCGGAGGGCAGATGGAGACTGAGGCGTCGCGCGCGCCGCTCGCGCCTCGAATGATGTGAATTACGTTTACCTTTTACAGAGGGTATATAACAAGACTTTTTTGAACAGTTTTTTCTCCAATATCTGAGAAGTTCATGAATTTAAACTTTTCCCTTTTATACTCCACATACTTTGTGAATTTGCCTTCACAAAAACATCGAAAACTAGAATACGGTTCTCGTCGTGAACACGGCCTCTCACGTATGTGTGGAAGCGGTCACACAATCGGACTTGATTAGCTAACATTTCATGGTTGTTGACCGCGAATTTCATAGTTTTGTGATATAGATGTCCACCATAGAGATTCTGAAAAGGCAAAGCTGAAAAATAGAAGTACACCCTCTGTTTGAAGATATCTAACAAGTAGACCTGAAAAATAGAAAAGAATGTACTGTTGAAAAGAAATACGGTAAATTTGTGCCCTTAGGAATAGCGCCAATTGGTGCTGGTGAGTTGAACCTTCCTTGTTGATTTTATCTTCTCTCAACACTGATCGAGTGTTTTGCCCCCAACATCTTCTTCTTTTCCTTTCCTTCCTTCTCTTCTTCTCAACCTCTCTTTTCTTTTATTCTTCCTTCTCTACTTCTTCCCTTTCTTCCTTTTCTTTCATTAATCCTTCTTCCGCTTTTTTCTCTGTCTTTTACTTTTCTTCCTTCTCTCATTCTTCTATTCTTTTTTTTTCTTCTTCCTTTTCCTCCTCTTCTTCCTTCTCATCTAATGCCTCCTTTTCCTCTCTTTTCTCCTTTCCTCTTTTTATTTTTCTTGTTTTTATCTTGTTGTTTTCTTTCTGAATTACACATCTTATCTAATACAAATCAACTCCTGTTACAAAATTTAAAACTCTCACATAAGCGAATTTCATCATTCAGTTATTCTATTCATTGTTCAAAAAGAAACATTCGAATGAAGAACATAGTTGAGAATAAATATTCTCCGTTAATAAGAGAACAATAGACTTCGAAGAGAGATTATAATTTCATAATTGTTAATAGTCTCGGGCTTCATTCCAGTCCGCTCTTGTCAACGGCTGCAATTGTAGGGTAGAAACAGGCCGAGACAATTCGCCCCTAAATCTTCGCATTTCTCAGTCAGGACCTTTGAGAGGCCCAAACTCCTTTCTCAGGAGCTTTGAGCGATTCTGGAGTCTCCAGGTCAAGTTGAATATGACAGATGCGCAGAGTTATTCCTTCTTCATATCCCGTTTTGTGGGCGCACGAAGAATGTGAGGTGGGCGTTCTACTCTGAGAGAATCTTTCGAGCCAGTACCGTGGAGCACCCGCGATCCGCAATGGTACCGTGATCATTTACCCCTGTTGCCGCGCCCTCATGATGTGCAGATTTGTAAAGCAGCGAGAAATACGGCATGGGCAGTACCTTATAGCTTCGCGTTGATATAATGGGTAACACCCGTTCGAGTGAAACACCGAGAGAGCATTTATGATAGGACCGGGATGAACCCTGGCGGAATCCCGCGATTGTCCCGCAATAGTTATAGGCTCGGTTACTCGCGGTTTCGCGATATAACACCCCGAGCCCATGAATGTACTGACGCGATACGCTTTCACTCAGGCAATTCGGTATTAGCAAGCGGCTAGCAGGACAGGCGCAAGGGTTAAGTCATTCCCTTGCTGGTGAAAAAGGGGCGTTCCCAGGCCCCTTGCATGGGCCTTCAAGAGAGGAGCAAAATTCACAAAGCATCGAGTCGTAGATTTTAGCGAGGGGGCTATGTTCGAAATACAAGGGGCCTGCAAAGACTCGCTATTTTTTGCAAGGGAGTCAATCTCGAAGAGCAAGGGGGGCTTTGTTCCAAGTACAAGGGGCCTGCAAAGACTCGCTATTTTTTGCAAGGGAGTCATCCTCGGAAAGCAAGGGGGCTACGTTTCAAATACAAGGGGCCTGCAAAGACCCATAATTTTTAGCAAGGGAGTCATCTTCGGAGAGCAAGGGGTGTCCAAAAGCTACGGTATATTAGCAAGGGAGGTCATGTCTAATCTCTCCATACTTCTCCTGCCTTGCTAAAGTTTCCTCGTCTCCCTTGCTGCAGTTATTGGAATTTTTCAGCCCATTTCAAAAAAAGAGCTCTAATCGTGCCCCAGTCACTAAATTGGATCTTACTATACGATGAGAGCTCGTTCATCCTCTTTGTCCTTATACAGGTACACAACCACACATTATACAAGCATGGCTAATTTTTAATGCGAAAACAAAGAACAAACAAAACAAAGTATGGGAAAGAAGGTACACAACCACACTTTAAACAAAAATG
Source organism: Aplectana chamaeleonis (assembly GCA_029168955.1). Taxonomy (NCBI): domain Eukaryota; kingdom Metazoa; phylum Nematoda; class Chromadorea; order Rhabditida; family Cosmocercidae; genus Aplectana; species Aplectana chamaeleonis. Next base: position 217,690 of record JAPDOI010000380.1, on the reverse strand, counting down.
GGTAGCTTTTAATACACAAAACAAACAACAAAGAAAAGTGAAAAAGTATGAGAAAAAATTATACTACAGAAACAAAGACATTTACAGGTTTGAAAATCATTCACAGATACCATAAGTATCTCATCTCGATCACAGAGTATAGTTTTATACAGAGACATCTTTCCCAGTAGTCAAGAGACACCTTTCCCAGTAGTCACCTATTCAAAAAACAACAACTGAACACTAATTCATGCATTTCTACTTTCTCCCATAAACACTCTTTTCTCCCTATCCTACCTATCTCCACAGCCCCATATTAACCTAACGGTAGCACTCGCCATAAGATCACGTACAGCACCTATTGCATTAGCATTGCATCACCTATATGCATGAATAACATCCAAAGAAATAATTATTACACACAGTAGCGGTCATAGATCTGATGACATGACCTTTTAGAGGATACTGTTTTCGTACGTTTCCGGGCCTGGGCTTAGCGATACTTGATGAGAGTTTAGTATGTTATGGGTTATCACATGCCTTGCTTCACACACACACACACACACACACACACACACACACACACACACACACACACACACACACACACACACACACACACACACACACACACACACACACACACACACACACACACACACACACACACACACACACACACACACACACACACACACACACACACACACACACACACACACACACACACACACACACACACACACACACACACACACACACACACACACACACACACACACACACACACACACACACACACACAAGTTTAATTTTTGAGTGGGCAGTTTTCAAACATGGAATTTATTCACAATTGCCTTGTGAAATTTCAAAATAGAACTATACCCGCGAAACATAGATATTAATATCCCAAACCCGTAACAAATAATCTTGATGAGAAGCTCTTCTGAATCGTTGTATTACATTGTGATAAAATAATCTCTGCCAGAATTTTTCTGGAAATGATTTCGAAATGAAATTATGCAATTTCGCACCTATCACGTATCTCTCTTCGACGTGAACGAAAAATGGCCAAATTCGTGTGACAGGTGTACTTTGTCAAAGTCCATAAAGATGGGTTTTAGAGCAATTAGTTTTGTAGGGGTAAATTTTCAAAAAATATGCCATAATCTGTTTGGTTTTCGGTCTTCACAAAAATCTTGATAGAGATTGTTTTCTCACAAGTTTATACTACGATTCAGAATATCTTCTAATGACGGATAACTGAAATGCGTTTGAAATCGTATTAGCCATGTTTTGAGAGAACAGCCCTGATTTGAAATATTACCACGGAAACGCGAATAAATCTCATTATCAAGAACTGCCCATGCAAAACTGAAGCTTGTGCATGTGTTAAGGAAGGTTTCTGATACTCTGTAACATACTGAAGTTTCGTCAAGTTTCTCTATGTCTTGGCCGAGGAATTTGTAAAAGACCATTCGCAAAAATGCTATAGAAAAAGATCCTATTGCACCGGTAACAACGAAAACCCATAAAATCACCTGCACATGAGATAGGCACAATGAAATGACAATATTTACAAAAAGGGGAACTACACTAATGCGAAACCTGGGTTCGTTCACATATCTTCCCCGTAGAACAAAGGTGTCCCCGCCGGGTTCAGCATCGATGGCTATGGAATGGACTATGAAAACTCTTCCGTAACCATATTATCTTCGTTTTGTATGAATCAAAACGATGAGAAATGGCTTACTTTTAGCATTTACCCCTTGCTCTTTGGTAGAGAGCTGATAGGAGGGTACAGCAGCAGTGTTTTACCATCGTTTTTCTTCAGAAAAGCGGATGACAACATGAATACAGTAAAGTTGCTGGAATTCACTTCACAATCATCCATTCTATCCCACACGAGAATATCCCCTCGTGTTTCAGGGGAAGAAACACAAGAAACACACACGGCTTTTTAGCAATCAAAAAAAAATGAGTTCGACACAATGGTGTTCAAAAAACTTCGATCCAGTAAATGGCTCTGCAGTTCCCAACAGTCCATCTGCACTACTCAGTAAGAGGTCTCTTCTGAAACAAAATTTCTTTTGGGGATTACTTGCTCCATCAGAAAACAGAGCTGGTTATTGTGGCTAAGGTGCTGCAGAAGGTGTGGAGAAGGCCGAATTCACTCAGAACCCCCCCCCAGATGGGTGATTTGGTCAAACTTTTGGCGATTCTCACACCTTCCAAAAAAGTGATAATTCGAAAATTAGTTGATATTCTCAGAGCTCACTCCCCTATTTCATGTAAAGTGGTAGGTATTATCGAATTTTTCATAAAAGTGAACTCATAATAAAACGTGCATACTAGTGGTTCAGTTTACTTCACGGCTGAGCTCACAGCATCCCATCAGACCCCAGCTCTGACTCCCCCCCACCCGTATTAAGCTCCATACCCAGGGCCAAACACTGATTGTAACCTACCAAGCGTGGAGTCAAGCGGCCTTCCTTCAATGTATACTGACGAACGTCTGTCCTGAAAAATTAAGGTACTCAATATAGCGGTGGGTGTCGGTGGTAAAGTGAAATGCCGCACTAAATGAACATGGTTTCGAATTCATGGCGCCTGGAGCCGTAAGAAGTGGGCTGAGTTTTATGTCAGCGTGAAATCGCTATGGCGCCTCCGGGAGTACTGCCCGAAATGCAGTGGAGAGGGGTAGTTGAATTTTGCTTCGAAGCGTCTATGAGTCTTGCTCGCAGTGAACGGTACATTGTATAAAAATTAACGGAAGTTCATTGTTATACAATGCATAAGACAATGAAAATGGGTGACCACAATCCTGTTATTTATAATCTGTGGTGTCTGTAAACTCAGACACTGATAGAAAAGTACTCCTGATTTTGGAAGGGGAGGGAAACCTCGGGTTGGTGCAAAGTTTTTTGGGTGCGAAAATGATGGCGCGGACGAGTTCCGACCAGGGGTGTGCGGCAAAGGAATTTCAAATTTCGGCAAACGGCAACGGCAACGGCAAACCCCAAAAATGACCGGCAAACGGCAAACGGCAAAACGGCAAACGGCAAAATCTGTTTTGTGCTATAATACACCAACATATGCGTACAAGGGAGGGTTGCCAACTTCAGATGGAGTTTCGGGATGTAATTTTTATATGTTCTAGGGGGAGGACAGTATTCCATGCTCAGAATCTGCTAAATGCCTCAAGCAGTCATTAAAAAGATTTAAATCTGATTAAGGCCAGAACGGTTCAGCCGAAGCGAGTAGAGCCGATTTAAAGGCAGTGTTCACGAAGAAAAAGTTTCCCCTTTTTTGGCTAAAACGTAAGCTTTGTGTCTCTGTAAGAAGTTTAAGAACGGAAGTGCGACGAAAAACGGCCGGTAAGTGGGTGAAAATCTCGTGGGCCAGCCGACCCATTGGGCCACTCCGCCCACGTCCTATAACAGTTCCCCTGAATTTGTGGTTAAATGAGCGATAGTTTCCGATCAAAAGCCCCGTTCTTCCCTTCATTCTCAACGTCTCTCTTTATTCAGGTTAGCTCGCACACATCGGCTGCAAAAAACGGGAGTTACAAGCCTCGGACAACTCGTCCACAATTTTCCATGGCTAAATTTCGAGGGGCCATAACTCCGTTTCCAGGGGGTCTTGTACTATTCCAGGGACATCATTAAAATCAGCATGGGACCGTTTTCAAGCTAGGCGGAGAAACAAAAAAAACGACTTTTATCGTGAACAATGCCTTTAACGATTGAGTTACTTTTAAATGTGTTTAGAATAGAAGTAGAAAATTTTGATGCATTGATTTTGTTTAGATCAGACACTATGTATTGTTGCCCAAATTCTGATCTATTCTGATCATACAGAAAGGTGGTTTAATCGTTAAATCAGCTCTACTCACTTTGGCTGAGCCGTTCTGGCCTTGTTCAAATTTGGACAATTTTTGGGACCGCTGAGGCATTAAAGGCAGTGTTCATGATAAGAATCGTTTTTTTGCTTTTCCGCCCATCTTGAAGACGGTCCCATGCTGATTCCAATGATGTTTTTGAAATCGTACAAGACCTTTTAGTAACGGAGTTATGGTCCCTCAAAAATTGAGCTAAGGAAACATGGTGGACGAGTTGTCCGAGGCTTGTAACTTCCGTCTTTTGCAGCCGATGTATGCGAGCTGACCTGAGTAAACAGAGAAGTTGAGAATGAAGGGAGGAACAGGCTATTGATCGGAAACTGTCGCTCATCTCACAATCTCGAGCATTCACTTATTCACGTCAGTGGGCGTGGAAAGTGCATCTGGGGGTGACGAGCTGACGGGTGTCCAAGTTTGGGGCCGTAGGGGACCGTTCTGAGCTCATTTTTCTTAGTTTTTTCAACGCTAGGGTTTCGCTCGGCCCCGCAGCTGCCGATCTCCACCAAAAAATCAAACATGGTTTTTATCGTGGACACTGCCTTTAAGCAGATTCTGAGCGTGGGATATTGAAACACTCTCTTATCCCCTAGAACATGTTAAAAGTGCATCCCGAAACTCCATCTGATGTAGACAACCTTCCTTGTTAGTCATGTTGTATTCCACTCAATATCTGCCAGTTACTATGGGCCTGACGTTTCAATAGCCTTTACAGGAGGAAAAATCCTATACTATATCAAAAGCTACTCGAAAGCCTCAGGTGTTGAGGAGTCACTACCAAGATCAACAAGGCTATAAGCTTCTCCATCGCCTGCGATAATTCTGCTGATTCCTCTCCATTTGAAGTTTCCGTACAAATCAATGCTAGAGATTCAAAAGATGGGCTTCTTCTTGAACAGTGCAAAGTGTGACATCCCGTGCGAGAGAGAGAGAGAGAGTTATCAAAAGGCTTTTTGTGGATGCTCCCGAGAAAGTCAATTTACAAAGATGGACGGACCCCCACCTGGATCGTCTGCGTCTTTTACGTGCGGAGCACACCAAGTTCGTTAGGGATCACTTGAGTAGGATGGCCGTCAATCTCATAATGGGGGTCGTACCACCTGGAGTCAGCAACACCGAGATGGAAGGCGGGCTAGAAGTAACCTTGCCTCGTTACGCTGCGGACATTCCCCTATGCTGATGTCATACTTGCATAAGATCGATCGCAGTAAGCCTGACGAGTGCCCGGACTGTGGTAGCCGTGGCCACCCAACTGAGCACCTATTCGATTGTCCAAAGAGGCCTACCACCTTGGAAACAATATATTTATGGACGAATCCGGTTTCAGTCGCCCGTTTCTTGAACCTCTGACAAAAACCTTCCTGCGGCTGTAAAGAAGAAGAAAGTGTGACAGGTCTGCAAAGGATTTTCTGAAAGGAGCCTGCGGCCAGCGCGACCCAGCCTGGGCGATCCGGGGACCATCAGCAAACCGTAAGCAAGCTTGGTGCGATGGGGTGTGCGCCGACACAAAGACGGTGGACAATACTGGTACCACAATCAGGTGCGCATAGAAGGGTGAATACGCGATGATTGGTCGGAATTGATGGCGAAAGACAGTTCACACCGCGATCAGCAGCGCACGGTTTAGGTTATAACCGGAGTCACAATTTTTACTGTTAGTAGCAAGTAGTAGGCTCAAGCATTTCAAATTCGCTCACTTGAAACTATGATTGAATGGCTACCCTTGTGAGGCTACAAGAATGGAGTGAGACTAGTCTAGTCGAATGCAGTACTCACGGTAAAAGCAGCACACGAATTCTAGAATCAAGAGCTCCGAGGGGCATGTTGATCGAATTCACAGAAGGAGGGGCGTTTGACTGGTACATGCGACGCGCGCGACGGAAGTCCGCTGCGCTCAATGGAGCGCCGCGTGCAATGCGCTAGCCAGCTGCACTGCTCTTGGGCGCTTACCTTTCTGCGTATTCGGCCTAGAAGCTGGCAGGAGGACAATTACAGCAACAATGTCGGCTAGAAACACGCTATAAATCACCTTATACGGTCCCAAAACTTGAATATGGTTTACCCGCCCCACTCACCTCACCTGTGGCTACCGAGGAAGTGGATGGAGCGACTACACCACTTTCAAGTTTCGGGCCGTATATTGTTATTGGTTGCTCGTTTTGAGCCGGTTTCCCACACTGTTTTTGCAATGGGCCTCAAACCCTTGGATTTCTGGTGAAAATTTGAATGCGGTTTTAATCGTTGCCTTCAAAGACTTCATTTTTCATCTTTACACTATTTCCTTGAAAACCCAGTTCTGTCGTCAAGCCAACCTTTCATTTCAACTAATGATCTCGAAATCGAAGATGTTGTTGACCACTGCCTTTAATGACCGCTGTGAATATTGTTCAGCTTTAAAAAACCCTGACAAAGTGTTTGCAGATTTGATAATTTTCCTGTCCCAATCATTACCATCAGCTAACCAACCGACGATAGGTGAGCCTATATACACGAGTTCTCCACTGGTTCCATATGTCTAAATAGGACTGCTTTTGCGCTACAGCTTTGATATAACTTGGTTTTGTAATCTCAGAACTGGCAGTAATAGGTATGCCTCTGAAAAAGGGTTTTTGCGATTTTGGCATTCTCAAAGGGTTAAGAATTTGATGAATAAAAAAAACATCTGGAGGCTCCCAAACAATTTAGAACTTGAACGAACTCCTCTAATTACCCAGTCGAGATGTTTTCATAAGTTACCGATTGAAAGGTTACAATTATACATTGAATGAGCCGGAACTACATAGTCAAAATAATTATTTATAGCAGCTCCGAATTGCTGACCAACACAGAGACTGCGGAAAGGGCACATTCTGTTGTTTCAATGAATTTTTGCCGAAAATTTGCCGTTTGAACGAAAATTTCGGCAAACGGCAAACCCCGAAATAGCCGGCAAACGGCAAACGGCAATCGGCAAACGGCGATTGCCGCACACCCCTGGTTCCGACGCGATCGAGCAAAATCAGTTCAACCATGGACGCTGAATACAACACTGTTAAATACTTCTCATTCACAAAATTGTCATAGCTACCGTATGTTGTGAGACATACGAGCTTGTACTGCCACACCCTTGTGTGATGTGGCAGTTTGGAGTAGGTTGAAATACGCATAATAGGGGGGGGGAAGGGAATTCCGTTCCCACCTCAAAATTTGGTCCACGCGGAGCTTCAACCCCTTGGCGCAATTTGAAAAAGTTTGGCACACGTATCAACCTTAATAAAAATCCCAATATTGGAAAATTTTGATATGGACGCGAATTCTTTTTTGACTTGTATTTAGGCAAAATACATTTTCGCACTTCAAAGCTCCGAGGAAGTAGCCCAAGGCATCTCTCTAAAGCTTCTGCTTACGTCATTTCGTTGCTTGAGTATGCGTTAAAGAAATTGGCTTTTGAGTGTCGTGCGTACAGCTGCGCTTGCGATGAGCTGGATTCGGTCTTAAGTTCGCATTTGTGTGGAGGTTTCCCTGATTTTGGGCCAGGGGTTGGAACCCCGGAGTGTAAGAAATTTAGAACGCATGCGAAAATTTCGTCCAGCCGGAGTTTCAATCCTTAGTACAAAATCGAGGTATTTTTTCAAATCAAAGATTTGAAATTTCCCCAAAAACGTTAATTATGCGCGTGCAGGTCGTGGCTGGCATAGCAAAACCCGCAACGATTAAAGGGACGGGAGGAAAACGCGCTCCAATGCTAAAATATTTTTCGCTCCTGAAGCTCCGTAACTGTACTCCACCATCACAGCCCAGAAAAAAAGCAACTACAGAGAAGAATCTCGAAACCATAGCTCACAACACAGCCCTAAGTTGAAAAAAGTGCATTTTCCGACGATTTCAGCCGCTTGGTGCAAACAGTGGAATAATCCTCCAATAACGAGAGATAACGGTCAATAATGATATTCAAAGATAACCAACCGCTCCGCGACTTGTATGCCTGGCCAAAATATTCGGAGAAAAAGGTCTGAATCCGATATACTCACGGAGAAAAAGGTCTAAATTCGATATACTCACGGGTGGAGAAGATGCTCCCACTTAAGAACTTCTCGCCAAGCCTCTTCAATATTAGCATTATGAATACGAATGATGTTCTCCATATCCTTGTCAGACAATAATTGAGGAGCTGAAAACTGATATGAGGCCCGTTTTAGCTTTTTCTTAAAAATGAAGGTAGGTATCCGGCTTCAAAGTCAAAGTCCGATTTCGAGAGAATCGTAGAGAGGAGAATCGTAGAAACGTAGAGAGGAGAGAAAATAGAGCGAGGGATAAGGGTGTTTATGTCGAGTCAAAACATAAATGAACGCCGGCCACACGCAGCGCAGCCCTCCGCGTACGCGCGAGACGCCGCTGCTCACGAGTTCAAATTACTTATTGCCGCCGAAAACGCTCGCCGCGAAGACGGAGCGCGTCCGGGTGGATTGGAGCACCATTTTGGTATTGGAGCGACCTTTTTGAGCTCTCCACCCAAAGAATTGCGAATTAAATAATTGCGCGTAAGGAATTATCTCTGGAATTACCTTTCTCCCCCCTCCGGAATCAGGAAAGTCGTTGCCGCGCGGAAAAATGGGCGTGGCAACGTACGATACCACAGTGCCCCCCCGCGATAGCACCCAAATTCTTGCTCAGTTCAGCAAATTCAAGCCATTTGAATCACTTCATGAAAATCAAACTACTTTGCTCTGGTCAAATGGGGGATGGGAACGATACGGATTTCCCCAAACATGAATATTTCACAGGCCTACCCACAGAAACCGGATTTGCCCAGAAACAATGAAGAAAATCAAACATCAGAACAGAAGAACGTTGAATAAAACAGGATGACATCACACGACGCTGATCAATGGTGCATATGATCGATTTTTTTTTGGTTTACTCTAGCAGCAAGGGGATAGCAAAGCCGAATTCGCTGCGGGACCCCTCTACCAACATCAAGGGGCCAGAAGTCATGGGAGGGAGAGCGCTGCAAGTTCAAGGGAGTATCAAGGGAATAGTAGAAACAACAGCATCAAGGGAGGTGAACTCTTCCTATTGGCTGTTCCGAAAACAATATTAGCAAGGGGGGATACCTCTCCAAATCCGAAATCAGCAAGGGGGCTGAACTGTGACAGCAGCAAGGGAAGTGAGCTCATTGAACCAATCATAGCGGAGAGTGGGCGGGGTTACGACATCATCGCGATGCTTCGTCTAGCGCTGCAAGAGCAAGGGAATAGATGTCGAGCGGTGGTCATTCCGAATCAGCAAGGGAGTCTAATTCTCTAATGGACAGACACGCCCCCGACCAATCACGTGCGACCACACACCTAGCAGCAGTGCTCCCTTGATCGGCCTTGAGCCTGCATCGTAGAAAATGGGGCGGAGACTGGACTTTTGCTAGTCCCTTGCTAATATCAGTTTGCCTGAGCAGGTTGAAACTGGTAAAGTCTCGCGATCGCTCCGCGACAGTCCCGTGCTCGATTTCTTGCGGTTCCGCGATAGAGTATGGCGGGAGCATAGATGAACGAATGCGATACGCTCTCGGTTTGAGACCGGCGGAATCTCGCGATCGTTCCGCATTAGCCCCATGCTAGTATCCTCTCGGCCCCTACCAGAAATCTAGGGGATTTTATCTGCGAACGATCGCGGGGGATTCTGTCAGAGTACTCAAACCAACCACCGATCTACAACCTGTTGCTTTCGCGAAGTTTTATTGAAGACACCCATTTATTTGTTGCAGAAAGTTAGTCGGTCGCTGAAATGCTCGAAGGTGTTTTGTGAAGCTGTTGAGATGGAGCCAAGGCTCCACATTTCTGTGTTTCCGATCAACAAGTCAGAGTGGTACAGCACTCACTGCATGACCAAGCCCAACTCCTTTTCCAAAAAAAATGTGATCATCTTGCTTGAAACCCATACTTGATTCTCACACTAATTTTGGAAATCCAGGGTATTTTTTATAGTTTAAGGCCTTCTTGAGGTTGAATTATAATGCCCAGTATACATATATCGTGATTAATTGTCGACCCTGTTCAGCATCGGTCCTTATGAGAAGCATTATTCGATTATTCTCAACCTCTTCTCATGAGAGCTCCCATTTAACGAAACATCTTGAGCCTAGTCGCCGCGCGGCGTCGAGTAGTCAATTAATAACGTTAGGTATGCGTGATCCTAATGAAGTGGTCATGCTATATGACACCATTGACTGCTGAATGCATAGATAAGGATGAACAATTTCGAATCCTCCATAGACTTATTTGCATTTCTACTACAGTTGCTTTTTACTTGACTCTGACTTGTGAATTCCAGACAACACCTAGATCCTGGTGGGCAATGTGAAGGCCCTATGGAACTTGGAGGTTTTGTGTTGTGATGGGTTTGAACAATTAAAATGATTTTGTGCTAGTGGTATCTTGGTTATGAAACAGTGTATTAATCAACAAATTTCTATTGTAATACGCTAATTTAGGGATTTTAGTTCTCGTCTTCACAGAAACGTCGTTTTCATGAGCTTTCCTATGGTCCGCGCTGTTTCGAAAAACGCTAAAAGCATTTTTCCTTGCTCTTTTGTCATACCTCTGTCCAGAATGGTCCGCTTGGGTATCCAGAAAGAAATTTGGAGGCTCTCGATGCTGATCCCAGTCATCTCTTTAGATTTACAAATGAACCATTCTGAATAGAGCTATGATGATAGGTCACAAAAGGTGTTTTGTTTGCGTTTTCTTTTTCGGGTGGTGGTCGTAGCGTATTCCAACCAGAAGAAAAGCGGAAAAACTGCGTAGGTCTTCCAATCAGGCGCGTAGCTCCTCCCTTGTTCGTCCAATCACGCGCGCCGCTCATCACCTGTTTCCCTGCCTCTTTTGCGGTTGAAATACATCACTACCACAACCTGTTTTTTCCTGCCCAGGGGGTATGGCCGGTAATGCATATGTGATTTTTTTAATTTTTGTCTCTGTGTAGCCCCGGATAATTTATATTTCGGGCATTTTCTCCGTTCACCCAGAAGAAACATTCAGACAGACGCTCCATCACAAACGTCCAAATTGTCCACATCTGGGGCATCTGGGAAAGACAAGGAGTTTGTAAAGTGAACTACCTTATGACAAATGACTCTCAACGGAGGCGGATTTTGGCCAGACCTGTGATAAGTCGGTGGGGCCTGCGTTGTCCTGAATTTTTGAAAACTGATGTCCATTGGGGATAGTACGAACTAACATGCTGAGTAGTTATTCTCTGTACTTCTTCTTCTTGCTCTATCTTTCTCTTAACGAGTTCTTGTTTTTAATTCGTCTATGTTGGACTTCAATGCTTTCGAAAAACTATATTTCACATATATAAAGCCTGGCTGGCTCGGATGAGTCCGGGCGGAGCAAACAGCGGAGCGGTCGGTCATGGCAAAACATAACAGTGATGGTAAGATTTTGATATGATAAGCCCGATAAGTTTTACATCGACCGGCTCAAAATGAGGGACCTAGGCTATATGTAGCTTGGATTCCTGTTCTTGATTCCGTTTCTCGACCGATGGAGAGTTAGCGCATGATTTTTCAGACATATCAGATGTTTTCTGGAAATGGTTAGCCTACGGCGAGCTATGCAGCCCTCATTAACCGCAGCAATTTTGTTAAGTTGTGGTGAGTTTTTAGTGTTCCATTCATTCAGAAATTAGTTTTTACTTTTTTTTTACTTTTCTGTTTATACACATTACAGAGATGTATCGAAGCAGTTACCTTTTCGGTTGCGATTTATTTTCGTGTTTTTTTTTGAAATTTGTTTGTAATATTTTAATACGAGGTCATGCATTCGAATAGTTTTGAATAGAATTGTTCGATTATTGGTCATTCGAAATCCTATTCAGGCTCGGAAACTGCAGAATCGCACCTTTCGATTACAACTCGATATTCGTACTTTAGAAATGGGGTCATTCGAATATCCTTCGATATTCGCACCGCCAGAGAGGGGTCACTCGACTCTGTTCAGTATTCGTACCTCTAAAAAAAGGGTCAGCACAATATTATTCGATATTCGGACCTCAAAAAAGGCGTCATTTATATCTAATCGATATTGGGTCTTTTTGTCCAGATCATGACTACATCATAAGTGTGCATGATTGCTGGAGAATGATCGCTTAGCTAATTGAGCTACGTTATTCTCGTTGCTAAAAGCAAATATCCGTGGTGCGATGTATGTGCGAAGTCGATTGTGGTCCAATGATTATATGTGGCATCTAGGACATTTTCCTGGAACCGTTGAGAGGCTTATATTGGTTACTGGGACTTCACACCTCACTCTGAAATTATCATGATTCTTTCCAACGCTTTCATCAATGATGAATTTGGGGTCAGGCGTTTGCTGTCCCGATGGACAATAAAGGGGATGTAAAAAACTTGGAAAAAAAGGACTTTTGGGACAGGTGACTTGAAAATCATCCTATTGCAAGTTGGGTGAGGGGTGTAGTATTAATCACAAAATATAAAAGTCGCAGATTTTAGTTGCGAAAGTATGGTGAAGGAGTTTTCCGGGGTTTGTATGCTTCGTCATTCGCAGTTAATGATGCTTGGGAGCTGACCTGCGCGAAAAGAAAGACAGATTAGAGGGAAGAACGGGACAGATGCTCGAAATCCATGCCGCATCCTGCCTTTGTTCAGTTCGAGAGGTCGTCTGTGGGGGAGTGGCAGAGTGGTTTCTTTCTGCGGGCGTGCCAGGGTGCACTCTCTCTATATCTCGCCTATTTAAAGGAACTGAAAACTCGCACTTGGCTGCTGTGATACCGGAGGGGTCTAGTTAATAACTGTATGGAAATCTCAGATTTTGTCCCTGAGGTTGGACTGTGAATTTAAGAACGAAAACGACAGAAGTACAATAAAGGCATGACGTTCCTACTTCTAGTAATGTGTTCTCGAGCCGCTCTGCCCGGTGGTGACTGTATCGAGCCGTGTGTACGAGAAATGCAACATGTGAGTCGTTTCAGAAAATTCTAGAGCAGTAGTAACTGAGGTTTCAACTTCCGCAACATTTCCAAGTGCACTACTCTATTCATTATATGTAGTCTCTGGAACAGACGCCGATGTTGCAAAGCGAGCAACTAGGACAACTGTCATTCGCTCAACTCGCCGGTCATGCGCATGATCGTCAACACACACAAGATGCATTCTCACAAATATGCAAGTGAGTTTGAATTCATGCGCGAGAATTAACTGTCATTTACAAGGGGAGCCTAATGACGACAAACATCTCATTATCAAAGGAATACGAGCAACATGACTACTTATAAGGCCTATCGGAAGAAACGGGGTGTTTTTTTCAGTGTGTGGGGAAGGGGTATTTCGCAGGTTATCTCTTGAAGAAGTTTGGCAGAGAAGCATCACATCCCCTTTGACACTGATGGCGAAGCTTCATTCGTGAGAAACCTTCATGGACGGTAACTCTGAAACAGCTTTTACGGTTGGGTAAATCCAATATTCTCCAGCAGAAATGTAGAGATCTGACTGTGAATTGAATATCATTGGGTATCCTGCATACCTACTGGCCAATCTTTTCACCTTCACAAGTCAGTTGAAAGAAAGGAGGCACCGAAAGGTTTCAGGTGGTCTGCTGATGAATATCATAGGTATGGTAGGATTATTCCTGCAGAAGAAATGAGTTCACGATTTCAGAGCCTATGTGAAAGTGGATTCCTGCCTCGAGCATTGCGAGAAGACGTCAGAGTCCTCGGCTCGGGTGCGACAAACATACGCCGGAATTCGTTTTATATGTGTCGATCACAAGACAGGTGAGTCTGATTCGCAGAATTTCTTCAAAAGCCTATCAGAGGGTTCGCGCGACATTTGTTTTTTATCAGCTCAATTGGTAGAGCAAGCAGACCCCGCGAACTCGTGGGACAGACGCTAGGAAGAAGAAGAGGCCCAGCATGCTCGAAGGCTTACCAGCACGGAATTTGACATGTTCCAAATTATCTGTACTGCAAAGTAAAACTCACCGCAAAAGCCTACAACAAATCGTGAATTTGAATGAACCTATTTCGACGACTTAGCAATGGAAATATACCATGTTATGAGTCTGCAAACCGAATTCAAGCCAGATTTATTCAATCTCGCCGTTATGACTAAATTTTCTCCGAAATTTACATATTCAACGGTGTGCCTTAAAGGCAGGGCTCGCGATAAAAACGATTTTTGAGCTCTTTTCATGAGAGTGTAGATTCGGTCATCACAAAAATAAAAATAAGTGAAAAAAACCGAAAAATTTGCGGGAAAAACGCTTAAAAACAAGGTATAACGGCTAATTATAGGTGTTGGCCTGCCCTAATCAACGCGATTTTCGTTAATGCTTGTTTATCCACCTTTTATTTTGCTTTTGAAGTAGTCAGTAGTCTTCGTATATGCTCAGATATTACTTTAGAAGCAAAATAAAAGTTGACAAAGCAGGCATTTATAGAAATCTTGATAATGTTTTACTCATTTTCACTTTTGTGTAAGCCAGATCTACCATTCCATGAGGATAGCACCACAACCGATTTTATCGAGAACCCTGCCTTTAAAAGACCCCACGGGTAATCTCCGTAACCGACGGCGCGCTTCACGGCCCAACAATGTGTTTCGGAACCGATATTTTCGTTATAATAAAACCCGTATAAAACAATTTTGAGCTGTTCTATGTCTACCCTCTAGGTAGGCAAGCTCTTTTTGATAATAGTCATCCAGCTACAGATGGAAAAATCCTAATAACTGTCCTTTACCTTTCACGAGAAAAGAGACTAGCAACAGGATTTATTGTAGTCCAGAATATATTCGATGCAGAATACTGAGACACTTCCTCAAAGGCACTGGTCGCGATAAACTTCATCCTCGAATTTTTCATGACAACCGCTTCTCGTGGCTCTCAGAAGCAGAACAGCGTCTAAAAAACGGAACGAAAAGCTACCCAGAAGCCGCAAAACGGCATGGAAAAGTGGGCAAACCCCGCCGCTGAGGGCAAGTCCCGCCCCTTTCCGCCCCTCGACGTGAATAATGGAACACTCGAAACCGTGAGATGAGCGATGATTTCCGATCAAAAGCCCCGTTCTTCCCTACATTCTCAACTTCCCTCTTTATTCAGACCAGCTCGCATACATTGGCTGCAAAAGGCGGAAGTTACAAGCCTCGGACAACTCGTCCACCATGCTTCCCTAGCTCAATTTCTAAGCGACCATAACTCCATTCCCAGAAGGTCTTGGACGATTCCGGAAGCATCATTGGAATGGGAATGGAACCGGTTTCAAGATGGGTCAAAAAACAGAAAAGCGATTTTTATCGCGAGCAGTGCCTTTAAAAGCAGGGCTCGCGATAACGGTTGTTGTGCTACCCTCATGACAAGTAGATGTAAATAGACATCACGAAAGTAAAATTAAGTGAAGAGTTGGAGAAAAAACGCTCAAGATCAATTCATTGCTCGGTACCGCCCGCCCCATTTGTCGAGATTTCTATGAATCCCTGTTTTGCCATGTTTTATTTTGCTTCTAAAGTGATTTATGAGCATCTCTAGAGGCTACTGACTACTTTAAAAGCAAAATAAATGACGCATGAACAAACATTCACAAAAATCCCGTTGATTGGGGGCATACGGACATCCACCTGTAATTAGCCGCCCAACCTTGTTGTTGTACGTTTTTCCTGCAAATCGCTACAGCCTCGAGGCGGCTGGATAGGTTTGGTCTTGCCTTTTGATCACTTAGAATTTTCACTTATTTTCACTTTTGCAATTACCACATCTACATTTTCATCAATAACGGTCAAATTTTTTTTATCGCAAACCCTGCCTTCAAAAGCAGTGTTCACGATGAATTTCGTCCTCGTTTTTTGGCCGGAAATTGAAAGTTCAGTGTTTTATTGGAGCACTGGGGTTGAAAGAAACGAAAACGAGCCCGAAAGATTTCTATACGGCTCCGAAGTCCGCTCGCGCTAGCCCTTCCGCTCGTGGTCGAGTTTTCCGAGAAACAGTTTGGTGCGCTTCTGCATTAGCATCGGAGCGCGAGCGCGGCTGAGTTTTAGCATTAAGGCGCATTTGCGCAAGCTGTCTATTTCAGGCCCATGCCCGCGCAACTCATCCACCGGTGAAATGTGGCTTTGGAGAAGAAGAGCTGATTTTGGATGTTTCGCAGCGTTTTTCAAGATTCTTTCTTTACTGATGAAACATTCAGACTCTAAACTTTCGTTTTCTGGTGAAAATTCGGAAGCGATTTTTATCGTGGACACTGCCTTTAAGTGTGAAGCGTTGATATGAGCTTTTTCTCGCCTCCAATAACGTCGTAGTGAGTGTGATATAATGCCATTCTGTTTGCTGCGCAAGTCAAAAGTCTGGTATCCACTTTGTAAAATCACTTACCTGGTTACAGTTGCCTTTCAAGGTAGTCTTGATTTCATTTGATAGAACATTCTGTTAGCGAGTTCTTTGCGCTATTGCTCACTCCCAACATCAAAAGCGAGATTTGTCATTCGCGACAGGACCAATCTACATTTATCACACGGCCGAAGTTTATGACCCCCGCGGGGTCTTCACTGACGAAGAAGTGCGTCCAGAAAGCATAATGGCTCCAGCGCATTGCGCCGTGTTCAGGGCAAGATAAGCATTAATAAAGCATTCAGAAAGGACCCACTCAGAGAGTTGAATTAAACATATTCCCAAAGTAGTCATAACTTTAGAAGATATGAGCCTGTTAAGTGTGCTGTCTAAGTGGAGGAATCCATTTTCCATTGTTACATATATGTATGTATGTCCTATAATGATGAACTATGTGGGACGGTACACACATCTAACATAAAAACGTGTAGAATCGTCATATGTACAAAATCCACTAGACCCAAGGCCGAAGGAAGCTGAGCTTTTGTTTTGTCCAGAAACCGCCCATTTGACATCCACTAATAAATCTAACATGACGTTTCGACATTGAACACCACAAGCCTGCAGCTAATTCGGTCTTCTCAGCCATGCGCTTGTCTGGGGAACAGGCATGACACGGCTTGCAGCGTGGGTTTCAGCCATTATTCATTAGAAATTCAGATTGGGGATTTCCAGAGATTTAGTTATAAAGGTATACCACGCAAAGAAAAATAGCCGCGATTTTCCGTTTTCATTTTGTTTATTCGCCCAGCTCAGTGTACTGGCAGAGTTTGATGTGTCGAAAATCCACTACACTGAACATATGGAAGATCCGATCTAAAGCAATACATCGGAAGAGGCTCACCATTGCCTGTGATCAATCACAATTTGTTTCCCACGACAATTTACAGAAGTAATCTTCTGCCATCTATTGCAGCAGCTCACAAAAGGTTTTGGCGCGATTTCAAACGCTCCAGTAAACTTCTACAAACTCGGTTTTTCTTCACTAATAGATATTTCCAAGGGACTCACAAGAATTAGGTTTACCATTGGGTATAGGCAATCGGGAATATTAAAAGAATATGATTCCCGCGCGTTTGATCCCTTCAATGCAATATTAGACTATTTTTTTGCGCTATGCGCTTATAATTTCGATAGAAGTGAGTCACAAAAAGTATCTTCGATTTCTCGATTCTTTCAACTCTCACGCAAACGGGTGTGGCAGAAACGTGCCCAGGTCTTTACAGTATGACACAGCAGCTAGAGAAAGAAAACGGCAAAATTGACAAGAAAATGGAGAGAAAAAACCACACTCACTCTGTCCCCCTCATTATGTACTCGGAGACTTAAAAAAATTATAATTCAGGAAGGAAAGTTTGGCGGTGTCTAATTTTTAATAAATCCTAAATAAATTTTCTAAAGATGTGATACCGACGGAAAATATTCTGAGGCTTTTAAACTGCAATATCACAACATTTTATTGCTCTATTGAAAAAAAATCAGCCCTAGTTGCCTTCGCCGCTGAAGATCCCCGAGGTAGCAATGGATACGAATAGTCTGAAGTCAAGGTGAAACATTCATATTTGATTTGTTCAGAGAAAGAAGTTTGATAACATTCAATGGAAATTTTAAAAAAATATAATATTCCTTCCTTTCATAGCACTTTGAAATATTGCTCAAATCTACGGGTGAACTGTTTTTATCAGAGATTCCAATCAGTTTTCGCCAATCTTGGCGTACTCTTCCTCTTCAACAAACGCCTAAACTTTCATTATGTGCGATTTATCGTCTTTGTCACTCAATTAGGAAGCCGCAGTCACGGGCTGTAAAAAGACAAAAATTTGGAAGTTCTTACGCGTGCGGGTGCGGAGCGGAGATTAGATGAGCACGCGGTGCGGGGAGCAGCATCACGCGCACACGCAGCCCATTGAGAGATCAAAAATTCGATTTTTCTACGGAGGATATATATATATATATATATATATATATATATATATATATATATATATATATATATATATATATATATATATATATATATATATATATATATATATATATATATATATAATGCGCAAAATTCTTCGATTGATAGCCATCGTCGCTTCGTTTTTCCGCGACATACTTTTCTCGCCAAGCAGTGTTGCAGTTTCCTTATTCGGTGGTGCGAACAATACTCTCATATTAATTAGAGGTTAATAGTGTTGCTTTCAGAGTTCTTCGAGTCACTGCCATGTCTTGCTAGGTAAGTTTCCAGTTCCTTAGTTTTTGTGCTCTTTTATTATTTTTTTTCGCATAAGTGTTCTTCTTTCTTCAAATGCTTCGCCAGGGAGTGATGACCCCAATCATAGTACGAGATGCATTCCATCCGGAGCAATTATTGAATTTACGAAATAAATTATGCTGGCACTCAGTGATGTCTGGAAACTGGAATTGATTCACGGGCTTCAATGGTTTTTTTCTCGTATGCTCGCTTTCGCTTTAAAGAGAGTAGTCTCGAATGCGCATTCACGACCACTATTGAAGAGCGTTGGAGCGCACGCGAACCGACCAACTCTTATTCCGCGATTCACCTCACACTCACACATCTATTCAGAGACGTTGAAGTGAGAGAAACAACCGAAAAGCGGACCACACTGAGATGAATCTTCAGTAAGAAATAGGATGGGTTAGAGCACTTTATCGGATGGAGAAATTTTATGACATAGACGTGGTGCTATGCTTCAATATATATCTCGATGGATAAGCGAAGCAAAAGTTCTTCTGCAATATCTGTGAAGGAATCCATGGAATTCAACCGAAGAGTTGTGTGTCTCAAAAAATATGACCTTCATTTTAAATACTTCGATCCTGTTAATTAAGTGGTAGCATAGTATGGAACGGAACCCACCATTTGCAATGTACAATACCGCTGCTATTATAGGGAAAAAGGGGAGAAATGGTCAAAGTTGCAACAAAAGTGTCGTTTGCTATAACTTGCTATCAAGTGATCCAATCCAAATTTTGAAAAAAAAACCCTGTTCAACGCGACCTATTAATTCCAGTCATATGAAGAAAGTCCGAAAAACTCCAGGAAGAAACCCTTTTTCGGACAAAGTTGTTTCATCATGCGATGACGTGTAAATTCGCGCGCGGTGGTTTCTTTCCGCTAGTCACCGCGCTCGAATTTTCAGATTTACGCTCCATCGTATGATGAAACAACTTCGCCAACAAAATGGTTTCCGCGTAAAATTTTCCGGACGTTCTTGATATGACTGGAACCAATTGGTCGCATTGAATAGGACGGTATTTCCTGATTACGGGTCGTAGCATTTTAAAACAAGTTATAGACAGAAGACGCTTTTGTTGCCAACAAAACCATTGTATATGGAATCCGCTCAGGCTTATCCAACACCACTAAAATTATTATTTTAGTAATGCTCAGCCATAGGATGATTGAGGGATGCTCACGTGCGGAAGCACTTTATTGTCGTGGGGTGTGGTTGTCGCTCACTGCATCAACGACGTAATATCCAAAAAGGGCTCAAAATTTCCTCATGATTGTCAGACGTACATATTCGTCACCATTGTCCTTTCGATGCTTATGGTGTAGTGCTGCGAACACCTCCAGAATCTTCCTATAGTTGTGAGCACCATGTATTGCCTTTCACCGGTTACCGAATTACAGGATTATGAAGAAATTCAATCGAACGATGAAAAGGTCCCTCACTTACCAGGTTGTTCGACGAGTTTAGTTGTTCGATAAGAAAACACAGTTTTATGGTACAAAATACACTTAATTATCCAGTATAATCTCCCTGAACATTATACACTTTGAAAAAATCTAAAAAAAATCCAAACAAATCCAAGTCTCATCCATAGTGATGAATTAAAAAAAAACACAAAATTCACTTTATCTTTCTTTAAACGCTCCAAATGTTGCTGAAAAAGTCGCATTCGAATGTGTTTTTGTTCCATTGTTAGCGAATGCGGCACACATGGTGCACACAGCTTTCTGAAGCCCAAAATTTGACTGTGTTCACGATAAATTTCACTTCCGATATCTCCACGGTTTACGGAAGGTCAGGCGCCCTATACAATACCGCTCGTAGGATTTGGTCAGAAGGCGCGCGAGGTCGGGTTTTAGCGTCTTTTTCGTCTTTTTCTTATAAATCACTTCAAAATCAACCCTGAGCAAAACTATGGTGATATTCGTGATCCTGGTGTCAAGGGCTACCAAATGGTATAGCCCTTGTTGGGGTTTCGTTTTGAACTAACGAAGTTTGACAGGCAGGGTATACTGTATATTACCATTTGATGGAAGAGGGGGCTCGGCGTCCTGTGTCTGCGTCCTCGTGGCTCCCATCACACCGTCTACAACGCGCTGGCCGTCTGTGGCCTCGCCGACTCGCGTGCTGCCTCTCCGCGTCGAGATTTTCGGCGGTTCCCCCACCATCATTCCATTTGGTGTGAACCGTTGGGAAATCTCGAGGGTGCTGGCGAGGATGGTGCCGCGCGCGGCGAAGGAACAGTTCGACGTTCCCCCCTCACAAAATTATCAGCTGTGATCGTGGTAACAATATGATACATAGCATTGGGCCAAATCGTTCAAGTTCCCATGCAAATCCTTCAGCATCACCCACCCCTATTCTCCAAAAATGTGAGGAGAAGACTCGTTTTCTGTTGAAACTGATGCTATATTTTGACTGTTTAATCATCTGATGTTCCATCTATTTAGGCTTCGATAATTAGAATTATTTCTTGTAAGTTTATAACAGTTTTATGTCGCTCGAGCATTTTTGCTTTTATTTGGAGATTCTGTGCTTAATTATAGGTATTTATTGAAGAAAACCTCATTTAAATTTTCTTCGGATTCATTCGCTCGAACTGGTCCTCTATGAGACCATGAATACGCTCTTAAGTTTGAATATTCTCACAAGGCGAAAAGCAGCTGACTGCAGTTGTTTTACTTGCTGTATTCATCTTTTTTTCTGCATTATAAAGACAATAGAAGGACAAATGCCTAAGCGACGTCGAATTGTTATAAACCCATACAAACTACAATACCGCCGCTATACAAGGGAAAAATGGGCAAAGTGGGCAACTAAAGCGTCTTTCGACCACAACACGCCTCAGAGTGCTCCGTTTTCAATTTCGAAAGGTAATGTTATCACAAGATAACGAGCGCATTCAGGCAAAGACAATCGTACGCGATCTCTAGCATGGTCAAAATGGAAATGTATTCCGCCTTGAAAAATAAAGTTGCTCTCAAATTTCGCAAAATACTTTCACACGATCGACAAGGCCACGACATGCTGTATATTTCAGCGTTCTTGAATTTAAAAACGGAGCACTTTGAGGCGAGTTGTGGACGTAAGACGCTTTAGTTGCCCACTTTGCCCATTTCGCCCATTTTTTTTTCCTTGGATAGCGGCGGTATTGTGCTTCAAATGCTAAATACCACAATAAATGACAACATCGAGATATTTGGCAGTCAAAATATAAAAGAGAAAATAAAGATGGCCAATCCACCTCGCATGCTTCAAGTGTACAGCATCGATGACTATTAGATGATGCTTTTTTTCGGAGAAATTTCACCATCTGCTAGGAAATGATAGGTGATCCATGGCGTGAGTCAGCGTAGAACCGCAGATTTCAGCATTGTGCATGATCATTGAATCTCAAAAGCAGGTCTATGATTCCCTGCTGAAACAGCGAATATGTGAATTGATCCCGCTTTCTACACAGCGGACGGCATTGGTCGCGATGGATAATGGCTGTGTCCGTGGTGGGTTCTTAGCGATTCTGGAGACACCATTGTGATCAGCCCGAAATCCTCACAAAGCTAACCAAGAATAACGGAAAACGATTTTGAGGTTGGGCTGTGCCTTGAAGGTATCGTAAAATGTGTGTATTGTTTACATTTATCTAGCCCAATATGTATTCAACCCCATAAGGACAATATGTAGATTTAAAGACGTGGAAGCCGAAAAGAAGTGGGTCCTGCACGAATTTCACAGCTCCTGCTCAAAGTTTCTAGCTCGCACGATACAGTTACTGCACGACTGACTCTCTGCAGGGTTTCTCAGTAATTGTGAACTCAGGTTAGTATTTTTCGCGAAAATCGCGTTTTTGAGCGACGTATCCTCCATACTGTAGTTATAAATAGTTATCAACGCTGTACAGAGGCCTTTGTACTCCTCACATACACTAAATATCGCAAGTCACCTAAGCTTGCATAGTGTATGGGTGTGGCACTGCACTGTGTTGTGAGAAAGAGCGCTCCAATGCGAAGCCGCGACGCGAGCGCGCGCGCCACCGACGGAGGCGATGTATGTTTACGTAACATAGGCCGATTAGTGCCGGGCGCATTGGATAGTGAACGCACCCACGCCGATTGAGTTGCTGGTTGAGGGACCGGCGAAAATCAGCGCTGCTGACCTTGGTGGGAGAGAAAGCATGAATAGGGGAGTGTGCAAGGTCGAACGTGTGCAGGGGAAAGGCAGCACGCGAGTCGGCGAGGCCACAGACGGCCAGCGTGTTGCAGACGGTGTGATGGGAGCCACGAGGACGCAGACACAGGACGCCGAGCCCCTCTTCCATCAAATGGTAATATACAGTATACCCTGCCTGTCAAACTTCGTTAAATCAAAACGAAACCCCAACAAGGGCTATACCATTTGGTAGCCCTTGACCCCAGGATCACGAATATCACCATAGTTTCGTTCAGACATGACTTTGAAGTGAGTTACAAGGAAAAGACGAAAAAGACGCTAAAACCCGACCTCGCGCGCCTTCTGACCAAATCCTACGAGCGGTATTGTACATATAGCAAGGCATGCTCAAAAAGGACACGAAAGACGCGTTTTTGAGCCAAAATAGATCCTCCCTTGTTTACGTTGATTTTTGAGCGTGGAGGAATTGACCGCTACAAGGATGATCCATATCAGTGCAATGAAGCGATCAGCTCGCTTATCACCACTTCCTTCACTTGATCATTCCTGTAATCTGAGTCTTCATTTGTTCTTTTCGAGGGGCGAATCTGGGGCACCAGGCGTGTCTGGGGCTCCAAAACGCTTGTATGCAGCCGTGATTTTGCCGCTCCTGGCTCATTTTCTACCGTTCCTTCGACACTGGTGCCTAGGATCCTTCTCGCCTATCATTTCATTGTGGAAAGTCAACGAGGATGATGATCGTGAACGCTGCCTCTAAAATATGGCTCACACTGCCTAATGAGATATGTAGAGCCTCTACTGGATCTCTCTCAGTCAATAGACGATCTTCCAAAACCATATCCTGTATTTTGGCTATGAATTCTGGTGTTGATGCGCTTTTTAGACGTCCTGCATGTGGATCGTCTTAAAGGCTTGTACGACCACGTTTAAATTCAGCAACCCATCTTTAGACTGTTCTATTTGTAGGTGAACAATCATTATACACTTTTAACTTTTGCTCGTGAATTTCTGTTGGTGCTACACCTTCCAAAAATAAGAATTTTATCACTGCACGATATTCAATTTTTTCATTGCTGTGACACGGCGACACTAAATTGCTTGTAAAGAAAGAATGAATTGACGGATTGAAATGAAACTTCACATACGTTCATATGAAAAGTGTACCAACAAAACAAAAAAAAATGGGCTAGTAGCAACACCCTCTCCTCTCGAACGACAGAACTTATTGAACAACGTGGTATATCTATTCGTCATTACGCTCAGGCATGAATGCGGCTTTTTTCTGTGAGTTCTTTATAGCTGCTATCCATGCACACGTTTCTGGAAGGATGGTACCGCTGTCTAGGATGTGAGGACTGCTTTTAGGTCCCGTCAAAGAGGATCTAAGATTCTTGTTGAATCCGAGCATTTTAAGAGAACCTTCACCGTAAAAAAGCTCACTTCAAAACCTAAACAGCTGGCAAATAAAAGCATTTTAAGGTTCGAACCAGTGGCAATGCAGGAGTGTCGACGTGAAATCAACGAGTCATTAGTAGCGAGTAATCGATTTTCGATGACGGTTATGCGGAAGGAACAGCATAACCTTAGAAACCATTTTGAATCATTGTGCAAGTGGGTACATTATTGTCTCCTGAACCTTCTTTTGTATCCCAATAATCGCATTCAATTTCAGACGACTTGGAGCAATGATCGAATGCGTTGAGCCTGTGACACGAGGTGGATGCGGCGATAAAGCTGCTGTTATGATGCTTCGATTTATTACCGTGGGATTCAGCAGGTAATCACTAGCCTTAATATCAGGGAAAGGTAGAGGGATTCTTAAACCGATTTCTGGTACGAATCCAAAGCACGACAGGGATCGGAGCATTGCGTTTACCTACCTTGATCTATGTTGGTTGCCGTAATAATCTTCGAATTTTTTTGAACTGCTTCCGTAGCGCGCTTGACCTTGCTTTTACAAGTTTAGCGGTCTATCATCTGCCACTACTTGTCGAAAGTTGGTCTACGCTCGAGCGCCAAGTCGAATTTCAGTCATTCCACTACATTTCCCAGTTTGGTACAAGGGAAAGATGGGAGTGCGGAACGGGGTTTATCTCTCTGTTGACCAATTAGTGGAGGTGTCTCCAACGCCTGGGATGTTTCCGATTGATTGGTGGGGTTAAAACCTCTCTTCGTTCTCTCATCTCCACTTGTGCCCCCACTCAGAGGATCGCGGGGCCGTAATTGAGCACAATAGGCTTTCACCTCGACGAGGATAGCGAGGGCAGCACGAGGGGGAGAGCTGCTGCTCTAGTAGCACGTGCTGCCTTTGTGCAGCTCTTAGCAGCACGTGCTGCCCTCGTCCTCCTTTCGTCGCCTCAGCTGCTGCTCTCCGTTTTAGCCAGCGCAGTGTGGTAACTTCGCTCAAAGTGGTTCATTTGGGCAGCTACAAGGACATTCATAATAAGTTCGGAGAGTTATTTCTTTTGAGCATGTACATTAAGACTTCTGGATATCTGTATACAAGGTGCACACCCACGCCGCTTCGCGGCGTTCTTTTGGGCGTGCTTTAAGATCTATGGATTATCTGAATTACAGAGCAGTGCCTCTATGGATTATTCGAATTACAGAGCAGTGCCTCGCTGCGCTAAACAGCCTTTAAGGCACAGTGCAACATCAGAGTAAAATTTGATATTATAGCCCGCCCACCATAAATAGCAACCCTGCCAAGCGCGAGATCTCAATTCGCTGTAATAAGTGAGAAACTTCAAGGAAAAAGTCGGCTCCGCCCCAAAAGCCTGACTGCATCGCCCCGTAAAGGGTACCAAGAGCTCTGCTATAGTACATTTTGCTTTTGAGCATCGCCACACGAACTAATTTTTCCGTTTGCAAAAATTTGGGTTACCTTCTCGGGGTCTAAAACGCTTGATTATGCTTTTAGGGTGATGTGAGCGGGGTCGACTTTTTCCGTGTAGTTTCTCACTTATTTGATCGAATTGAGTTCTCGAGCTTGACAGGGTTGCTATAGACGGTGGGCGGACTATAATATAAAATTCTACCCATGAGGTACAGTTCCGCACAATTTTTCGCAGAAAAAGCATTTTGCGGCGTTTTTTTTGCGCTCACAAAGCGCTGCATCGCTATAATTTGCTTCAATGTGGTCCGATTTCAATTTTGAATTAATTTCTAAATTGCTTTCATTGAGTCCTATACGATAGTATTAGAAAACAAAAGATTGAACGCAAGAAATGCATCGAAGAATGCATATTTGCACCAAAAAATCCCTCACTATGAATTGGTCAGATGATCATGATAGCAGAAATCTTTTATTTTCTGATCTAAGGTCGACATGAATTTTTGAAGGAAATACACCTTTTTCAACAGGATACCGGAGTCGCAATGACTCTACATTTGCCTCACTGAGAGGGACACGAAAACTACCTCAAAATTTCATTTCGTCAATTTTGAAGCGAGATATGGCGATAAGGCGCTTTCTCTGAGAAATATAGCCGTGACTCTTCCGCTGCTGCCCAACGACTTTTCCGCGATCCCGGACCATCCCGCGACTTCCAAGCGACCCTGGACTGTTCCGCGTTTTGCCGCGACTTCCCCATGGATCACGCTTCCGCTACTCTACTGGGACTCCCCCGGAACTCTTCCGTGACCCTACCGCGATTCGGTCAATAAAGAATCGTCCGCCGTTCTGCCTCTCATCTCCCCCGCAACTCCTCCGGCAGGCGTCAAACCGGAGGAGTTGCGGCGAAGTCGCGGCAATATATCTCAGAGTTGTATGAGCAAAAAACATCACAAAAAGCTTTTTTCTGCGATTAAAGAAAAACTTGCGCACTCCTGTATGATTTCAAGAAAATCAGTTATACTGTTCTCAATCAAGCTTACACAAGGTACTTATGCATTGCAATGCATAACCCTTCACAGTCTGACACAGGTTTTAAAGAAGATAATCTGTGCAGAAATTTATGTCAGGCTTCTCCATGGTTTGGTGGACTTTTCGGGGTACATTGATGTCCTGCACAGTTTTTGAGCTCGTCCCAGAAAGCTGTCTCTCCAGAAAGTGATTATGAATGAACATTTGAAGCAATAGGCACAAATGAGCAGTAGAACAGTACCCAGAACTGATTGTTCTCTTGTTTGCCCATTGACACGAAGCGAGGTCAATGACCACCGCTGCATACTCTACCAGCGCGTAGCTAGATGCCTCACATGGAAACCGGAGATGCCCAGGGTTTCGCAGGCAGTTAGTCTAATTTTGACCCGAGATTTTACGTAAATTACGGAAAGTTTAGCCTCAGTTGGTGGAATTTTAGCTACAGCGCCAGCATATTCTACGTAAATTCTCGCTACGGCACCCGCATATTCTACGCAAATTCTCGTTACAGCACTCGGTCGATCGACCCACCCAGTCCTGATCCGTACTAGAAAGGCGATCCCAGCTGAGAACGGCAGCATCGCCGTTTCTTCCCCACGGCCTGCAGCATCACAGCGGCCAAAATTATCCCTAGCAAGGTCTTCCAGATTGCGACACGGAGTCACCCTCCACGACCACCCACAGGGTCAAGTTATCCGTGGGTTGCCTGGGCCAACTCTGTTCAAACGGCATCCCTGCGTTCCGCGTAGCCAGCGCGGGTTTAAGATTGCATTTCAACACAGGCTGTCGCGAAATCCGTAGATTCTCGCTACAAAATTATAGCGAGAATATACGGGTTTAGCGACAGAGAGATCAATGTTTCGAATTTAGCCTTCGTTTTTACGAAGAATACACGTAGAATTTGCAACCTTTCACCTTCGACACAAGAATATGCGGGTTTTAGCTATCGTAGCTGAAACCCGTAAATTCTCGCTACATGGAATGGGGCGGCGTTTCTGGTCGCGCCCTCGGAGGCATCTAGCTACGAGTTGGCAGAGTACGTGGACAGTGGGTGTGACAGCTGGGTGTCAATTGTTAAAGACGGGTGACGATGACTAATTTCCGTTCACTCTTTCACGCACACACACACACAGACGGTCACACACACTTAGCCAAATATAGTTAGTGGGATCGATTGACATCTTGTGTTTAAGTTGTGGTCTCCTAAACAATATGTACAGAGTTTAAGCAAAACAATCGGTCGTCATCCTAAACGTTGTAATGGGGCGCACTCAGCTCCTCGAGAACAACGAGGGCAGCACAAGTGGACGAGCTCCTGCTTGAGGAGCACGTGCTGCCCTCGTTCTCCATTCGTCTCCTCAGCTGCTGCTCTCTCTTGTGGCCAGCACCGTGTGGTAACATTTCTCAAAATGGTCCACTCGGGTAGCTACAAGCGCAGTCATAATCAGCATGAAGAGTTCTTCGCTTTTAAGCGTGCACATGCTCTACTCCCGCACAACTTAGAGTTAGAGTTCACACAACCAATCGATCTCCAGCCATATCACAAGGACTACCTTAAAGGTAGCGTACGCGCAAAAAAACCGTATTTTTTTCTGCAGGTAGGCCTACCAGGTTGTGATATATCGCAAAGAAGCCACCCAAAATACGCAAGCTTCGGAGAAAAATCGTTTGAAAATCCCGTAGCATTCAGCTTCCTTTAAACACGTCTGTTCGGTGTGAGTTGTGTAATACACCAATCTCGAAAATATGAACGTCTGAATTGGTTTAGCCCCTTAACTTTTTAGGTTCCGCAATTCTTTTCGCATCTCTGTTGTCGAAAATTCTCTTCTAAAACAAGAAGACTCAAATACAGGGGTTTGAACGAGGATCTCTCGGAATAAAGAAAATAGACTTTTGGAGTTTTGCGGCCTGTCGGAGCCTGTCGTGGCGCTTCTGTTCCTCATGTCAGATGACGCCTTTTCAGACCACGGAGCAGTTTTGACGAGCTTATAGCATTATAAATGCGCGACACTGAGGTCTCAAGTTTCGCTATCTCCACTTGGTTCAAACATTGGAGTGAGAAGAAAACCCCAAATGCGGATTTCCGCCTCAAAAAAAGGAAGCTGCCTTTAAAGGCACAGAACACCCAGAAGATGATTTTTTCAGTTTTCATGCTGGTCTCAAGGAGGTTCACACTCTGATCATAGTGGTATTTCTTTTTTTTTTGTCCAAGACCCCCTATGAACGGAGATATGGCTCTTTGGAAATGCCTGTATTTTGAGGGCAAAAATTTGGTGGACGAGTTGTCTCAGGCCTGTATTTCTTTTGAATCGCAGTCGCTGCACGAGAGCAAAACAGGATGAGGAGATAGGTCGGAAAGGGAGTGAAGAACGACGACTCAGTTGGAAATCGTCCATACATCTAGCCGCTATTGAGATAGAAAATCAGGTAGGGGGCCAGGCCTGTGGTGGTGGCTGGAGGGGGTCGGGCCCGTGGTGGTCGCTTATATCTCGCTTATTTGGAGGAATGGAGATCTCGCATTTGGCACGTGTTATACAGGAGGGATCTTCTACAAAATTACATAGAAATCTCAAAATTCATGTCTGAGGGTGTTCTGTACCTTCAAGGTACACTACCGCTTGTTTGGTGGGGGGTGTGGGGGAGGGGTTAGGTGTTCTCACCGCGTCGCGTTTTCTGAGACGACGCATTACGAATTATCCATGTAGAATTCGTATAGAGTGCACTGCCGCATATGAGAAAGCTTGCCAGAAGCCTGTATGAAGGGAAAGCAAACCACAGATGAAGTCGAGTATCTTTGCAGCCATCTTCCAGAAAAGACACAGAACGGATATCAAATTGGGGAATAGCTATGTGAGCAAAGAAAGTGTGAGAACTGCTTCATAAGTATTGTACTCGTATGTAGATACCGGGAAATGCGTGCCTACTCCTACTCGCTAAACTTTAACCACCAAAACTCTGCTCGAAATCTATTCTAAGATCCACCAAAAACGTCCTTTTTCATGAGACAGTATGCCATCGCAAGGAATTAGGGCGCAACTGCCTTTTTAATCGGTAAGCAGATCATTAAATGATTGGAAGTGCAAGGCTATTTTTCTCCATGCCTCAGTATTCCGCTGTTTTTGATAATAGAAATCCCGAGCTCTATAGAAGTACCCCAAAGATTATGTTGTTCACATTACACTAAAAATAGAGAGCATATAAAACATTAAATTTGTAACACGATTTTTGGAAGTTTTTTGCCGTAACTGCAGTTTAACGTCGCAGTGCACGTTATGGTATGTTTACACAAGGTGTTGAGTTGATCGCAAAACGCTTGGCTCCGGGCGAGATTGAACCAGCATATTCCCTTTCCGGGGGAGCGCCTTATCGCACTGCACCACCGAAGCCCCAGCGCCGCTCTCACTCAACTGTTCGGTAAATCTTCACCGAAGCAATCATCCTTTCACCCGCATAACGGGATGAAACAGGTATACTGTCAGAGACTATCTAACAGTCGTAGACCTGTCAAGATGATGCCCTAGTTAAGTCTTACACGATTTTTGGAAGTTTTTTGCCGTAACTGCAGTTTAACGTCGCAGTGCACGTTATGGTATGTTTACACAAGGTGTTGAGTTGATCGCAAAACGCTTGGCTCCGGGCGAGATTGAACCAGCATATTCCCTTTCCGGGGGAGCGCCTTATCGCACTGCACCACCGAAGCCCCAGCGCCGCTCTCACTCAACTATCCGGTAAATCTTCACCGAAGCAATCATCCTTTCACCCGCATAACGGGATGAAACAGGTATACCGTCAGAGACTATCTAACAGTCGTAGACCTGTCAAGATGATGCCCTAGTTAAGTCTTACACGATTTTTGGAAGTTTTTTGCCGTAACTGCAGTTTAACGTCGCAGTGCACATTATGGTATGTTTACACAAGGTGTTGAGTTGATCGCAAAACGCTTGGCTCCGGGCGAGATTGAACCAGCATATTCCCTTTCCGGGGGAGCGCCTTATCGCACTGCACCACCGAAGCCCCAGCGCCGCTCTCACTCAACTGTTCGGTAAATCTTCACCGAAGCAATCATCCTTTCACCCGCATAACGGGATGAAACAGGTATACCGTCAGAGACTATCTAACAGTCGTAGACCTGTCAAGATGATGCCCTAGTTAAGTGTTACACGATTTTTGGAAGTTTTTTGCCGTAACTGCAGTTTAACGTCGCAGTGCACGTTATGGTATGTTTACACAAGGTGTTGAGTTGATCGCAAAACGCTTGGCTCCGGGCGAGATTGAACCAGCATATTCCCTTTCCGGGGGAGCGCCTTATCCTAGTTACGGCAAAAAACCTTAGTTACGGCAAAAAACTTCCAAAAATCGTGTAACACTTAACTAGGGCATCATCTTGACAGGTCTACGACTGTTAGATAGTCTCTGACGGTATACCTGTTTCATCCCGTTATGCGGGTGAAAGGATGATTGCTTCGGTGAAGATTTACCGAACAGTTGAGTGAGAGCGGCGCTGGGGCTTCGGTGGTGCAGTGCGATAAGGCGCTCCCCCGGAAAGGGAATATGCTGGTTCAATCTCGCCCGGAGCCAAGCGTTTTGCGATCAACTCAACACCTTGTGTAAACATACCATAACGTGCACTGCGACGTTAAACTGCAGTTACGGCAAAAAACTTCCAAAAATCGTGTAACACTTAACTAGGGCATCATCTTGACAGGTCTACGACTGTTAGATAGTCTCTGACGGTATACCTGTTTCATCCCGTTATGCGGGTGAAAGGATGATTGCTTCGGTGAAGATTTACCGAACAGTTGAGTGAGAGCGGCGCTGGGGCTTCGGTGGTGCAGTGCGATAAGGCGCTCCCCCGGAAAGGGAATATGCTGGTTCAATCTCGCCCGGAGCCAAGCGTTTTGCGATCAACTCAACACCTTGTGTAAACATTAAATTTGTAGTAAACTAGGAAATCAGTATATTACCAAACATGTTTTGGCGATTTTTAATAATTTTCATCGAAATTCAGGAAGAATGCATTCAAGTGAGCTTTCGCACCGAATAAGCAGGGTGGGGCGCCGCAACATGCGCTCGGCGGGAGGCGGACACGCGGAGTTTTTGGCACGGTCTGAGTCTGGGGTCTTGCCCGTACACTTTTCAGTTCCAAGCGTGAGCGATTTACCTGTTCACCTGCACGGCCACTTCAAAGGTGGTATTTTTATGCAAAATTTACATTTTCGTTGCATCAAGTCTTCCAAAAAAAAATCTGGTACTTTATTGATCATCAAATCGAACGCCGTCTAGTGAAAAAGGATTTTCGTTAGGTTTGAGATGGTACACTCGAGTAAAATAGTTCCTTGCGAGCAATGTGAATGGTTCAGCTCGGTTAAAGGCTGATGAATTATACTAAAAAAGATGATGAGTCGCATTCTCATAGGATGATAGTTGTGTGGAACCGACCGAAAATTTGAGAAATGTTCAACCCTTTTGAAATAATTTATTCAGTGTGTTATACAAAATTCGACGACAATTTGAGTTTTTTTCAAATCTTGAACGTATGTGTCGAAAACTTTGGAAAATGTCGTTTTTACTTTGAAATTCGTTTTCATGACTTTGACTCGCATTTTCCTGTGAAACATATTTTTTTGATTTTGGACAAGAACCACGAGGACTTGTATTTTTCAAATGCTGAGCGGCAATGGTTTGCCGAAAATGGAACGAA
Source organism: Aplectana chamaeleonis (assembly GCA_029168955.1). Lineage (NCBI taxonomy): Eukaryota > Metazoa > Nematoda > Chromadorea > Rhabditida > Cosmocercidae > Aplectana > Aplectana chamaeleonis. Next base: position 185,460 of record JAPDOI010000380.1, on the reverse strand, counting down.
ATGGCCAATACGTTTTCTTCACGAAAACCAAAATGCTCACAATATTCAAAGCAGACAGTTCTCAGAATTTAATTTGCATTTAATTCAACAATTTTAAACCGTCCTGAGAAAGTCTTACACGATTTTTGGAAGTTTTTTTTGCCGTAACTGCAGTTTAACGTCGCAGTGCACGTTATGGTATGGTTACACAAGGTGTTGAGTTGATCGCAAAACGCTTGGTTCCGGGCGAGATTGAACCAGCATATTCCCTTTCCGGGGGAGCGCCTTATCGCACTGCACCACCAGAGCCCCAGCGCCGCTCTCACTCAACTGCTCGGTAAATCTTCACCGAAGCAATCATCCTTCTTCATCGCCCGGAGCCAAGCGTTTTGCGATCAACTCAACACCTTGTGTAAACATACCATAACGTGCACTGCGACGTTAAACTGCAGTTACGGCAAAAAACTTCCAAAAATCGTGTAAGACTTAACTAGGGCATCATCTTGACAGGTCTACGACTGTTAGATAGTCTCTGGCGGTATACCTGTTTCATCCCGTTATGCGGGTGAAAGGATGATTGTTTCGGTGAAGATTTACCGAGCAGTTGAGTGAGCGGCGCTGGGGCTCTGGTGGTGCAGTGCGATAAGGCGCTCCCCGGAAAGGGAATATGCTGGTTCAATCTCGCCCGGAGCCAAGCGTTTCGCGATCAACTCAACACCTTGTGTAAACATACCATAACGTGCACTGCGACGTTAAACTGCAGTTACGGCAAAAAAAAAACTTCCAAAAATCGTGTAAAGCCTCTTTCACACTTGCCCGACCGACGTCGGACGACTCCTTATCGAATGTCTAATATCTATCTACCCTACCCTACCCATCTTATCTATCTTAACTTATCAAATTCGGTAACGAGTCGTCCGACGTCGGCCGGCAAACTATGAAAGGGGCTTAAGACTTAACTAGGGCATCATCTTGACAGGTCTACGACTGTTAGATAGTCTCTGGCGGTATACCTGTTTCATCCCGTTATGCGGGTGAAAGGATGATTGCTTCGGTGAAGATTTACCGAGCAGTTGAGTGAGAGCGGCGCTGGGGCTCTGGTGGTGCAGTGCGATAAGGCGCTCCCCCGGAAAGGGAATATGCTGGTTCAATCTCGCCCGGAGCCAAGCGTTTTGCGATCAACTCAACACCTTGTGTAAACATACCATAACGTGCACTGCGACGTTAAACTGCAGTTACGGCAAAAAAACTTCCAAAAATCGTGTAAAGCCTCTTTCACACTTGCCCGCCCGACGTCGGACGAGTCCTTATCGAATGTCTAATATCTATCTACCCTACCCTACCCATCTTATCTATCTTAACTTATCAAATTCGGTAACGAGTCGTCCGACGTCGGCCGGCAAACTATGAAAGGGGCTTAAGACTTAACTAGGGCATCATCTTGACAGGTCTACGACTGTTAGATAGTCTCTGGCGGTATACCTGTTTCATCCCGTTATGCGGGTGAAAGGATGATTGCTTCGGTGAAGATTTACCGAGCAGTTGAGTGAGAGCGGCGCTGGGGCTCTGGTGGTGCAGTGCGATAAGGCGCTCCCCCGGAAAGGGAATATGCTGGTTCAATCTCGCCCGGAGCCAAGCGTTTTGCGATCAACTCAACACCTTGTGTAAACATACCATAACGTGCACTGCGACGTTAAACTGCAGTTACGGCAAAAAAAAACTTCCAAAAATCGTGTAAAGCCTCTTTCACACTTGCCCGACCGACGTCGGACGACTCCTTATCGAATGTCTAATATCTATCTACCCTACCCTACCCATCTTATCTATCTTAACTTATCAAATTCGGTAACGAGTCGTCCGACGTCGGCCGGCAAACTATGAAAGGGGCTTAAGACTTAACTAGGGCATCATCTTGACAGGTCTACGACTGTTAGATAGTCTCTGGCGGTATACCTGTTTTATCCCGTTATGCGGGTGAAAGGATGATTGCTTCGGTGAAGATTTACCGAGCAGTTGAGTGAGAGCGGCGCTGGGGCTCTGGTGGTGCAGTGCGATAAGGCGCTCCCCCGGAAAGGGAATATGCTGGTTCAATCTCGCCCGGAGCCAAGCGTTTTGCGATCAACTCAACACCTTGTGTAAACATACCATAACGTGCACTGCGACGTTAAACTGCAGTTACGGCAAAAAAAACTTCCAAAAATCGTGTAAGACTTAACTAGGGCATCATCTTGACAGGTCTACGACTGTTAGATAGTCTCTGGCGGTATACCTGTTTCATCCCGTTATGCGGGTGAAAGGATGATTGCTTCGGTGAAGATTTACCGAGCAGTTGAGTGAGAGCGGCGCTGGGGCTCTGGTGGTGCAGTGCGATAAGGCGCTCCCACGGAAAGGGAATATGCTGGTTCAATCTCGCCCGGAGCCAAGCGTTTTGCGATCAACTGAACACCTTGTGTAAACATACCATAACGTGCACTGCGACGTTAAACTGCAGTTACGGCAAAAAAACTTTCAAAAATCGTGTAAGACTTAACTAGGGCATCATCTTGACAGGTCTACGACTGTTAGATAGTCTCTGACGGTATACCTGTTTCATCCCGTTATGCGGGTGAAAGGATGATTGCTTCGGTGAAGATTTACCGAGCAGTTGAGTGAGAGCGGCGCTGGGGCTCTGGTGGTGCAGTGCGATAAGGCGCTCCCCCGGAAAGGGAATATGCTGGTTCAATCTCGCCCGGAGCCAAGCGTTTTGCGATCAACTCAACACATTGTGTAAACATATGAGAAAGTTCACGACAATAATTTCAATAGAAGAAAACATTTTCATTGAACCATTGCTTTTTCGGAAGGAAAAAAATCACCATTTATAGAGAGGTCGCCAAATGATTGATACTCTGATATTTGCAATTCCGTTCGCCCTAGACATTCCTCTAACCAGTGCGAATTTCAGTGAATTAAGATTATTTTGAGGAAGTTTTCATCTTTGGAATATGTGGGTATAACTTTTTTCCCGAAGAAAGCCATGATTCGTCTTTAAAATCGAGAAAAACGGAATATTGCGCCTAATTCCTATCTTTACGGTCACAAAACCGAGTGAAAATAGATTCTTGTTTAGGGATAGAGAATATCTCTGTTGAGGATTGTTTTTGGGACACCCACATTCACTACCGACCGAGGCCTGTGTTGGACGGCCCTCGCAAACTCGTGCCAGATGCGAGGCAGTCTTACATGGGCATGAGACAGTCGGCAAATGCGAGCATCATTTCCTCGATTGGTGGCGAAGATCAAAGGACATAATCAAGAATGGAACACCCGTTAGGGATATCAATAGACCTCGCTGGGGTCTTAATCTTTGATGGGCCGCTGCAGCGCTGCTGCTGAAAGCGACATATCACCTGCGAAATACAAATTATAAGAAAAAAGAAAAGATCATAAATTTGGAGCAGCACTTGGGGCGAGAATAAAGAGCAGCAGTTGGGGAGAGAAGAGCAGCAGTTGGGGCCACAATGAGGAGTAGCAGTTCGGGCGGCGACTGGAGCAGTTGGGGCAACTGTAGCAGTAGGTGGGGCAACTATACGAGCAGCAGTTGGGGCAGTGAGCGGAGCAAGAGGACACAACGTGCTGCCCTGGACAGCAGTTGGGGGAACGAAAAGGGCTTACACCTCGACGAGTGAATGCGTTAGGAATCCCTTCGTGCTGCCTCACTAAGCCGCGAGTATCTGAGCAGTTTTTCCATCACTCCACGTTACTCTGCACAGAATCGTTTTCTGACATGTTTCAAGCCTTTCTTCTTTAACTTTTTCCGACCTTAATTTCTCGGAAGTACGACATGGGCAAATCATTATTCTTGCCGAAATGCGACACTTTTAGAAATTAGTATTTAATGACTTAATTTTGCGATCAACATATACAGACTTTTATCTAGTTTCGAGATAGTGAATCAGCAGTCCAAGCAGGGCGTAGGTTACGAGCGATCTATGAAGAGGGGGGTCGGCGTGGATTGTGATTGAGAAGTGTTTGTAGAGGTGCTGCAACATGGACAACTTCACAGCTTCACATAAACTTTATTGTATCATGAGCTTGTCTATTTTCAGCTTTGAACAACTCTACTCACAACTAGGCATCTCTGATCAGTTACCGTCATCGTGCAAATCCTTATTGTCGTTGCGACGACGAATACCAGAACCGCGAGTGCGGACGACAACCATTATCAGAAATTCAGAGTTCGCCCCGGAAACCGACTCTTCTGCTTCTATGCTTGCCCATAATTATGCCACGATATCATTCACATTTAGCGTTCTTGCAGCTGTTCTCCTTTCAGTACTCAATTAAATTAGTCGGAGAAAGACTCTGAACTCTGCATAGCATCTCTTCTTAATAATAACCCCACTTCATCTTGAAACGCCCTAAATTATATCAGAATGTGATCGATTGGATTGTGATGGAGTAGTGTGAAAGCTTGTATAAAATGTATTAGCCAGAGTAGGTCACCTACTCTGAGCTAAAGATGACATATTTGAAGCAACTTCCCCTGCTTTCTGCCCCAAGATGCCCATTATGCTACAGACCAATGGGTAGCGATCAAATCAAGTTTCTGACCAATATTTAATACTGTACATATTTGAACATAACCGCTATACTTCCGAAAAACGGGCAGAGAGATGAAGGGGTCCGCATAGTTGAAGTCGCGGTATTGCTCGCAGCGACGAAAAGCGCTGGTTGATGCAATATCGATTACATTCGGTGACGAGAGCGACCGACGCGGCATGAAGGGCGACGAGGGGCCACCGCAGTGTTTTCACGCTCCGACGTCGCCCGTCGGTACAACTCTGCAGACCTCTATAAGGGATCTGGAAAGTTGCATCGAACGGCAGGCGGTCACCGAGCATCAGCCTTTACGCGGCGACAAAAACGTTTTCGATCATTATCGTCGCCGCGTCGGTTGCCGCTCGCTGGCAGTGACGCAGGGCCGTCGCCTTGTCATAACACTCTGCGGTGCCCCTCGTCGCGCTTGATGCCGCGGCGGTCGCCTTCGTCTCCGAATGTACAGTTCACCTCCGCACTGCCGTTCAGTCCGCAAAGTGCACCCGGATTGCGAAATCTCGCTGCGGCGCGGTTGCGAACATCCTCAGACAAGGATGTGGGATCACCCGGGCGCTTTTGGCCTTTGGTGCCCGGGTGATCCCACCGCCCGGGTGATCCCACATCCCTGTCTGAGGATACTCGCAACCGCGCCGCAGCACGATTTCGCAATCAAGCGCGCTTTGCGGACTGAACGGCAGTGCGGAAGTGAAGAATATACGATGTTGCACCACACAGCGCTATTCGTCGCTGCGAGCAATACCGCGACCTCAACTCTGCAGACCCCTATACAGTCGACACGATGCGCACCGAAACCTTGCGTTCCTTACTTTGCGTCGGCATAAACTCGATGCGCATATGTTACAGCATACGTGCACCAAGTTTGCGCCAGCGCACAACATGAATCGCATAGTATCAATGCGATCAGTGTCGAATGTATACAGCGTGTATGATCATTCTCCTTCAAACAGCAGCCACGACACAGTTAAACGACACACGTGGAAAAGTTGAAGTAACAACTATCCATCGGATTGTTCTACGACATTTATTTTACATATGCTTTCCGTATTCGATTTAGTCGGACGCATGAACCGAGCAGCTGGCCGTGCGCTGTTGGCGGCATCACAGGCCAGAAGGGTTTCGATCGCGCGCGCGGTGATCAACCGTCGCAGCTTCGTCCATTCATAAGACTTAAATTATTACGCAAACTCCACCTGTGTCGCTGCAATGTTTCCAAGGGGCTGGCCATGCATGCCATTTTACGGCGTAGTGATAGTCAGTGTGGTGATATGATGGAAAACTAACTATAAGAGATTTATTATCAATACCAAATCGTACGAAGATATAACACTATTCTCATAGTTTGGTGCGTTCAATTTCACTTACACATTGTTTCTTGATTAATGCTTTCACCAGCTCCTCTGTTCGTTTGTGTAATATTGTAATTTCTATACCATAATTCCATGACGTTCGGCATACGGGACCATTATGGCTACCATTATTGTTGTTGTTTTACCTTAGTTTTTTTGGTGTAGAGTTTCCGTGTACTGTATATTGTTGTATTCCATTGTATTGTTAGTTATTCCAAAGAATTTCTATATTTTCCGAGAATACATAGCGTTCCGCATAAAGCTTCATTTTGGGTTTTTCAAGAGCAAAAATCAATTAAACCGAGATATTCATCTATATTCATGCATTTATCGTTCACCTTCGATGCTGCTACGCTATCTGCTCATCTTCTGTCAAGCAACGGCAACGGATGGGCACCAATCATGTAACAGTGGTTGTTGAAGAACAAAACTAGTCACCGAATGATCCGAGATGCTATCGAAAATTACTATCTGTCGCGAACTAGCCGGAAAGCCAAGCTGTTCGAAATGTAGAACTCTCCATTCATCATTGCCTGGTTTCTTCCCGCCAAAATCTATAAATAGTGAGTAGCTGTGCTGGAAGGTTGATGACCAGGCAACCGTGCCGCGTTGAGGTCGCTCCATAATTTGAGTGTTCTCTTGGATGAAGTCTACCTTGCCCCAGAAATGAGACCGGTAGAAGGTATAAAGATGATAAACGGCCTCAACCGTCTGTGAATTACTGTCTTTAAAACACAAAGCAGGATGAAGAATTTACTGGCTCACAAAAATTAACAATTAAAAGATTATCAGTCAAATGTGAACGGTCAGAAGAAACTATTTATGGTTATATGATTTGAGTAGAGATGAATTTAGGAACAAAAGAGAGAGAGCCGACAAGAGATGAAACGGCTGGCAATAGGCCAGGCAAGCAAGAGGGTAGATGTGTGCGGCTGTGTTAAGACACCGCGCATCAACACCCCCGAATCGTGACTCGTTGTCAATGGCGTGTCCTTGTGAGCGGGAACGAGTCGATAAAGCCGCTAGCCAACGGCCAAGAGGTACTTGTCGTCCGCTGTGTGTTCTGGGGGTTCTGTCCTGTCCTAGGGCCTCTTCTTGTGGATGGTGAAGAATTTCCTGCCCGCTCACTGATTCCGACTTCTGCCAGCCCAACACTCTCATCGTGCTACCAGCTCATCGGTTCCGATTGCTGCCAGCTCTTAGCCTGCGCACTAAACGGTCTCGAAACTACCGCCAGCCCTCAGCTGTCGTCGCGCTGCCAGCACCTCGTGCCTGACCTGCTGCTCGCACGAGCCGCTGTCGTCCAGTTTCTGCGTTGAGGGGGCCCGGTATAGATTGGCGGGTGACCCAACTATTACCTCGTTGTATCGTCTGGATGAGGGATCGCCGCGACGCTCCTTGAAAACGAAGGGAGAGTGGCTATTGATCGCGCGATTTTTTTGCCAAGCAGCGTCGCGGTGATCCCTCATCCAGTGATGGACGATAGAACTTCCTTAGAGAGTTAACCCGGAAAGTTTTTAAATGTGGTTTGGCGATTAGGCTGTGATGGGACACATCCGAAACTCATCTTTTGCGCACGACCTCTGGGAAGAAGATCGACAGAAATCGTTCTGGTTACCCCGTGGCTCTAGTGATCAAAATTAAGATTTTGTTGTTGTGTGTGTATTTGGTGTGATTGAATTTTTATATTTCCGCGTCAGTTTACATTGATTCACAGGGTTTTATGAGCCTAAAAATTTCCTAGTTGAGTAAATTTACTCACACTTTTGGTATGACTGAACTTTAGCGAAACCGAACTATTTACGTGATTGTGACAAACAAGGAGGGATTGGATGTACCAAGTTAATTGCGAAGGCTAGGAGCAATATGAGTTGTATTTATTTAACCCGCCTTTTAACGTTTTGGATGGTCAATATTAATCGACAGTTGATAAGGGTGTTCAATGTGAACATTTAACCGCCGGGTCCCAAGAACGGAAACAATAGGCCCACAAATAACCTAATCAATGAAGAGGTGTAATAAAAAAGAGATAAATATAGAAACTATAATTCCTGTAAACTGTGTATTGAATAATTACTACCCCTTAGTGGCGCTGTGGCAGGCATGAACAGGTAGGGTGGCAGGCCGGTGGCAAGTAAGTGACGGACTATGCATGTGAAGGCGGCGGAATAGGCAGGATGGCAGGCAAGCGGCGGACGAGGCAGGCAGTACGGCTCCAATGGCACCTCAAACTTGGGTAATTAAACCCCGGAAACCGGGTGGTCGTCTCGTGGCACCAAACAGTGAGGGGGGGCAGATCAGTGGGAAGGACTAATCAGCACTATTGACAGCGGAAGTAACCTCGACCATTAGCGTTGGCAGTCGTTCCCACTGATCTGCCCGCTCTCTTCACTGTTTGTCGCCACGAGACGACCACTCCAAAAAATCAGACGAATAAAAACAGTGAAGACTCAATATTAGTGAATAAGCAGGTCACATGAATGCTAGTCAAGAAAGAGAATTGTTGACGAAATCAGACAATATGATTTCTAGCACGAACACGGAACCCACGGAGAACCCCAAAAACCGGCTGACCGCGACGCGGACAATTTAGGCTCGAAAAGGATGAGAAATTCATCCGCGTTGCGGTACGGTATTCTAATTTGGGTCTTGGCACGAGTGCTAGTTTTAGGGAGCGTTTCCTTCAGCTCACCTTGTGAGGGGGATCTTATTCTTTCTTTGACTTGGTTTTCTCCTGTTCTCTCTTGGGATCTCTTCAACCCCCTCGTGATTAATGGAATTAAACAGCATAACATCAGCTACTAAAATCTATGGGGGCTACTAGAATAGACCAGGTTTTTCAACTATGTACATCTTGAAGTCACGCTTCCGTTATATGAGCGCACAGAAGACGAGAATATTATAAGACGGAAACACAGATTCCTAATATACCCGCTAGCACACTAAAGACTAATACGCCAAAACACAAACAAGTGGGTTATAGCAGGAGCAATGTATTAGGCTTAACAGATCAGCGAAGATGAGGAGTGGAAAGAACATATTCGAATGGAGCCGAAAATCGTGTTCTATGCTTTTTCCCTTCGCGAGACAATCAAAAAATGCTGCGGTTGTGCAGAAAGCAGAGACCTAATCAGACAGCGGCAGCAGAAATCATCGACTCCAGGAGACTCGAATGATTCCTCGAAGTTTCTCGCCTCGAAGAGTTCTGCTCTCACTTAGTCTCGGAATTTTCGCCCTACCGTAACCTGCAAACCAGAGATCACGCCAGCCTGGGCGTTTTTTAACCGTTCCACTCTTTTCCTATTCTCACACATTACTACCGCGATTTTATCTTACTACAACACCGTGGTCATCCTCCGTCGAGCACAGCCACCCTTTTCTCCGCTAGAACAGTTATTTTGTTTTCCGTTAACCTAAATTATATTAATGAGTTGATAATTCTTAACTTATGTAGCCCACCAAGCTTCGAACATGATCATAGCTACGATTCGCACAGTCTCTGAGTAGATGGTGAACGTATAGGCGCTTTCCTTCAATTCTTTTGATTTAATATGAAAAAGCCTGAAGGGTCATGTGAGTATTGATATGTGATTCACATGGAGAGATTGTGGCCGCCACCTCTCTACGCAGTTACCGTGATGAGTGCCCGATAATTCTTGAAAGATGTGACTCCTTGTTCTGTTCCAGGCCATTCGCGTGATCCTTCGCCCAGTCTCGGAGAAGTATGCTGGATCCTTCTACATAGTACTCCTCATAGATAACTTAGAATCAAACAAGGCATAGAATCGTCGGATCATGACTCCTTTTGATGGGTAATATCACATAGGCCCGTAGTGAACCCGGCATTCAGTAAACTGAGTGTAAGGTAAGACGAGCCCGAAATGTTCTAGGCACAACTCAAGCCTAGTTTTGACTGTATCGCTGCTGTTTTTCATCGCAGCGATTTCACACCCGCTGCTGCAGCGATGTAGCAGCGGCAACGATTCTGTTCATAGTGCATAGCCTCACGCATGATCGAAGAATTTCAATCATCAGTGAAATTAAAGGCTGGTAGTCATCAATAACACGTTTCGACTCGTAAACACTGATCTTGTCCTGTGAAAGGGTCAAAGTTCACTAAACGAAACGTGTGATTAGCTGGCAATCGCTCCATCGCTGCCATAATGGCAGCGATGGAGCGATGATCAGCGACCATTGAGAATCGCTCTTCAAGCAGGGATGCAGTAAAACATAGGATTTCGTCGCCGCGACCCAGCGATGTAGGACGTTTGCCACGAAGCGATCACAATCGGAGCGGCTTTCCATTACGCGCGATGAAAAAGGAACAGTTGTTCCTCGCATGGCCGCAGCGACCACTTGCAGTCAAAACTAGGCTTCAGGCGAGTCCGAAATTAAAGCGATTCGGCAGGTCATTGGTCGACCACCACACTCGAAGGCGGTGGTCACGATTACTTATCGTTGTCGAGTTATCGCCGCTAATCGCTTGAAGAGAGGCCCACCGTTACTCCTCGACGAAAAATGGTGGAAAACCGCCTGCCCTACCTGGAAATAACAGAATTTGACATGGGTTTTGACGATGGACGAGTGAGCTTCCATGATATTCGCCTGTGGACCAGTTCAGTTCACCACCATGCCGTACTCGGAATCACCGATTGATTAATTCCGTGCAATGGTCAGCTGTGTAGTGTTGCTTGGAGTCCTGGGCTTTGAGAAATTTCTCAAAATTCTGCTATTCTGGGCCGCATTCCTACTACAAATCGCAAAAAAATACACTATACATATATTCAAATAGAAAATTTTCCATGTGCAATAACACAAACGGTCACCATTCCTTGTTTATTTGAACCTTGCTATTCAATCAAAGGGACACTCAGTATTTTTCTCCCCTCAATAGGCACTTCACATGAGTACAATTATAGCACTTTTTGCTTTTCTAGCTCCTTTTTTATACGATTTCTTCGAAAAATTCCGTTCTCAAAAATTTTCAGAAAAAGAGATTCCCTTGTCAGTGGTCGCCTATTGGTAGAACAGTGCGCTAATTGACAGATTTTTAGACTGTACAGTTCACGGCAACGGAAAAGGCTATTGTGCGGTTGCGTATTCCCATTAAACATACTGTAGATTGCGGAAATGTTGTGATTTCCTGCATAATTTCGAAAAAAAACATTAAACGTTTAAAATTGTCCATATTCCCCCACACTCAAACGCTATCAATGAGCCCAAAGCCTTTACTCTCAACAAAACGGCCTCAGCCTCCGTCTGCCCTCCGCTCTCTCACTGTCTCTAACCTCCGCTCCGCACCAGCACGCGTAGGAACCATGTGAATTTCGCCGTTCTATAGCCTGTACCACGGATACACGCAGGAACACCAGATGGACTTATAGTTCAGGTCCGCGATCGCGTTCAGTCCTCATTATCAAAATCATAGAAGCGAAGCGGTTGTTTTCGAAAAATTCAACTATGAAAATGAAGAGATCATTCTCAAAAGAACCGATTCGCTTCTGAAGGTGTTATAATGAGACTTTGGTGACTGAACTCGACTCCGGAACTAGATCCTACCTGTTTTTCCACTTGCTGTAGTTTTTCACTTTTCCTTGATACTATACTCATGTCGAGTCGAGTCATCGAGTCTTGATATCGACTGAAACAGTCGACATCGAGTCATTCGATTACTCGATTATTCGAAATTTTGAAGAACTGAACTAGTCGAAAACTCGATTATTCGAAATTCCTAAAAATCGAGTTAGCCGAAAACTCGATTATTCGAAATAGGGAAAAATAGACTTAGTCGAAGACTCGATTATTCGAAAAAATTTTCGAGTCGCCGAAGTATACTCGATACTACTGCTTGTCTCGACGTTAACGACTTCGGGTGTATTCATAATGTGTGGGGAGGGGGAAACTTACCCGTTCTCAACATTTTCGGGGCTTTCTTTTCGAAATTTAGGTCAAACATATCTGAATAAACATCCGTTTCGATCGAAAAAAGATTATTGGTTTTGTGATAAGCATCTAGAAGAATCCTATTTGGCAGTCTCACCAAAAACTAGAATTCTGACGTACTGCTGCATACTTCCTGCCGTATTCCATCGCAATCATCCGAAAATCGACAAATGGACTTTTCACATTCTTGTTCACCACTCCGAACGAGCCCTCTCCGCTTGAGGTTTCAGCACATTTTTAAAAAATCACTGGGGTCCGAAACAGGGAATAGTTACAATAAAGAAACTAAAAGAAAAACCTCTTTTAAACGACGAGTTTCCAACGTATATAAGTTTCTGAAACAAATTCTCAAATAGGATGAAGAAGAAAATTATGCGCTGAGTGAGTAGCCTGGTACAAGAAAAGATGAGAGGAGTTTACCAACGATTCAAATTCACACCAATCGTTAATGGAGGTGAATACGACTAATACGGTTGAAAGTTTAAAAAGTGAAGAATAGAAAGAGCGCATCCAAAGCCGGCAGAGAGAAATGAGAAGAGGCCAGGAACGAGAACCAAAAGAAGAAACAAAAATAGCAAGCATGAAGGTGAAACCAGCTGAGTGCGATTTTAAATTGTCAGTATTCTGTAGAAAAAAACGTGAAAACGCATAAAGTTGGTTTACTACAGACCATAATCTTGGATAGTGCAAATGCGAGTACTCTCGATGCCCGAGTAACTTGCAGGGAGGAGGTTGGTAGCTGTCACTTGTGTAGCAGTCTAGTAGATTCTACTAGAATATGAGAAATCGAATGGAGTAACAGATGATGATGTTAGGACAGGATAGCCAGTGAACTCCTTAAAGTCCTTCAAGCATTTCGCCTTGAACAAAAATCTACAAACTTGAAATGAAAAACGCGGTAGAATATTGTAAAACAATTGTAATGGAACAAGCTCTTTTAAAAGAAATTATTATCTGCCATGTGTTGAATATTTCGAGATGAAAAGATCGCTTCTAAATCAAAATTTGGCACTTTTACAAGGCCCAAAGTATACGAATAGGAAATGCGGGCCCAACTATAGTCATGGATCATTAACTATAGATACAATCGTAATGGATAAAAAAGCCTGGAACTTTTAAATAAATGGGTTAACACGAAAATAAATGAATAAACAGCCAAATTATTGACTAATCACGAGTGAGTAAATAAGCAATTAAATGAATCGATGAGAAATTAATAATAGAGTGAACAAATTGATAATTTTTCCACAATACGGTACAATGGAGGCTGCAAAATTTATTGAATGTTTCGAAAAATCCAAAAGCTTCCGGAACGAAACTTTCCAAAGTGCTTGAAACTTCCTTCTCACAGGTGAGCTTCCGGCGCTTAGAGCCTTTATCAAACCTGAATAGCTGGCCGAAAGGCCTGATCACCAAGGCTTCGACCTTACTTGGTGGCCAGGCCTTTCGGTCAGCTATTCAGGTTTGATAAAGGCGCTAAGCGCCGAAAGCTCACCTGTGAGAAGGAAGTTTCAAAAACTTTTGAAAGTTTCGTTTTGGAAGCTTTTGGATTTTTCGAAACTTTCAATAAATTTTGCAGCCTCCATTGTATCGTATTGTGAAACAGTATGAGGCTCAGGGATAGCACAATTCTTGAATTGATAATTAGTATATGACTAAATTAATGAATTAACAAAATGATAAACATGCATGAATCGGAAAGAGTTAATTATTTAATAAATAAATTAATAAAATCTAATGATGATTGGAAAAAAGGAAAGCTAACCGTTACTCTTTGTAGCAGGGAAGAATGGAAGTATTGTAATCCAAATACATATATATCAGTAGTAGTAATGCTAAACGAGTAGGAGAAGTACAGGAATATGATGCCTTCGGGGAAATCAGGTGGTAGTTATCAAAACGAGGCGTGACGCAGGTGACGGCTGCCAAGCTCCTCCCTGGGATCTCGGGCATCGGGGGTTTATGGACTATATGTAGGTGGTATCCTTCCAAGATTGATGCTGGTAGGTAATTAATTATGGAACTCCAAGGCTTGTCACCATCAATAAACTGCGTATACAAATCAGAAATCTTATATTTATTCCATGCGTGTTACGCTATGTGAACATTTGCTTTTTGCTTCTGAAAATCTTTTGCTACATATATCATGTTGTTCAACAAAATGCTCAAATATAATGTTGAAAATTTGGAAATTTTGGAAATTATAATCAATACGGAGAAACAAGACAAATAAGATTTATTCACATTTGACCTCTCAAATAACATTTATTCACATTTGACCTCTCAAATAACATTTATTCACATTTGACCTCTATCTCTGTAGCGTCAACAAATCAATAAAGAACCACATTATCACAACAATCAACATAATAATTATGGCGAATACGTTTAAAGAGTTATTCAACTCCGTGGGAATCCGAAAGGCATATCAGCGATTGTAACCAGTTAACAAGAACTCCATGAACAGTTAGAATTAGGCATATCCCAAACACAAGATTCTTAGTCAGATCGCCATCATGTTCTCCAGTTTCTACGCCCAAAATTAAGGGGTGTACAAGATTTCTTTGTAGAATACTCTACACGTAACCTTTTCTGCATTAAGTTTTGTGAGTTTCCTGTGTGTTAAAACAATGAAAGACATGGGATTTACGTTTTTCTTCCAGGAAAAGCTCATGGAAGTCCAAGAGTTTGTTTGTCCTCCACGCTGCTTAGCGACTTTTAAGGGTCATCAAGGCATAACCGTCGTGAAATTCATCAATGCGGATCACCCTAATCTTGTCCATAGCCATATCTAGTTTCTTATTTGAAGCGTACTGCTGATGATCATTGTAAGCATTCATAGCTGCACTTCGTTACATGTTCTTAAGCGGCTTGAAGTCAGGACTGCAGGCTAGCCATGTTAGTGTGCAAAACTGGCGGTTACTTGGCCACATTCCGAATTCGATCGTTTTCTTTTCACCCTGGATATTCCCTATTGGCAGTAGTACGCCTTTGCCTATAAGAGACGACTTGTTCATTTATGTCGCCCTCGCTGTCGCCACAGTGCAGGGGTCAATGACGGATGGAGGCGATTACTAACGCGCACGGCGTCAGCAGAGCAAATGAAGACAGCGTTGGAAACAAATGTATATAAGTTCGCTAAGTAGACAAAGGGACACTGTGCATCCTGCCTACCTAACTGTACGCTTTCCCTAACTCGTATCTCCAACGCTTCGAACAATAAAATACGTTAGGAGTCAGGGATGTGCTCTGTTATACAGAAAAAAAAAACAATTGAGTTGGTAGTTTAACTTGGCAGAAGAGGGAATTGGAAGGAAAGAATTGTTGAAGGATCATTACTAGGGCCGGCTGCGTCAAGGCGCCGGGTTGGGCAGGGGCAAGACAATCGGCGCCTTTGAATATCTTCGCAGATCACAAAATCAATCATGCCCAAGTAGTGCCTTTGGCTTCCTCAGCCGACCCTCTAGAATGTTGACTGCCCCAACATCTTAGCGAGAGGGAGCGGCATGGAAAGCGAAGGGCACTGCAGGGACACGATTTAATTTATGGTCCAAAAAGGTCCTCAAAGGCGCCGACAGGCAGAGAGAACGATCAAACTCGTCCGTGTTGTTTACTTGGCGGCTGCAGGAAACTTATTCATTTCTACCGAGCAAATCCGGACCAGCAAAAGATCGATGCCACCTTTTAGGTGTTTTGTAAACGGCTAAGATGTCCCGTTTTCTCAGACCGATCCCCCTCCGCTAATCTTCGCCGTTCGTTCAGCACTTCTCGAAAAGGGGCGTTCATTCCAGCGGAAGGCAACTGCAAGTGCCTGGGTAACAGAAGAAATGAGCACTTCAAAAGAAGGAAATAGCAAAGGAAGGTGAGAGAATGAACATTCTCAAATACCGTTTTCACAATTCACCAGAAACACGGAAGGCTGTGCGAGGAGCGCTCAGAGAACGTAAGAAAAGACGATTCATTTATCAGTAACATCGGTTTCAGGAATGAACTCGGTCCACCTCTCAAAGCGGGCAGTCGCGGCGTAGGTGGTATGATCCCGGTCAGGAGTTCAAGACCCGATGCGAGGAGAGGATAGCATGTTAGACAAACTTCCATACTTTGGCGTCACTTGGAGGGGGAGAGTACCGCCGCTTTCTACAAAGTCCAGTCATCTAAGAAACTTCACTGCGTAGTGTGCTTTTCCAGACCTGGAAAATACAAACAGGTACCAATACACATGAAAAATGCAAAAATCGTGAAAGGTACGTCAGAACGTCTACATGTTAAAAATATAAGGATGGAACAGACAGCACAAGATGTCCAAAATGCGAACAATAGGGGAGCAGCGTCAGAAGCCATCGCAGCAAGGGAGGGGGGGGGGCACTTAAAAACGTCGGGACCCGTCCGACGCCGGAATGATGGTATAGAGCTTTGGAGGCCCGATCCTGACGTTGAATATCCGCCTGTCGGAGTGAGAAGTCATGAATCCCTGTCAAAGCCTGTTTGGACACAACACGTTTGATTTGTTAAGTGTTAGTTGTTTTTTGAACGGCTAATATGTCCAGTTTTCCCCGAGCAAAACGCAGGCCGAACCTCCTCGGCTAACCTTCGCCTTTCGTTTGGCACTTCTCAAAAAGGGGCGTTCACTCCAGCGGAAGGTGACTGCAAGTGCCTGAGTAATACTAACGTAACGTAACGTAAGAAAAGACGTTAGAAATGTAAGAAAGTAACGTAAGAAATGAACACTTCAAAACTGCAAAAGAAGGAAATAGCAAAGGAAGGTAGGAGAATGAACATTCTGGAGGACCGTTTTCACAAGTCACCAGAAACACTGAAGGCTGTGCGAGGAGCGCTCAGAAAACGTAAGAAAACACGATCCATTCATCAGTAACATCGGTTTTGGGAATGACATCGGTCCACCTCTCAATGCCGGGAGTCGCGGCGTAGGTAATATGATCCCGGTCAGGAGTTTGAGACCCGATGCGAGGGAAGGAGAGCATGTTAGACAAACTTCCATACGTTTGGCGTCACTTGGAGGGGGAGAGTACCACCGCTTTCTACAATTTCCAATCATCTAAGAAACTTCACTGCGTAGTGTACTTTTCCAGACCTGGAAAATACAAACAGGTACCAATACGCATGAGAAATGCAAAAACTGTGAAAGCAACGTCAGAACGTCTACATGTGAAAAACATAAGGTTCGAACAGACAGCACAAGATGTCCGAAATGCGAACAGATGAGGAAGCCATCGCAGCAAGGGAGGTGGGCTCTCAAAAACGTCGGAATCCGTCCGACGCCGGAATGATGGTATAGAGCTTTGTGGGACCGATCCTTACGCTAAATACTCGCCTGTCCGAGTGACACGTCATGAATCCCTGTCAAAGCCTGTTTGAACACGGTTGATCAACACGTATGATTTGTTAAGGAGCCAAACGGGCCCCCGAAGCCCCATACTCGCACTGCCGACGCCGCAATTTTCTAAACTCGGAAACGTATGGTCAAACTCATAGTGGAGTTCTGGTTTTTGCCTAAGATGCGCTCCTTGAGACCCTTAACTCTCCTGATCTTGGAGAGTGAAGGAAACCCCGTGTTGGTGCCAAGTTTGTTGGATGTCAAAATGACGGCGCGGACGAGATTCAACCGGGCCACTTAGCAATAGCATTTGATCACATCCATTTTTGGCGGCGCAACGACTCTCCTAGTTTCGAAAGGAGGAGACAAACCAAGGGTTAATGCCCAGGTGTGCGGCCTCACGGAAAAATGGGTGTGGCCACGTGTGATGGCCAAGTGCCCTTTCCCCTCGCTGCGACAGCACCAATGGGGAAACAGGGGCGACCTGGAGAGTGTGTAGGTGCTGCACATTTCACAATATAGAGACGAGGGCGGGAAATCCAAGAAGTCCCATCGGTCAGGTTAAGGACATTCGCACTGTGCGGGCGGTCGCGCCGCGGCGTCGCTCCGCGGCACACTTTCTCATCATTGCACTGCATCCAACCATCTGCAGTCCACAGGATGTAGATGGCTTTTAGGTACAGCCCAATCTCGAGGGTAACTTCAGACATAATGGTACGGTTGCCATATACAGCAACCCTGCGAAGCACTAAGTTTCAACCCGCTCAAAAACGCGAGAAAAAAAAGCCGACCACGTCCTAAGAAAAAAAGGTAACCTCCACCGACAAGATTCCGATCTCAGTAGGAATGTGAGGCGCCATGGATATCAGGTATAATCTATGTTATTCCACCTGTTATCAGTTTGGGCTTAATACTATGGCCTCTTCCGGTGCGATATCTGCGAACGAGGAGAAAAATCAAGTCCGAGAGAACTCGTCAAAATAACTCTCGCCGTTAGTACCCACATTCTGTTAGAGTACATACCTGTAATCGGAATGGGTCCTGAGAGACGATTATAAATTGCCACCGTCACAAAATTCTCACGGTAAACGAAATTGATGATACCCTATTGATAAAGGGTAGGGTATAAGGCCCCGGTCATAGTTGGATGAGCCGACGCCTCCAGCCCGGTCGATACACACAGAATGCATTGGAAATGGGATGCAAAAATCACTCGGTGTATCCCCCCCGCACCCCCCAACACCCCCCAACACCCACCCGGTCGATACGTATGAACAACATGGTGAGGTGAAGCTGAGAAAATCACTCGGTGTATGCCCCCGCTCCCCCGCACCCCCGCACCCCCAACACCCCCGCACCCCAGGTCGATACGTATGTTTAAAATGATGGAGTGAGGTTGAGAAAATCACTCAATGTATCCGACGCGGTCGATATCCATGCAATACGTGGATGACGGCGGATGAGAAAATCACCGGGTGGGCGGGTCGAAGATAAAACATTGCGTATCACTAGAAAGCTAACCTTACTGCTACCTCCGTGACTTCACCATACTCGCCTTCACTATTTCTCTGAACAGGTGCAATCCTGTTGGCCACGTAATCATCGTCATATCTAGTTGGATGCATCGAAAGATTTTCTCAACCTCACTCCATCATTTTAAACATACGTATCGACCGGGGTGGTGTTGGGGGGTGCGGGGGGGTGCGGGGGGGATGCAGATGCAAATAGCACTGACTATGACCGGGGCCTAAAAGAAATTGAGAGCGGTGTGTTTTCATTCACACACCATCTTTCTCCAGAGGTGAGCGGCTGGAGCTGAACACACTAGGGATTACGGAAACAGCCTCACCGGTGATAAAGATAACACGATATTGGGGCCTACTGATGGAAAACTCTGGCAAGAAAATCTACTTCAGTTTCGTGAGAATTTTGTGCCGGTGGCAAATTATAAACCTCTGAGTCTCAAATAATAAACCTCTCAATCTATTCAAAATCTTGAAAACAAAAGACCCTCAGGTGTACTTGCGAGCCTACAAGATCTACGTAAGACCGATCATGGAGTCTGGTACCACGGTCTCCAATCCATATAAGAAAAAAGATATCATATATTTAGAGACCATCCAAAACAACTTTACTCGGAAAATGATGATGAGACGTTTCCATTTGAACTACTTCCAGCTACCAAATGGCATCGAGCGATCAAACAGATTGAAATTGCAATCGCTTCAAAAAAGGAGAATAAAAGCCGACCTTGTG
The DNA here is from genome assembly GCA_029168955.1 of Aplectana chamaeleonis. NCBI lineage: Eukaryota > Metazoa > Nematoda > Chromadorea > Rhabditida > Cosmocercidae > Aplectana > Aplectana chamaeleonis. The sequence goes on along the minus strand of JAPDOI010000380.1, from coordinate 166,002 downwards.
ACGATGTTCAAAATAATCACTCGAAGAGTTTCAATAGCCCCTACTCTGTTTTTTGGTACTACACTGACGAGGAGCAAAAGAGGAATGCTCAGGCTCTATGTCTCAGTCGCAAAATTGAACCCAAGATGAAATTTTTTTTAACATATAGAGCTGCAAGGGAGTTCAACTCACTACTAACTGAGAACGAAAACATTATTTTTACGTCTCTGCAGGTCTTTAAAAATTCTATAACAAAAAGAGTCTAATCAGATATTTCAGCATTCAAAGCCCTAATGTTCTGCTGCCAAATCATTTTCTATGTCTATTTTTATGTATTGATCACGTGTGATTTCATCCACGTCTTTGAATAAATTAATAAATAAATAAACCTGTGGTCCTGAGCGATTCTGGAAGCACAGTTATGTCCAGCGCAGAATTTATTACGAGGCAAGCAGGGATACTGTAAAAAAAACGATTTTGACAACAAAGAAGCCCTCTCAGACGCGGACCGAAACACATGCGCCAATACGCTTTGCAATGGCGCATTTTGTGTGACGCCTTACGCCAAAGAACGATCAATCAATCGTGCACGCTGAATGACCACAGCAAACCTGCGCTGTGTACGAGACGCGTGGGGGCTGGGTAGATAACTGATTTGCAGTCGGCAACTCGCAAGACAAGGAGATGGCCATGATGGGGGAGACTGTTAGGGCGACCTCCCTCGTCTTGATGGATGAACGAAATGGGTGTGGCCACGTGTGATGGCCAAGTGCCATCCACCTTGCTGCGATAGCACCAATCGGGAAACAGGGGCGACCTGGAGAGTGTGTAGGTGCTGCACATTTCACAATATAGAGACGAGGGCGGGAAATCCAAGAAGTCCCATCGATCGGGTTGAGGTCATTCGCACTGTGCGGGCGGTCGCGCCGCTGTGTCGCTCTGCGGCACACTTACTCATCATTGCACTGCATTCACCCATCTGCAGTCTACAGAATGAAGACGGCTTTAAGGCACGGCCCAATCTCGCGGGTAACTTCAGACATAATGGTACGGTCGCCGTATATAGCAACCCTGCGAAGCATTAAGTTTCCACCCGCTCAAATAAGCGAGGAAAAATCCGACCACGCCTTAAAGAAAATGGGTAACCTCCACCAACAAGATTCCGATCTCAGTAGGAAAGTGAGGCGCCATGGATATCAGGTATAATCTATGTTATCCCACCTGTTATCAGTCTGGCTTAATATTCTGGTCTCCTCCGGTGTAATATCTGCGAACGAGGAGAAAAATCAAGTCTGAGAGAACTCGTTCGAATAACTCTCGCACCTAGTACCCACATTGTGTTAGAGGATTTACCTGTAGTCGGAATGGGTCTTGAGCGATTCTGGAAACCCAATCATGATCAGAGCGGAATTTAGCACGAGGCAAGCAGGGAAACTGAAAAAAAAAACGATTTTGACAACAAAGAAGCCCCCTCAGACACAAGACGTTGAATCCAGGGGAAAATTTTTAGTCCCCGCGAGTACCGTAGTTAGAAGCAGCACGAATCGCGGCAGGACCCGCCACCAACCGCGACACACATGCGGTTCGACAGCGCTGGCGCGTTTCCAGCCTTTTCCAGCAATTACCGATTAATCAATAACGCTAAGGCTCGGCCAGCAAGAACCGAAGGGGTAACGAAGTCGACGGAAGGGGTAAGGAATCGGTTTTCGCCATTCCACACGGGGTTCTGGGTAGAACGTGGTTCGTATTAAAACAGATTATGAGAGATTTTTTTCCGAGCCACACGCGTGCATTTCAGCAGGAGATTTTGCCCCCGAAAAAGGAAAAAATGCCCGCCTGGAAGGGAGATTGCCCGCGAGGGGGAGGAAAAATACCCGCATACAGGGGAGAATTTACCCACGAGCAGGGGAGAAAATACCCGCAAGGTGGACAGAAAATTTCCGTCGCGAGGGCGAGATTTCGCTTGCACTAGAAAATATCATGCTAGCAATTAGTGGTGCTCTGTTCACTTCTATGCTGCCGTTTCTCCATTTTTTGCTCCTATTGCTGTTTCTCAATTTTTTTTGCTGCCTAAGCCTAAGCCTAAACTTACGGCTACTGCCATCAATTTTGGGTGGATCTGCCCCAGACCGCTACATAAGACCGGCAGAGCTGGAACGACAGCGCAAGATTCAAGAAGGATTCCAACAGTTCTCTGCAATCCCTGACCCTAAGATCACGCCGAGAACGTGCAAAAGATATTTGGACTTTCTAGACAGGCTTATTGGTCTGCCTTGATATCACCCAGTTACTTTTGAATAAGTTTCTTCCCTCAGGAATTACTTCAGGGTAACACCATTTTCCTAACTTCAGAGAAGTTGAATAGACGGTTATGCTAGGTGTTAGAATGCATTCTACTATTTACCACATTTTACTTCTCTGAATGAAGTTTAAGCACCAACACTATTTCATAGTTTTGTTCTTTTTTCAGTTTTTCGCACAATAAAATCTACGAAACTCTGCAGTTTGGATGAAGGTTCGATACACTTATACGGTGGGTACGAGTGTGAAAGCGTTGAATATTTCATTCTAACAGGTTGCGGTAGGGAGTTAATCATAAGGCAGGGTCATAGAAGAACTGTATTTTTGATGCTGGCATTCCCTCCCCTCGCGGAGGGCATTACCTCCCCTCGCGGCGGGCATTTCCTACCCTCGCGGCGGGCATTTTCTCCCCCCTGGCGGGCATATTCCCCACGCCCTACGCGTCGGGCAAATTCTCCGGGCATTCGGGCGAATTCTCCGTAAACCATTAAAACGATTGCTTCGAAAGAAATTTTCTAATTACCTACTTTTCTCTAATTCTAATCTAAATTTTGAAATTCTCCAGCTTTATCATTTTCCGGCATTATTTATCGAGCTTCGCCCTTCCGTTCGAAGTTTTTTCTGTATTGAGTTTATAAAGTTTTTGCCGAATTCCCTTTACATTACATGAATGACCATCACTTAAAGGCAGTGTCAAAAATAAAAACCATGTCTGATTTTTTTTGTGGAGATCGGCAGCTGCGGGGCCTAGCGTAACCCTAACGTTGAAGAAACTAAGAAAAATGAGCTCGGAACGGTCCCCTACGGCCACAAAGTTGGACAACCCAGATGCACTTTCCACGCCCACCGACGTGAACAAATGAATGCCCGAGATTGCGACATGAGCGATGGTCTCCGATCAATAGCCCTGTTCTTCCCTTTATTCCCAGCTTCTCTCTTTGCTCCGGTCAGCTCGCATACATCGGCTGCAAAAGACGTAAGTTACAAGCCTCGAACAACTCATCCACCATGCTTCTCTAGCTCAGTTTTTGAGGGACCATAACTCCATCCCTAGAAGGTTTTGTACGAGTCCAATAACATCATTGGAATCAGCATGGGACCGTTTTTCAAGATAGGCGGAAAAGCTTGAAAAATCGCGCCACCAGGATGCATAATCGGGCTGCGTCGATTTGACGCGGCGACGTCGCAGAATGACGTTAAACACAGCCTGGAGTAGCTCTGACATAACAGAAGGCCGATTGTAATGAGTGATTTCTTGTGCAAAAGAGACATCTATAATTTTTCGCATCATAACGCAGCACCCGAAAGTGGATGGAGTCTTCGAAAACGATTCCTCTTTAGAAAAATGATTTCAAAAGCTAAAAAAATGAACTTTTCACCACCCAGCCTACTCTTAACAACGCCCAGGACCTTAGAAGGAATTTTAGAGATGAATCAGAAGAACAAAATTGAGAATGTGTATGAAATAACAGCAAAAAGAAGCATACTTTGTCAATGCGGATCGCACGCGGCCGCCGCGCCGCCTGATCTCCTCAGGCGGCGCGGCAGCACCTAGGCGGCGGCCGCGTGCGGCACCGTTGGAAGATTTCGAGCAGAAAAACTCTAAACGCCTCGCGGCGCCGCCAGGCGGCGCCGCTTGATCGATATGGCTGTATTGCATCTCGCCGCGGCGGAAGTATAAACGATCCCTTAGACGCGGACCGAAACACATGGGCCAATACGCTATGCAATGGCGCATTTTGTGTGATGTCTTACGCCAAAGAACGACCAAGCAAACGTGCACGCACAATGACCACAGCAAACCTGCGCTATGTACGAGACGCGCGGGGGCTGGGTAAATAACCAATTTGCAGTCGGCAACTTGCAAACCAAGGAGATGGCGATGATGGGGGAGACTGTTAGGACGACCTCTCTTATCTCGATGGATGGACAAGGAGCCCTCTGTGGGGCACGATTCCCGAGCCACATTTTTGAGCTGACAGGCCTGTCGACTTTGATGAAAGTACGCGTCCCAACTCGAACAAATAGTGTGATGAAGCGCGAGATTTTGGTGATGGTGCGCGTCCGGGAAGTTCGGCTGACGGTGAGCGCGTGTTCTCGAACTCCGCTGAGGAAAATTGCAGTGACGGCACCGCAACGGCGACGTGTTGGTGATCCTCGAGCCAAATTGGGTTGATGAATAATTATGGAGCGTTTTTATTAACGCGTTTTTCATTAGTAAAAATTTGCGTTTCGCCCTCAATATTTACATAAAAAATCCTCAATATTTAGAGAAAAATGCGTCTGGAATTTCACACTCATATTTGACATATTATGCTCTACCACTACGAGAAAGGATGGACCGCAGCTCAGTCATTTCGCGATCTCAACGAACTCCTTGGCGCTGGAACTATTACTGATAGTGCAGTACGGAAGTGGTTCAATCGCTTCAAATCAGGTGACATTAGTTTGGAGGATAAAGAAGAAAGAGATTGGTTATCGGGTTCAAATGATCAAGCACTTCTGACAGCCGTGGAAGAGGGCGAAAACCTAAAAACGCCAATGCTGGCTGAGGACTTTAAAGGCAATCTATCAGCGAAACGAACAAACACTATTTTTGAAGAATCTTTTCACTGGGGATGAGTCATGGCTTCTCTTTAAAAACGTAAAAGAAATAAGATCAGCGTTTCGCCAGGTCTTTTAACCAAAGTAATATAAAAAGACCTGCAGTGTAAGAAGGCTATGTGGTGTGTGTGGTGGGACAGAAGCAGAATCATCCATTATTAAATCATTTTTAATGGCATTTGCTCAACATCAACAGCGACGTCTATCTGGCTCATCTTGATCGCCTTAGCACTGCAGTCGATTCGAAAAGACCGCGCGAAAAAACCGCATCGTGCTCCATCACGATAACGCCCGTCCACATGTTGAGCGTCGTGTAATCCAACGCCACTAAAGCCTAGTTTTGACTGCAGGTGGTCGCTGCGGCCATGCGAGGGACAACTGTTCCTTTTTCATCGCGCGTAATGGAAAGGCGCTCCAATTGTGATCGCTTCGTGGCAAGCGTCCTACATCGCTGGGTCGCGGCGACGAAATCCTATGTTTTACTGCATCGCTGCTGGAGGAGCGATTCTCAATGGTCGCTGACCATCGCTCCATCGCGGCAAAAATGGCAGCGATGGAGCGATTGCCAGCGAGTGACACTTTTCGTCTAATGAACGTTGACCCTTTCACATGATAAGATCAGTGTTTTCGAGTCGAAACGCGTTATCAATGAATACCAGCCATTAATTTCACTGATTAATTGAATTTCTTCTATCATCCGTGGGCCTATGCACTATGAACAGAATCGCTGCCGCTGCTACATCGCTGCAGCAGCGGGTGCAAAATCGCTGCGATGAAAAACAGCGGCGATGCAGTCAACACTAGGCTTAAGGGATGGGATCTGCTCCCACATCCGCCGTACTCACCGACAAAAGCACCAACGGGCTATCATGTCAAACGCTCTTTGAAAAACTAGCAGGCCCACAAAGTCCACGATGACTTCAATAACTTGGTGGCTGATGTCAAAGCGTGGATTGTCTCCAAGAATCGTGACTTCTTCGCGAGTGGAATCGAACGACTGCAAAGCAAATGGGAAGCAGTTTTTGAAGTGGATGGTGGCTATGCTCTTGAGTGATCATTTAAACATGTTTTGATTAAATATTGTTGTTTCTGCTGAATAAAAATATTTAAAAAAAAGTTCTATAACTACGCATCAACCCAATGAATTGGCTTTCTGGCAAAATATCCATTTTGGATATCATCCAATATTGCAAGTGTCCCACTTGAAAAGTGTTGCAGCGCTCAGAATAAGTGGAAATTCGCTGGTGCAACATCGGGCGAATTCGGTGGATGAGACAGCACCTCGCACCCCAATTTATTAATTTTTTTATGGTTCGCTTTCCGTAGTGCGGTCTTACTTGTCCTGTTGGAGAATGACGCCTTTTCGGTAAACAATCACTTGCCACTTTCCATTCAAAGATTGATTAATTCACTGCAATCGCTCGCTGTAAAGGTCTGCATCAAAAGTTTGTCCACGTTTCAGTGACTCAAATTGAACCATGCTGCGGATACTCCACGAAACACACAGAAGCGCTTTCTGAGGGCGTAAGCCTGGCCTGGCAGGACTCCGAGGGATTTCGATTGGAAAGAGCCTCTGCCTTTTGCGTTTCGGGTTCTCATATCCTGTAATCAAGCGATCGAAAATCGCTTCTGTGTTGTGTCGTTGAAGCGATAAGTTGCATATGTTTGATCGGTTAGCCTTGTTCTGTTCGGACAGATTATGCCGGACCCAAACACCTGCTCTGCTTACTTTCCCAATCTGCCTAAAATGTTCTTGAAAGGTTGGTTAAAACTATTTGACAACTCCTCGATCGTCTGACGCGGATTTTCTTCCACTTCTGCACTTAACACGTCGTTGTCTAACCTTGATGATCTTCCTGATTGATACCAGTCGAAAAGCCGAAAATTACCCTATTTGAACACGGTAAACTGCTTTTGGCGGTTACGAAATCACAATGCATTTGAATAAACATCGCAATTTTTTTTAGTAGCAACTGTTCCGTTACATACTTCCCTTGCGAAACTCAAAAAACATGCAATGTCGAATGTGTAGGGTTCACGTAACAATTGTAGTCTGATGGATGGACGGGGTCAATAGTGAGTCCATAACAGTCCTACTTTCGTTTCCCGCCAGCAATTTAGAAAGCAAGGAAACAAGAGCGAGCAGTGTCAGTGTGCAAAATACTAGCGCTACTGGCGCTGGGGCAGCGCTGGTGAGATATAATACGGTCGATAGTCTTTGATCTTAGTCCCTGATCAGGTGTCCTTTTTTCCTGCATAAATGACTGAATTAATGGCCCGAACCATACAGGTTCGGGCCATTAATTGCGTTTTACGCATCTCGAACGAAATATTGCTGACATGGTTACTGAGATAGGTAAACTGTTCAAAGGCAGTGTTCACGATAATCTTCGATTGTGAGATTAATCTCTAAATCGATTGCTCGGCCCTCGGGTAGAACTGAAAATACGAAGAAATCGAGAAAAACACATCAGAATGGTCCGAAATCCTCTACTCTCACCCCGCTTCTTCACTCTCACAGGAAATGTTCGTTGTGACGATGAATTCTTTTGTGAACCCGTGTTTTGCAACTCTCTACTCTCTGTTGCTCCGGCCGTTCCTTCGGACACTAACTAGGACTGTTTTGCCTGAAATATTCTTCCATTGTTGATTAGCCTCATTTTTTATGGCTGAGGACCACCGTGAACATGTTCATCCAGTCGGACAACTAGTCCCGGCCAGAGAATATTGCCACTGAAATGAGACGTTTTTGTGCGTTCCTCGCTGTTTCTTCGCAATTTTGATAACACTTGGTTGCCAACGCATTGTTTTGAGTGGAAAACTCGGGAACGAAAATCATCGTGAACACTGCCTTCAAAGCGAGTCCATCGCCGCAATCACCACTTGAAGGATTATGAATGCTTTCCTGTCAATTCAAGCGCGCTGTCTGCGAATCTGTAATCGGATTTTGCCAAGAACGCTTCTGTACGATGTTATTGGCGTTTTAGAAGCATTGCGGAATGTGAAAGGTACGTGCCTACCCATTAAAGGCAGTGGTCGCGATGAAAAACGTTATTTAAAAAAATATAAAAATCAGCTTAGATAGAAAATAGCCGAAAAACTCTGAAATTAGCGCGGCGAAAAACGGGCTAGAATTAGAGTTTCTAGGGCACAAAGATGCTAGTTCGTGCACAGCGCCGCAAAAAGAGATCGCCGCCTCATGCCGAGCAGTCAGAAATCATCGATGTTCAGAGGACGAAATAAATTCAAATTTACGAAAAGAAAAGAGTTGACGAATGAAAGCAAGCACTTTGGTCAATGTTTTTGACTAGATGAGTCCGAAGGATAATGTTTATTGATCGAAATTCAATTTCAAGCCAGCTGATGTTCTTGATATCAAAGATCATCGATGCCGATGATGTGGAGTGGGCTCGTCCACCATCAAAAGACAAGAAAGTTTAGGCTTCCAATTTGGCCCGAAACAGCGTTTTTTTTAGCGATTTTTTCTCATTTGTCCTATTACTCTAAACGCAGAAAAGGGTTCCGAGAGAAAAAGAAGACAAACATATTTTATCGCGACCACTGCCTTTAAGAGTGTTTACGAATATTCCTTCTGATTTGACTCAAAACTTGAGTCAAATCAGAAGGAATAAAAAAAACTATGAGAAGGTGATTTAGGGAGCTGAACCCGAACCAGGGGTTTGTTTGTTGATAACGTTTAGTGTAGGCTACGTTAGGCCACTTAGAAAGCGTAACCTACCTTAGTGTTCCAAAAACCCACAAACGGGCCTCATTTCAGATTCGCCCTATGCTCCACAGATAACACCCCCAACGATATTTTGAGCAAAATCTGATGCTTTGACCAAATATCTATCGGAAATCAATAAGCGACTTGCAAATGTGTATTTAGCTCTCCGCGAACCTAAGATTCGTGATCACCACATAAAACAACCCTGATTGCGAAATCGTATGCCAGATCTGGCTCGTTTTTCTAGAATACCTCCACAACCGCCTCACCTATGCATTTAAAGTAGACGCTCAACCAACAAGTGTAGGCTTTTCAATCCTGTAACTTATCGACTCCCTGCGTAAACTCTTGAAGATCGACAGACAGTTCATTTGCAAGTCCGGTACGTCGATTGATCCTTCAAAAGAACTTTCGAGCCGAGTTTAGCCGAGAACCATAAAAGAAGCGTTCATCTCAGCTTTTGTGAATAGAAACTTTGACCGGCTAGAACTCATTCTGCAAAAGTCCGTAGCGAAATCCGATTCGAAATTCAAAGAGAACGTGCCAGATTTGACCAGAAAACACTCGTAATCGTTTTGATGGTGAGGAAAGCCATGCAAGAGTACCTATGGCCTAGTGCATACTTCCCGCGACTGGCGACGCGAAATAGTGTCTGTCAACCATTGCGACCGAAAATCAATATGTATGACATCAACTGTCGCTGTCACGCGTCGCGGTGAAGTATGCACTAAGCCTATTAAGGAGAATCTGACAGCGACAGATGCGATAGACCGTTTTAATTGGAGACCTCTGCGCCAATGCGGGACTGAAGCTAGGGCTCACAAGACATCGCAAGGTGTAGTCAGTCTCTCTCAAGCAAGGAAACGCGTTCAGCAATCGTGCGCGAAACCACTCGATCAAGAGCCAACCTCCCTTCGTTTTCCAGCGCGCTAATTTTATCGCCAAGCAGCGTCGTCCCCCCCCCCCCATACAGTGATTGACGATATCTGAGTTGATCACGAAGCCTAAAGATCAGGTAAGGCACGAAGTTGCGCTGCACGCTTACCGGACGGTAGCGATAGTATTACACCCCCGACAGTCGCATTACTTATAGTTAAAGTCAGTGTTCACAAAAACCTATCTTAGTTCCAGTGTTTTTGGGTTGAGAAGTCATGGAAGAAGGGCGTGATAGCGAATTACAATTAGATGACCCCCTTAAGAATTACAATTTTCCTGATGAACAAAAATCAACACCTCCCAGCTTGGACGTTGTCTTTGAAACATTTCATTTTCTGGGTCGAACTAGAACGTCCGATAACTTCCGGAATTCTTCCGTCTACAAAATCATGATGATTGACTTCATGCCTCTCTCTCTAAACCTTGTCAATGTTAGCGAAAAACACAGAGGATGATATTACCCAAAAGTACTGATGTTATCCCTGGAGGTGAAGGACTTTTCTCTTTTCAGCCATGTTTTTCCTTGCATAATTTAACGGCAAATTGAAGGAGTGTGCGTGGGAAACGGTGAGCGCGTCAAATTGAATTTACGCCGATGCAAGGTGCCTCTTCACGACCACCAGTTTTCTTCACTCTTTGCCCAAGCTCACTCACTTGTCGGGCCACATTTCATTTCATTCTAGACTACATCGGTTCTACAGGAACTCCTTTGCTACGAAAAGGAATTCTTGAAAGCGCTGCTAAATATTTTCTACTGCTCTAATTTTCAATTTCGATACAATTACAAAGAGCTATCAACTGAAACCTATAACTAGCTTCTTCCCATTTCTTTCAAAGAGAAGTTTTAGGTTTCTCACCATGTTCTTGTATAACAACATTCTTTTATAATCAACTTCACACTTATGTATTTGCTCACGCCTACGTACGTAATAGAGTATGCCAACGAATATTCGGCCGAATAACCGAATAATCGAGTATGCGAATAATCCGACTATTCGGAAAAGTCAATTTTCCGAATAATTCGTTTATTCGACTCTTCGGAGGAGTCAATTTTTTGAATAATTCGGTTATTCGAAAATCCGAAGAAGTCAACTTTCCGAATAATTCGTTTATTAGAATATTAGAAAGAGTTAATTTTTCGAATTATTCGTTTTTTCAAATATTCGAAAATTTTTATTCGTTTGATATACTCTAGTGCGCAACACCTTTGATTGCAGACGAGAGCGCATATTTCATGGCATTGTAGTCTGCTAGTCAGAAGAAACGCTTTTCCAACTAAAACATGCCCTGAGCCCAGAGAAGGTGCAGTTCTACCATTATCTTAAACGTTTCTTTTCAGGGCCACCTTTGACACCCCGGTAGCTGTCAGTATGCACCTCTTTGAAAGGTTCCAGGACGCGTGACCAGGTGTGAGAAATCAAGCTTAAAGGCATCGTTCGCGCTATAAATAAATTTTCATTTTTCAGGCTCAATTTGATGATTGAGCCCGGTAGACCACACTGGTAAACTTCGGCGCGTCAAAAACGTTGAGCAATGAGGTTAGAAGGCGTCAAAGATGAAGATCTGCCACCAATTCTCACCAGTCATCTAGCACTTTTCCTAGAATGTTGGTGCGACCGCAAGACAACATGAAAAATAGTTGCGGCGTCAACTCCACATGCAGAAAAACTTCGAAAATGACAGTGACGAGACCTCCTAAAAAAGAAAAACTTCAAAAAGGATTTTGACGCGAAATTCAAATCCGTATTTACAATGGGTTCCGATTGACTTTTCCTTACAAATGAAGTTTTTTATGGGTCCCTTCGACATTTTCGTTCACTAGAGAGGCCAAGCTACACAAAAACATGAAAAAACAATATACGGTTTTCTGCGCGTGCGATGCCTTTAACCTAGGCTTGAGAACTGGTTGCGTCCCGGCCACGAAAACGGGGCACGTCCTTTGTTCTGAGTCACGCAGACGTAGTTCCCGGTGTCGTTTTCGGTGAAAGCAGGGCTTACCATCTATGTGAGATAGCACCTATGTTGCGAGAGCACGCGTTCTCGCTGTTCTAGGCGCCAGCGGCTAGTGAACAGGGTACAGCACGAGGTGTGGGCCGGGTAGTTTTGCTCAGCCCCCCCTTCCAATGCCACCTTTGTCAGACCCCCCCCCAGAAACGTTGGTAGGTCAATTTTTTACCGCTTTCTCTCACTCCCACCAAGAGCTGATGTGTTCAAGCAGTTCATACAACAGGTTTGCCTCTAACGTTTCATTGAAGTAAAATTTCTCTTATCGTATTCAAATGGTAAGTATAAAAATGTCAAATGATTGAAAACACTGAATTTGAGAGCTCGAAGCCGATTCTTAGCAAAGAAGTTCGGATGTATGAGAAGACGAGAGCACTGAACAGCGCTTATTGCATTTAGGAAGAGAGGAACCGAAAGTGCGAAAGTTTATGTAACTGGTAACAGCTTGTGCTGAGTAATCAAATGCGGATGTTTGAAAGAGGGTTCGATCCCGTCAGAAGTCCGTGTCCTTATACGAGTCACGAGAGTAGGATATCTGAGTCGTGCGTGGTCGAATCACCCAGTATACCAACTTTGACCGTCTAAGATGGCCGCTGAAGGACGCTACAGTACCAGGGCCCACACCTTTCTCAGGTGTGGTCCCGCAGGAAGTCGATACTTTCGAAAACTAGGAGTCACGAGAGTAGGATGTTTGAGTCCATATACTTGCTTTGACCATCTAAGATGGACGTAGAAGGGCGCTACACTGTGGGCGTAAACGTCGAAAAAACGTCGAAGTCCTTGAAAAGTAGGTTTTTGAAACGTTATAAGTTAAAGGTAGTGTTCACGATGATCTTCAATTTGGAAATTATTCGCTATATTGATTAAGTGTCCCCGAGGTAGATTTAAAATGACGCAGAAATTGAGAAAAACGCACCGGAAGTACACGAAATCGTTATAGGCAGCATACACGCTCGCAAAAGTTGTTGAGATAACTACATTAGTGGGGTGCCACGGGCCCAAGAAGAGCCCTCACAAAGTTGGAAGGGTTGAAAACGAGTTAAAATGACCGTATTCGAGCCGTATTGAGTCGCAAAATCATCCTTTCTCCGCCCACCGATACGGGCTCCGCCCCTCACTAGAAATGGGTTGCGGTACCATTGACAACCAGGCATGCCGCGCCCACTTTATCTCGCTCTTGCTGCGCTCTCCACTCCACCTCTTGCGCTGGAGACACAAAGAAAAAGAGGCTACTATTGTGCCATCGACTGGCATCTCTCGGATGATTGAGGTTTCGATGCATATGTTGGCAAACATCAGCCACGACCGCTCCGTATATGTGGATTCTGCAGCTGTAATCACAATTACACCTGTAAATGTATTCCCTGTAGAACAATGTCTTAGAATTCCCACATTAGTTTTATTTCGGACTGATCGGGAACAAATCTGACGCTCGTTCTCTCATAGCACCATACAAATTCTTGAACAAAGTTAGTGAACAACTGAATTCTTTGCTAGCGCTGCTGATTACACATGTGATAAAAAAAGCCAAGAAATTCTATCAAAAAGGGGATCTACCAAGCAAATGTGGTCTGGTGCTGAACGAAACGTTTCAAGAGAAAAAAGAGTAATAGAGAAGCGGAGTGGACGAGTATACAAAACAAGTATAAATATTTCTCAAGAACCTATTCCCGTGGCTGAAACTTTCAACTCGTGAAAACAGCCCGTTTTGCTATGCTTCACAGAAATACTCTCTGGTTTTGAGATTGACTTCTTTTTCTTCGGTTTCATTAGAAAATTCGTGCACTGAATACTTATTATTGAAAAGAAAATATGATGTCGGCCAATTCACTCAAACGATTTCATTTGTCCCAAACGAGATGGCAAGCCTAGAGTCTAAAGAAGCAGCGCGCCGCCGTCTGCGTCTCTGACATCATCAGCGACCTTCAGCACCTGGATCGATGTTAAAATTGTCTGAGACACTACAGAGACTGCAACCAAATAATGAAGTGAAATAATGGCCTCAGACAAGTTAAAACAGCTCGGTTTTATTGAGTTTACGGTGAAATCGACGGATTGGACGACTCTGTGCGCTCCGACCTGTTATACATATCCTGAAAAACTTTCCCTGCCACGTGAAGAACAACATATGTATCGAGAGTGAATATCACGAGCGTTTTGAGAGAAAAAAACGCAAAATAGCAATGGAGAATGTAAGAAAATGAAATGAGAAAGTTAAAAACGTCCTAAAATACGAGAATTCCAGAGACGCAGAGGGCGGCGCGCTGCTTCTTTGGGCTCTAAGCTTGCCATCTCGTTTGGGACAGGGTATAAACTAGTGAAAGGGCAGTAGCAAATTCAATTACTAACACATGAACCTTTTCAACCAAGTAAAAGTCCTTCTTGGAAAACCCTAGAGCTCTTTGATCTGAAACACCACAGCGGTTTGTTCCATGAATTTAAAAATTTTTACCACAGAAATCGGTTCTCCAGAAATAATGCTAATCCTCTGTAGACTCGCCCAGTCCACTTTCCTAATGTTTCTTTAGGTTGGAGCGTTTCTGCTAGTGCCAAAGTGCTTGTGCTCGGAAAAACTCATTTCGCGAGAATTGTACACTTTTCTTGGTAATACGTAGTAATACCCACGAGAAATCTCCACGGTTACCCGATCGGTATTCTTTAATTTTTAAACAGTAAGTGACCAACTTCCTAACCAGTTCCCCTATCCCACCCCATCAAAAAAGCACGGCTGGCAATGTGTTTTAGCGATTTGATTTAGAAATCTAACATCCATTTCGCTGTTATTTGCAGTTTCCTGTAACACTATAATATTAGTGTGATTTTGAGAACGATTTCTACATTTTCATGGTTGAATTCTTTGAAAAACAACCGCTCCGCATCGACGACTGCGAGTAGCGAGGAAAGAAAGGGTATATCAAAGATTCATTCGATAATTAGTAAGTAACCAACTTGTTTACCGGTTCCCTTATCCCACCCCATCAAAAAAGCACAGCCTACAATATCTTTCAGCGGATTGATTTAAGAATGGAATGTTCCAGAGATCCAGCCCTGTGTGCAAACTTTGTTGGCGGGAGCAATCAAGATTTGATCATGAAATAGAAAGTTTCTTCCAAATCACGTATCTTACATGAATAGCGGTACAGAGCTTCGGGGAACCGATCGGCTCCTAACGTTAAAACATGCCTGTCGAAGTGACAAAACAGGTTTACCTGCAATTACTTGTCCGAACACGTTTGATCGATACGTATGATTTGTTTAGGAGCAGAGCAGTTCCCCGAAGCTCCATACTCGCACTCATCTTACATTCATTGCTTCCCTAGAGACTCCATCGAAATCCTTCCATTTCTGAGAGCTGTGTCTTTCACTTCTGTCTGGAATTCTGAGTGCTTCTCCCCTTCAAAACTTGGATAGCTCCCATCCCTGAACTGCACAGTAAAAAAAGCTGTAAATGACCCTTTCCGCGGAGACGCAGAGATAGCCAGTTTGCACTTTGGCCGGCCGAGAGAGTGCCAGGCCAACTGGCAGCGCCTTTCTTTTCGTCCTCTGCGCTCATCATACTGACTCGAACACCCCGCATGCCGAGTTGTCAATGCTCCGGAGACCCTAGAAATGTTCAATGCTCGATTACAGACGATTATAAATTGCCACCGGCACAAATTCTCACGGTAAACAAAATTGATGACATCCAATTGTTAAAGGGTAGGGTATAAAAGAAATTAAGAGCGGTGTGTTTTCATTCACACACCGTCCTTCTCCGAAGGTGAGCGGCTGAAGCTGAACACACTAGGGATTGGGGAAACAGCCTCACCGGTGATAAAGATAACGCGATATTGGGGCCTAATCATGGAAAACTCTGGCAAGAAAAACTACTTCACTTCCGTGAGAATTTTGTGCCGGTGACAAATTATAATCCTGTCTCGATTACGGTCATTTTGGCTAATTTTTTAAGCTTTTAACGTCGTAAGCATTCCGGAAAAGGCCGTACGAGTACATTATCATCGTTATCCCAACAAATTTGTCTCTAGCTCCGCTATTTCAAATGCGGTACAACTCGTCCACTTCTGGGCCAAAATAGGACGAAACGTTATATCTTCATTTCAGATGATTTTTTCCGGTTTTTTCGTTATCTCTGATTATTAGCAGCTTCAGACCTTCGATTCAATCCATAAAATTGATATCTTTTTCGAGAGTGTATGCTGCCTTTAGCTGTCACCCCGCCTTTTGAGTATCACAGGAAGTGTTTGTTGTGACAATGAAATCTTTTGTGGACCCGTCCTTTGCAATTGTCTACTCTATATTGCTCGGTTGTTTTCTTAGGGCCCTAACTAATCCTGTTTTGCATAAAATATTCTTCTAATTTCTATTGACCCAATTTTTCACCGATGACAACCACCATTAACATGTTCATCCAACCGGACAACTAGTCCATGTTATAGAATAATATCACTGAAATACGACGTTTCAATGCGTTTCTCACCGTTTCTTCGTAATTTTGGTAACACTTGGAGGCCAACGCATTTTTTTATATGGAAAACTCGAGGACGAAAATCATGGTGAACACAGCCTTTAAGCTGCGAAGTATCTTGGCGATCTTACCGTCGTTTGTAGAGGGTAGGCCCAGGATGAAATGGAACCTTCTAAACCACAGAATTTCCTTCCTCAAAGAAAAATCCCTTTCGATCAAAGGCGTGGTTCTGGAGAACGGTGCTGGACACCGTGAAAACGAGTTTTGGGCGAATCTCTCAATAATTTTAAGGTTGTGGGAGCGTTATTAGGTATCAGTTTATAGAGAATTTCACGGAGATTCTAATGTTTTTTTACAAGAATTACGAAAAAAATTGCGGGGGGACGTACGATGTGCAATATACGAAGTAAAAGATTGAAGCATTAAAGGCAGTACACGATTTTTGGATGTTTTTCGCCGTAACTGCAGTTCAACGTCGCAGTGCACGTTATGGTATGTTTACACAAGGTGCTGAGTTGATCGCAAAACGTTTGGCTCCGGGCGAGATTGAACCAGCATATTCCCTTTCCGGGGGAGCGCCTTATCGCCCTGCACCAATCAACTTTGACACCAATCATTCTTTTGCGATCAACTCAGCACCTTGTGTAAACATACCATAACGTGCACTGCGACGTTGAACTGCAGTTACGGCAAAAAACATCCAAAAATCGTGTAAGACTTAACTAGGGCATCATCTTGACAGGTCTACGACTGTTAGATAGTCTCGGACGGTATACCTGTTCCATCCCGTTATGCGGGTGAAAGGATGATTGCTTCGGTGAAGATTTACTAAGCAGTTGAGTGAGAGCGGCGCTGGGGCTTCGGTGGTGCAGGGCGATAAGGCGCTCCCCCGGAAGGGGAATATGCTGGTTCAATCTCGCCCGGAGCCAAACGTTTTGCGATCAACTCAGCACCTTGTGTAAACATTAAAAACAGTGTTCATGAAAATCCAATTTCTGCTTTTTCGCCTATCTTGAAACCGGTCCCATTCTGATTTAAACTGCAAACTTAAACTGCATTCCTTATACTCTCGCCGACGAATCTATGATGCATGCGTAGTCTTCGAATTCTATTAGGGCTCATGAAAACTAACGTCTCAAATTTTTTTAGGCTAGTTCGCTCCAGAACTAAGGGAAGCACTCAGAAAATCTCGTATTCAGCTCCCAAAAGCAATACGAGAGCCTCTTCGTTCACATGTAAAGCTGGATCCACCTTTGTTTCGTTGAATCTTAGCGTCACTCCACTGCCCAGTTCTGGTGCTCTGTTGAATTTCAAACGCCTTGCAGGGAAGAAGCTGTTGAGTTACTAGAACTGTGATACAAATACTCGCTCTCCATGCCTTCCACTCATGTTCTAGTCATCCCTATTTTTCTATTACGTGTGCCATAAGCAGCGTATTCAATAAATAAAAAATAAAAAAAATTCAATGATGTTTCTGGAATCGTACTCAGAGAGTCGGAGGATCCGATTCGGCCGCGATAGGCTTTCCAATCGGGTACCTAGTCGAGTTGAAAGGTGCTTTCGCAGCAGCACGTGCTGCTCCGAGGAGCACGTGGCCTGTTTGATAGAACTACGTGGCGCAGAAAGACAAAGACCCTGCCGCACCCCCGTTTCCCACGCAGCGGCACGTGGCCTGTTCGATGGGACTACATGGCGCAGAGAGGCGAAACTTTTGCCGCACCCTATTCCCCACGCTGAAGCAGGTGGCTTGTTCGATAGGACTACGTGGCGCTGGCGGCATGCTCCCTCCCCTTCCTTAGGGAGTCGGGGGGTCCGATTCGGCCACGCTAGGCTTTCTAATCGGGTACCTAGTCGAGTTGAAAGGGACTTTTGAAGCTGCACGTGCTGCTCCGAGGAGCACGTAGCCTGTTTGATAGGACTACGTGGCGCAGAGAGAAAAAAACCCTTGCAGCACCCCCATTTCCCACGCGGCAGCACGTGGCCTGTTGGATAAGACTACGTGGCGCAGAGAGACAAAACCCTTGTCGCACCCCCGCTTCCCACGCAGCAGCACGTGGCCTGTTTGATAGGTTTACGTGGCGCTGGGGGCGGGCCCCACCCCTTTGATGGGAGCGGGTCTCCCCCAACAAGGATACGGTCCAAGTCACGGCCCGCAGCAAGGGATCACCCCCACAGCAGTCCGCGACAGGGGCATCACCCTTGCCACGGTCGACAGCGAGGGACCTCCCCTTGCTGAGGACCGTGGGGGAGACCCCTTAACGGTTCAAAAATCGTCCAGAAAGTGACTCGTAGTCACCTTCCAGGAGCAGCCCCAAAGAGCGGAATCTCTCTGGGATCGGGCCCCTTTTATACGTGCTGTGAGGCTGATATGCGCCTAGTCAGTTCTGATGCGATCGATAAACGTGTACAATCATGGGCATTGTGGCTCGTTCGTCGTCCAAACTCATCGTAGTCAAATCAAAAGCGTATCGTGGCCGAGTGAATCGGCTATGATTGGCGGCACGTGCTTCTCACTTGGACAACGATTAGGTCACGTGGCGCACGGAAAGTACGTGGCCGTATCGTCGTCCAACCGCTTAGTAGACGAATCGAAAGCCTGTTGTGGCCGAATAGGACCCCCCACTTTCTGAGTCGATGGGAGCGGGTCCTCCCAACAAGGATACAGTCCAAGTCACGGCCGCAGCAGGGGATCACCCCCACAGCAGTTCGCGACAGGAACATCGTCCTCACCGCGGTCGACAGCGAGGGACCCCCCCTTGCTGAAGACCGTGGGGGAGACCCCTTAACGGTTCAAAAATCGTCCAGAAAGTGACTCGCAGTCACTTTCCAGGAGCAGCTCCAAAAAGCGGAATCTCTCTGGGATCGGGCCCCTTATATACCCAGGTTTAATTACCCAAGTTTGAGGTATCTGGTGTCGTCAGTGGTTTCTAATCGAGCTGAATCAAATCAAATGGCAATGGCAATGGTCAAAGATGATATCAACACTTCCGATGGCAACTTCGATTTCAACATGGTCGCGAAGCAGCTCATCGAAGATGAATCCATGCCGCAGTATGGTCGTACAATTATGGCGTTCCTGTTGGAGGGGCGGCGGCAGACTGATGCCGTGTTGCGTCAGAATTTCGAATTGCTGGACGTGGTGCGCAATCTCAATAAAGAAGTCCGGACACTCATGGAAGAAAATTCCTCACTGAGACGAGCACTTCAGAAGCTGTCTGTCGTATCTGAATGTGTTAGTGGTGACTGTGCTGTTCCTGGCATTCAGCTGGGGATCGTTCAGTTGCAAATGTATCTACGCCTATCCATTCACAGTATCATTCTGTTGCATCATCATCGTTATCTCAAGTGAGCCGTGCTGCTAATGCTTCTGTTGAGAATGAAAATGAGAAGGAGCGTGCTCGCTCCTTGGTTCTTAGCGGTGTTCCCGAGCAGAAATCTCTTCCCATTCCGCAAAGATTGAGTCATGATTCTAATTTCGTAATGGATGTTCTTTCTCATTTGAATGTAGATTGCTGTCCGGTATCTGTTTATCGTTTGGGCTCGCCGATCCAAGGCAAAAATCGTCTTCTGAAAATTGTTATGCCGTGTTCAGCTTATCAGAGACAGGCGTTGAGGAATCCCTCCCGTCTAAGGTTTTTCCCCGTAAAGGGACTCTATCTCAGGGAGTCCCTGACGAAGGAAGAACGCATCAAAAGAAGGGAGGAATATCGGAGACGTGTGGGGGGTGGTCCTGGTAGGAATGTCGGGCCAGTTTCGCCTTCGAGGGGTGGGACTGAACCGGTCAATGCTACCGTCGGAGCAGCCTCCTCTACGACCTCCTCGTCACACCATGATGAGTCAACGCCGACACCCGTTCAGGGAAACTGATTCATCCTCTCAGGTATCATTGTAGTTCTTTGAAATTTTTCTATGCGAATGTAAGATCTGTCTCAAAAACAAGGAACATATCGACCTGCTTCTCTCTTATAATTACGACATTTATGCCTTTACCGAGACCTGGCTCAAATCTAGTCACTTGGTTTCGTCCTTATTGAGTAATTTCTCTGCAGATTATGAAACCAAGAGGTGCGATCGTGTAAGAAAGTCTGGTGGCGGGGTAATGTTATTAGTGCATCGTAGACTTTCAACATCTGTGGTTTTCTCGGAGTGCGTGGAAAATGCTTATGAGGTACTCTGTGTTGATCTTTACCATGAAAACTCGAGCTTTAGGGTCATTGTTGTATATAGGGCCCCGTCGTGTGATTCTGCAAAACGGAAATGTTAGTAAAGGTCTTGAGCGATTTAGTTGCGTGCGAACTTCACACGATCATTGTAGGAGATTTCAATTTGCCGGACTTCGCTCGGAGGAACGAAGGTGATATGGTGGCATCAAATCTATCTTGTTTAGAGGAGTTAGTTTACTGTTATAATCTGTTCCAATTTGTTCATGAACCTACTAGAGGTCAAAATGTTTTGGATTTAGTGTTCTCCAGCCATGAAACCTTGCTGAAAAATCTTGCAATTCTACCTCCGGTGGGGTTAAGTGATCATAATAGCATATCATTTGATATCCAATGTTGTGAAACAGGTAGTACGCCGGTCTATCGCAGGGTATATGGGAATTGTGACTATGCAGCTGTTTGCGGACACCTAAGCCAAATTCATTGGGTAAGTCTGCTTGAATCGGCCAGTAGCGTAAATGAGAAATACGAAATTTTCTTGTCGGTTATCCATGCAGCTATTGATTTGCATGTGCCGTGGAAGCTTGTGTCCTCCATTAAGTCTATCCGCCTTCCTGCTCACTTGCAAAAATGTCGGAACATCGTGAATATCTCTTTTATGAGGCTAGGCGTACTGGTAACTGGGAAGCATATAAAGAATTTGCAAAAGCTCCATTCTCAGCTGGGAAAATATAATAGTTACCTGGAGAAGAAAAAGATAGAGTCGGGAGATAAAAATTTCTATCGGTATCTAAATTCCAAGTTACAGGAAACGAATAGTATTGGTACTCTCAAAAGGGTGACCTTCTTGCTACTTCGGCATTGGATAAGGCCAACATGTTAGCGGACCATTTCGTGAATCAATTCCAAGCCGATGACGGATGTTGCCCGTCTTCATCATTCGCAGGTATTCAGCCTATGGCAGATTTTCCGTGGTTTCACTCCATGAAATTACAGGAGCTGCTGAAGAGGTGGTCTAGATCTTCCTCGGTCACCCCGGATTTCGTTCCTCTATTTTTCATCCAGAAAATCGCACCTGCTATTTGTGGTCCCTTGGCCTATATATACAACCAGTCTCTTATGTATAGTGAGGTTCCAGCCCGCTGGAAACACTCGTTTGTTACACCAATTCTGAAAAAGGAACCCGCTGCTGATCCAGGAAGTTATAGACCAGTTAGCATAACCTCATTCTTCTGCAGACTGTTTGAGAAGGTCCTAAAAGAGCACATCGTCCTACATCTGTTTTCGAACAACATCATTCCCAGGAGCCAACATGGTTTTGTACCTGGAAGATCGGTAGAAACGAACCTTTTGGAATGCATAAATGATTGGACCGAGGCCCTTGACAAGAAATGCTGTTGCGATGTCATTTATTTTGACTTTGCAAAGGCATTTGATCGTGTCTCGCACTTGAAACTGCTATCAAAACTACGGGATCTGGGATTTCATCCGATTTTGACAGACTGGCTTACCAATTTCTTATCTGGTAGAACGTTTCAAGTGAGAGTCGGGATTGTTATTCCGAGGTGAAAAACATAGAAAGCGGAGTGCCACAAGGGTGTATTATCACCAATATTGTTTAGCATTTTCACAGCGGACATTCCCAGCATTTTTCCAGATAAAAATGTTTCTGTGAAATTTTACGCGGATGATATAAAGCTCTACAAAGTCATTTCTGAGCCATTAGACACCCAAGTGCTGCAGGAGGCGATTAACCTGATGGTTGACTGGGCAAGGGAATGGCAGCTACCTCTAGCTCCGCAGAAAACCGTGTTTATGCGGGTTCATCTGAGTCCGGCGCCTACGGCCCATTCATATACATGTGCTGGTGTCGCGCTCACAGCGGTAGACGCGGTTCGAGATCTTGGCTTTAACTATGA
This sequence comes from Aplectana chamaeleonis, assembly GCA_029168955.1. Classification (NCBI taxonomy): domain Eukaryota; kingdom Metazoa; phylum Nematoda; class Chromadorea; order Rhabditida; family Cosmocercidae; genus Aplectana; species Aplectana chamaeleonis. The sequence goes on along the minus strand of JAPDOI010000380.1, from coordinate 143,907 downwards.
TAGGAAGTTGGATTTTTCTGAGCATGTCAAAATCAAATGTCAGTCGGCTCACAGGCGAATTTTTCAGATTTATAAGGGAATCTCAACTAAAAATAAACAGGTTCTGCTTCGAGCATACAAGACTTATATACGACCCATTGTGGAATCTGGAACAGCAGTTTTCTGTCCGCACAAGAAAAAGGATACTGACGCGCTCGAAAAAGTCCAGAATAGTTTCACTCGCAAGCTGATGATTCGAATCGGTGGTTTCCTGAATTCCAAAATACCCAGGTCCCACATAAGGAACAAATATCTCGGGTTACCAACGCTGAATTCTCGGCGCAGAGTATTTGACCTTTGCATGGTTCACAAACTCCTGGAAAACAGCGGTATTTTCAGGCTTGCACCCTATTTCAAACTGGTCACGTCGAAAACCAGAGGTGAAAAAATGAAAATATTCCTCAGTCGTCCAATTACCAGTGTTAGGGTTAGATCTTTTCCACATAGGGCGGGTAGCGCATACCTGAAAATCGCTAGAAGAGTCACCGGCGCTACTTCCTTGGGCCAGTTTAGGCGACTAGTATCCCAAATAATTCTGAGCTACGAAACTTAACTTTTTCATTTGTTGCTTCTTTCTTGAGATAGATCTTTGTTCATTTGACCGGTAGGGCGTATAGGAGTATCAGAATTTTTGCTCCAGTTTTTTTATTTGGTTGGTTTTGCCTTTTTCCCTGGTTTAGTTGATATAACGTTGTCTTCTCTCCATATCTTCGTTGTATTATCACGCATTTGCCTTAAGTGAGTGTAATAAACATAAACATAAACATAAACATATACGTGCTGTGAGGCTGATATGCGCCTAGTCAGTTCTGATGCGATCGATCAACGTGTTCAATCATGGGCACTGTGGCTCGTTCGTCGTACAAACTCATCGTAGTCAAATCAAAAGCGTATCGTGGCCGAGTGAAACGGCTATGATTGGCGGCACGTGCTTCTCACTTGGACAACGATTAGGCCACGTGGCGCACGGAAAGTACCTGACCGTATCGTCGTGCAGCCGCTTTGTAGTCGAATCGAAAGCCTATCGTGGCCGAATAGGACCCCCCCCCCCCGACTTTCTGAGTACAAGGCCTTCTGGGAACTGAAGTTATGGACCCCCAAAAATTGAGCTAGGAAAGCATGGTGGGCGAGTTGTCCGAGGCTTGGAACATCCGTCTTTTGCAGCCAATGTATGCGAGCTGACCTGAGTAAAGAAAGAAGTTGAGAATGAAGGGAAGAACGGGGCTCTTGATCGGAAACAATCGCTCATCTCACCATCTCGAGTGTTCCATTGTTCACGTCGAGGGGCGGAAAGAGGCCGGACTTGCCCAAAGCAGCGGGGTTTTCCAACTTTTCCGAGCTGTTTTACGGCTCTTGGGTAGCTTTTCCTTCCGTTTCTTCGACGCTGTTCTGCTTCTGAGAGCCACGAGAAGCGTTTGCCACGGAAAATTCGAGGATGAAGTTTATCGTGAACAGTGCCTTTAATAGGCTCCATTAATGTATCTTCTGATTTGAAACTTTTGCCGCAGTCTAGAGTACTGCTACTACATCGTTACGTATAAAAACATTGTTGACTTGTACTGTTATAGAGCTGGTATTGTTGCTATTCGCCATTTTCTTCCTAATACAAAATGTATGAGTTTGTTTCGTGAGCATTTTCATTATTTAACTCTGCCAGAAGCTTTTTCTCGATTGAAAACACCCCACTGTTTTTAAAATTTCTGGCCCGAAAACTTTACGTCCCCGGAAAAACCTAAATTTTGAACATTTTAACGTGCCCCCCGTTGCCCGGCTGGACAGCACCCGCCTGACACTGCTGTCGGCCCTCCGAGACTCCTCGAGTTTCTGTTTTCGTGAGAGTTCAAAGTCATTATAACATGCTATCCTGAGTGTCTAGACGCTTCATTTGCTTGATGGTGCCTGGTGGTATGGCTCATTCCAAAAAGGCAAGTTATATGAGGTTCTATCAGTACTTGCTGAAACTCTAGCATTGTGCCGTCAACACAGATGCTCCTGTTCATCTCCAATTCTATGAAGGCCTTCAAAGCCATAATTTCCTAATTTCTTTCCGCACCATAGTTCACTTATCGATGTATACATTTGTACACTTACATACTTTTAGTTTTTGCAGTGTAAAGTCTGGAAAGAGCAGAATGCGGCTGGCAGTATCGGATCTCGACTTGAGGCGTCTTGAGTTCTGTCTAGGAAAACGCACAAAAGCTATTGGCGGTGTCATTGGTGCCGTTGATTTCTGTTTCCTCACGACAGCATTTGTCAAGTGCCTCCAACTGGTTAAACAATTTGGGTAAGAGAACCTTTGAATTGAATTTTTCGGTTTTACAATGGTATCATTCAACATCAGAGGCACAGTCCAACCTCAGGGGCGATATAAGAAGTCGCCAGGGCACGCCAACATCAAGAAGTCCCTTCGGCACGCCCCTATGACGGCTTTTTGAGGTCACTAGCGGCTAGATCCGCAGTGGGTTTCCATCAACAACTTCGTTCTTTCCTCCCTTCTCACCCTCTCTCCTCATTCAGGTTCGCTCCCGTGTCTGGATTGCGAATGACGAGGAATACAAACCTCAGCCAACACGTCTATGACACTTTCACCACTCAAATCCGGCCCTCCTTCTTAGGGGTCATAACTGCGTCCGTAGAAGGTTTCCAGCAATTCCGAAGTTAGCGTTGTGATCAGCGCGCGACGATCTCCAAATTGAGTGGAAAATCTGACAAGTTGTGCTGTGCCTTTAAAGGCAGGGACCGGGCAGAATCTCTATTTCGAGATTTTCCTCTAAATAGAAGCGTTCGTCACAGGTAGTTCCAAGGAATGTGCGAAACTTCCAAAAATAAAACGGTCTCCTCCAAGTTACTCCAGCCATTTCAGTGAACCAACGTGTCACAGAAGTAAGTCCATCGACTAAGCATTTTTCAAAGCCGCCGAGTAAATATTGGCATACTTTCTATGATAATCATGCTGTGAATACCGTAATTCTTGACTTCAATGCTGTTTTCTCCAAAGAAAGAACTAGGATTTTTCGGTAGGGTCTAAATTTTAACGGAATTCGCCTTCATAGGCACAGTCCATCCTCAGAGAAGAATTTTGTGATTCTCATATAATTTTGCAATAGTGTGTAGTAGGCTTCTCCTGCACAACACTTGCCAGATTTCAATTCCTCCAAAGAGCGGACACCACGGGCCTGACCCTCTTCGGTCACCTCCACAGGCCAGGCCCCTTTCTTTTTTTTTCGAGCTCGATGGCGGCTATGTAGATGGATATACGATTTGCGACCGCGTTTTCAATGTTCTCTTACTTGGCGCACTTCATAGGCAGTCTCGCCATCCTGATTCGTTTTTGCGCATCGGCTCCTAATACAGAGAAATACATACAAGCTTGAGGCAACTCGTTCGCTCAAATTCCGTTTTCAAAATACAGGCGTTTTTAAGGAACCATGACTGCGTTTGTAGCGACTTTGAGCGATTTTAAAGATAACATTGTGATCTGTTCAGCTTGGAGAGATTTCCACGCTGATCACAATGACGTCTCCAGAATCGCTCAGAACCCTTTATGAACAGGGTTATGGGCCCTCAAATGTAGTGAATTTGAACATCGAGACGTTTGTGGATGAGTTGTCGCGGGTCTGTTCTTTTTTCTCTTCATTCGCCGCTATCGTTCCGGATCAGATGACAGTATAAAGCTAGACCAATAATAAATAGAAGAACATAGATTTCATTAAGAATCCATCTCGTATTGTGTCTCTTTTGAGAGCGAGAAATTGTCGATGGGCGTTACCCATTTTTCTTTTCTGGAGGCGGGGTCTACTTTTCCGTGCGTTTTCTTGCTTACTTGAGGGAGATGAGATTTCGCGCCTGGTTGGGTTGCTATAAACAGCGGCCGGAGTATAATATAAAAAATTACATCTGAGTTTGGACTGTGCCTTTAAAACCAATGTACGCGCAGGAAACAATACTCTATTTTTTCATGTTTATGAGTGAGTGTAATCTCCAGTTGACAGTAACGCCGATCTGTTTGCATATAATTCCCTGTTGAGTGTTTCAAAGTATTAATAGTAAGTAAAAGCCACTCAGTTTTTCGACTGTTACAGATACAGCCCGTTGGCCACATCTGCGTGCTTTTCCATTGGAATATTGTACACATCGCACATGATTGCTATTTTTGCCTACTGGTATGGCATCACTAGGGAACTATCGTCGTGGATCGTGCCTAAAATCGTGCTGAAGTGCACAACAGTGATTCTATTGATAGCGATCACTGCTATCCTGTCCTACTTCATCATCAATAACCCTCGATATATTGGCCAGGTGATAGCGCGCGGCCTAAACGCGGATTACCTTGACCATAAAAGTAAGTCACTAAATCTTTGATAAACTCTGCGCTGTAAGATCTCTAAAATGTCAAGGGCCGTATACAGGTTTATCGCTTTCAGGTGCTATAGATGTCGGTACTGTAGCGCTGGTTACGGCATCAGCTGGCTTGGCTGTTGGACAGATATGGCTCCTCATGTTACTCATCGGCTGCTACAGAGACACACGTAAAAAGGAGCTACATCGAATGCTGGAAGACGCGCTGATCAAAGAAAAACAATGTGAAGAGAAACGGCGGAGAAAGGAGAAGGAAAGAGCAAATGATGGCTTGTACACGACTTTTATCTGATAGTACTGTACCTACAGTACACGGGAACGGAAAAGGGCGATTGTGCGGTTGCGTATTTCCACTAAGCATACTGGAGGTCGCGCAATAATCGACGGCCTAATTGTATTTTTTCCGCTTCTTGAAGAAAACACACCGCACACGTTGAGAAACGATAATGTTCTCCCTCGCCACACATTATCAATATACCTGAAGTCATTATCACGAGCACACACAGGAATAATGAGAAAAAAATGGAAAAAAATTCATTTTGTCCTGTTATGTCCACGTAAACCAATGATAAGATTTTAGGTTCATTGATAATATTAACACCTTTTCCGAACGTTCCCGACTTTTTTCTTCAAAGTTCAGGAGAAAATTAAAAAATTGTCGTCGATCATCACCCAAGCAACAGTATGCTTGGTGTACATACGCAATCGCACGATCGCCTTTTCCGTTGCCGTGGAGTGTACAGTATTCATGCAGAGGCTGTTTAGTAGTTCTGATAAGGTTTTTAGGGTGAGAAGTATAGCCTAGATCATTCATTTCGAGCCGGTCGGAACAAGGCTTAGCGGGCTTATCATGTGAAAATCTCCTTATCACTGTTATATTTCGCTATCACCGACCGCTCCGCTGCTTATTCCGCTCGGACTCATCCGAGCAACCTTGGCTTCAAATGGAGTAATAACACTCCATCCTAATTACATATTTCACTAGGTGCACTACTTGTATTTCTATACGTGTCTAGATTTGGTAAATATTAATTCAGAGATGGGTTGGCTTGACTTACTTGACTTAATCGGTTGGCTTTCGCCTGACGCGGTCATTCCGCATCTTCACCGAGGTGTGCCGTCCTAGTAGTCAGCCGTGTCCATTTTTCACGATCTTCAGCCACAACTAGAACACATTCCATCCAGCTGTAACTATTCCATTTCCTGCGAAACGAAACATTGCGCCTGAACTGTCTTTCGATGCCGAGTGATTTCAAATCCTCTTCAACAACATCCGTCCAGAACTTTCGCCTACGCCCAGGTGGCCGTTTCCAGACAGGATTTGGAAGCATTCTTAAAGCATGTTGTGCGAGACGATCCGGCGTTCTTCTTAGTATATGCCCGAGCAGTCAAAGTCGACTTTCCATTGCTGCTTGAGATGGCGTTAGGAGATGCTGGCACTTCCCTTGTGTCAAGCGTTGACGTACTGCGTCGATTTCCTTGTAAAGGTCTTCGTTATGGCATACACGCGGCAAGAAATATCCAAGCAAACGCCTAGAAAGCTTCCTCTCCGTGCAATCCAACCTTTCCATCTGCGTCTTCGGCGCTCCCCAAGTCTCCGATCCGTACATCATGAGATCAGAGATGGGTTAATACATACATAGTATTCCTTGCGTTGTAGCCCGTACAGGTTTAGAGATGAGTCGTGCCTTATTATTTTCATTTGTAGGTGGAAATAAAGCTTTAGAAGAAGAATTCAACTTGTTATTGCCGCTCACTTCCTAGTTGCACGATATTGCTATGGATGCTTAAATTATTCGTCATTCGAATATTCGAATTTCGAATATTCGTTCGTTCGAAAATAAAAATTAACGAAATAATTCGAAATTCGTTCGTTCAAAATAAAAAATGAACGAATTTTTTCGAAATTCGTTCGTTCGAAATAAAAAATGAACGAATTCATTCGGAATTCGTTCGTTCGAAATAGAAAATGAACGAATTTATTCGAAATTCGTTCGTTCGAAATAAAAAATGAACGAATTTATTCGAAATTCGTTCGTTCGAAATAAAAATGAACGAATTTATTCGGAATTCGTTCATTCGAAATAAAAAATGAACGAATTTATTCGAAATTCGTTCATTCGAAATAAAAAATGAACGAATTTATTCGAAATTCGTTCGTTCGAAATAAAAAATGAACGATTTCATTCGAAATTCGTTTGTTCGAAATAAAAAATGAGCGAATTTATTCGAAATTAGTTCGTTCAAAATAAAAAATGAACGAATTTATTCGAAATTCGTTCAATCGAAATAAAAATGAACGAATTTATTCTAAATTCGTTCATTCGAAATAAAAAATGAACGAATTTATTCGAAATTCGTTCGTTCGAAATGAAAAATGAACGAGTTTATTCGAAATTCGTTCGTTCGGTCTCTTTTTGAAAAGTCCCCACTCTAATACATACCATTTTTGAGTACTGTTTCTCACAAGATGGGTGGAAATTTTGGGCGGTCTTGTATGAAAGTGTTGAAACATTTATTGCTGCCGCGCCGCTCAGCGGCAGACTCTGAGGGGCTATTGAGATTTCTGAACGCCAGCGCGTGACGCGCCGGCGTGACGTTGGAGTAGGATTATTTTCTATCTCCGACACGCGCGTGATACGCGTAGAGTGGCTATAAATACTCCAGCGGCAACGCTATAGCGGAGACATATAAAGCTGGCCGGAACTGTAAGAAATTTATGCATGTGTAATGATAAAAGTGACGCGAAATCCGGTATAGACCTTGCCGCCACAGCGGAGTGGGGGTAAGGGGTCGTTTACACTTCCACCGCCGGGCGGCGCGGCGATGTGCATTTCTATAATATTGATCGTGCCGCGCCGCGTGGTCAACATCGTAGAATTGCACCTCGCCGCGCCGCTCGGCGGTGGAAGCATAAACGACCCCTAAAGCCTAGTTTTGACTGCAGGTGGTCGCTGCGGCCATGCGAGAGACAACTGTTCCTTTTTCTTCGCGCGTAATGGAAAGCCGCTCTAATTGTGATCGTTTCGTGGCAAACGTCCTACATAGCTGGGTCGCGGCGACGAAATCCTATGTTTTACTGCTTCGCTGCTGGAGGAGCGATTCTCAATGGAGTGATTGCCAGCGAATGACACGTTTCGTCTAGTGAATATTGACCCTTTCACATGATAAGATCAGTGTTTACGAGTCGAAACGTGTTATTGATAACTACCAGCCATTATTTTCACTGATTGATTGAATTTCTTCGATCATCCGTGAGGCTATGCACTATGAACAGAATCGCTGCCGCTGCTACATCGCTGCAGCAGCGGGTGTGAAATCGCTGTGATGAAAAACAGCAGCGATGCAGTCAAAACTAGGCTTAACGCGCGTGCCGCCTGAGGTTGAGAAGTATGAATAATCGGGCCCTACATCGTTGACCGCAGTCGCCGCGAGCAACCCTTCTGCTCGCAGCTGATCCCCACGCGTTCGAGACGACCTATGCTGTGCGCGGCTTACTCTTTCACGAGGAAGTATGATCAAAATGTGTTTCGTTATAAGCGGGCACATGAAAAGAAACCACATATGGTTAGGTCGCTGATTTGATTCCTCAAGAAAAACATTTAAATTCAAACCGCGGCGGTTTAAATCTCTCCAGCGGCTGGCTGAAAATTACCAGCCAGCCGCCGGTGAGGTTTAGGCCGCAGCGCCAGCTGCGGTTTGAATTTAAATGTCTTTTCTTGAGGAAGCTAGCCACGGACATAACCGTACATACAGTGCGTTCAGAAAGTATAGGGACACCCCCGAAAATCGAGGTTTCCAATGAAACTTTGTGTTTGGTGATTAATACTGTTCATCAATGAATTCAGCATCATGGAAAACCTGTGTTTGATTATTTATATAACAATTGTGAAATTTTGTAAGATTTTATCTCAACTTTTGGAATTTTCCGCCTTTCAGAAAGTATAGGGACACTCTTCGAAAAGTCATATTTTTTAATCCAAACAAAATTTCCCGTTGCAAGTTCGCTACATAAACTCAAGATGAGTACATGTTATATCCTTATTCCTAAAATGGCTCGTGGTACTGCTCTAACTGCTGCTGAACAAGCTTAAATTCGTGCGCTCAGCGTTGCCTGGTTGAGCCAACGTCGAATCGCTACCCAGCTCGGAAGGTCTGTCAACTGTATGAACCAGTTCCTGCGAGATCCAGATTCCTACGGTACTGCAAAACGTACTGGACGGCCGAAGAAGATCAGCAATCAAGATTCGCGGAGAATTATTCGGCACTGCTCCAACAGCACACTGTCGCTGAACCAGATTAAGTCTGAATTGTCGCTCAGTGTTTCGAAAACGACAGTCTGGAACACCATAAATGACGACAAAAACATTGTTCGACGAGTGATGAAGAAGGCCCCGTCGTTATCTGCAAACCATAAAGAGGCTCGACTTGAATCCGCAAAGAGGAACATGGCAACGGATTGGGCAAAGGTAAGGCAGTATCATAAAATCCGGAAAAAATCGAGAAATGACGCAAAAAAATTAGGTTATCTATTCCGACGAGAAAAAATTCAGTCTTGACGGACCGGATGGTGCTCGATCCTACTGGCGAGATCTGCGCAAGGATCCATTGATTTTCAGCAGACGGAAGTTCAGCGGTGGCTCGCTGATGTGTTGGGGAGCATTCAGTATCGAAGGTATTTTGGAATTGGCCTTCACTTCTTGTCGCATGAACTCGGAGGAATATCAAGAAACTCCTCGCACACATCTACTGCCATTTTTGTCCGGAACACGACGTCAGCGTTTCACTTTCCAGCAAGACAGCGCGGCGGTAAATGTGTCCAGGTCTACAAAAACCTAGTTTTTACGTCATCGAATCCGTTCGTTGGAATGGCCCGCGTGTAGTCCAGATTGTAACCCGATAGAGAATATCTGGGGCATACTTGTGCGCCAGGTTTATGCCAACAATAAGCAGTACTGAATGGTAGATGAGCTGAAGGTCGCTATCCTCGAAGCGTGGGCCAATCTGGATGAAACTTCATCGCCAATTTGATCAATTCTATGCCAAAGAGAATTTTTGAGATCATTGCTATTGTTGGTGCAGCTATTTCATTTTAGATTGTGGTGAGCGCGTAGCGCTCACCAGATTTGGCTTTGACTCGCCATCGCGCAACCCCGCCATCTCAGTATCAAGGTCCAGAGTGAACGTAGAGAAACCGTTTTTTGCACTTATTAGATCTCAAAAAGTTAAACACATGCTCAAAAAAAATGGTTTGGAACGGATCCCTGGTGTTCGAGAAAAATTGTCAAAACCACGTGATTTTGGTTGAAAAAGTGTTAATCTTCTTTTTTTTCAGTCGGCGTGCACGATCTTGCTGGAAAACTTATCGTTGAGCTAGAGAGCTCATTTTTGGCCAGTTATGTTTGCATAACTGGCCAAAAATGAGCTCTCTAGCTCAACGATAAGTTGATTATGTTTGCACCTAGCTCCTGTCAAATTTTGAAGTTGGTTGCTCAATTTTGAGGAACCTCAAAAATTGAGGGTCAAGGAAGACAAAAACACGTAAACATGTTATTATAAACCATCCGAAGTTTACTCATTCGTAAAAATGAACTAATGAAATAAACACTGTTAGGCAACGATCAGACTTCGTCGAAAAACCTGCTGAGTCCGACTGAGTCCGGTTGCCCCCAGCGCCAACCGACTCCTCTGCGAAACACGCAATTGATAGTGACGATTATCACCTCAGCTGTGAATCGGAACGTGTTTGGTGGCTGATTTTTCTTGTTTTCAACATGTCTGAATCTGAATTCCGTATCAGCAGCAGGTGGGGCAGAGCACAGACGACGAGAGTCGAGATGCGGCGGGACTCGGCAGGTCGCAGTCGGCCGAAAAAAAATGCACCCAAATCACGTGAGAAACACCTATATCGACCGAGTGGGGTGATGATGATTTCGGTGGGACTCAGTGGGACTCAGTCGGACTCAGTCGGTGCATTGGCCCCGCCCTTGTACGCATGAGAACCATCAGTATCGAGCGGGGGGATTGCGGTGGGCATCAGACGGTCGCAGTAGGACTCAGTAGGTTGATTTTTTTGCACCCATTTCCCACGAATTCGGTGCGTATCGACCCGGTGGGACTCAGTAGATCCACCGACTATGACGGGGCCTTACTGATAGGCTTTTGCTCAGAATTGAACGCTTCCTGAGACGGGGCAACGCTTCAATCAATACGGCGGGATCTCTGAAGTACTTTTTGGGTAACTCAGAAGTGCGAAGCAGAACGCCGTAGATAGTTTGCGGGACCCCAGCAGGAGTGCGCAAGACGCCGTAGAAAGTGTGTGGGACCCAAGTGGGAATGCGCCGAACGCCATAGAAAGTGTGCGGGACCCGAATGAGATTGCGTCGGACGCCGTAAAAGTGTGCGGGACCCAAGTGGGTGTTCGCCCATGCCGAAAATTCTTTCCGCATTGCTACCGTAACCATTCTTAAACAAAACATGATAACGAGCGATAACACACGCTCATAACATTCGCGGCATAAAAGGGCGGAGGAGCGGTATGCATTCATTCACACACCGCTCTCTTCGAAAAGCCGCTGGGAAGTGGCTGAGGAGGTCGAAATTGTGCAAACATGGTTGTTGGCTACTACGATGTGCTCATATCCAAGCTGACACTTAGAAATTTGTTTGAAAAAATTTGAAAAAAAAGGTTTAATTACCCAAGTTTGAGGATTATCGGTATCTGAAGATTGGCCACGCCGAGCGGTTGGTTCTCCTGCTCCGTCCTACATTCCACTCCTCATTATCGATATTCTGACGTCGTTGGCCGATTTATCGTGCTGGTTGGCCTCCGGATACTGCTGTGCTCATAGTGGCAAGTGGGTTCCAATAACGTCTTAATTTGCCACTAGGAAAGGTAATCCTTTTCCTCCACATCGATTAGTGTCGCCTTCCTGTGCTGTAAATCGAACTGTGTGGTGATCTGTTGATCTTTCACGTACGTCATGCCGGGAACTCAAGCTACAACGCCTGTTGGAATGGCTAAGGGAAAGAAGACTCGTATGGAAACACCAGGAAGTCCAGAATCGCCGCTATCTGATGGTCTTCAGGCTATGATTGCGGAAATCGCCCGGCCGCCTCGTGTCACACAGTGTGTCAGGCAGGTCATCGCAGCAATGGCTGACGAGGCTGGAGTCGTTTTAAACTTGAGAATGTTAGCTTGAAGAAAGAGATTGCTGATTTGCGTAGTAATTTCCCACCATTGCCGTGTATGGATAGTAATAACTCTGTAGCTTCCTCTCATCCTGTAACTAATCTCGATCCTCCTAAGCAGTCTTTGCCTTATTAGGAAGTAGAAAGGTTGCGGTCTGTTGTTATTAGCGGCATCCCGGAGAGTAAATCCCGTAGTTCTAGGGAGCGTGTGTCGCATGACTTTAATAATGTGTTTAATATACTGGATTTCATGGCAATTGAATGTGACCCTACATCAGTTTATCGTCTAGGAAAACCCCTGCAGGGCAGAGATAGGCTGCTGAAGGTGGTTTTACCTGCCAGTGTTTTTCAACGGATGGCTGTTAGCCGGGCGGCACGCCTTCGCTACTACTCTGGGAGGGGGATTTACCTGAGGGAATCTCTCCCTCCCGAAGAGCTGGAGCGAAGGAGGCTGCTGCGGAAACCTCGGAACACGGCTTCTGGGGCAGGCTCTGTTGCTCCGCCAGCAGGTCCACCTCCTGCTAAGGGTCGTAGTAGTACTTCTCCGTCAGCACCTTCTGGCAATCAGGAAAGCTGAGAGCCAATCCTCGGTATTTTCATAGTACATTGAAGTGTTTCTATAGCAATGTGAGGTCAATTGCGAAAAACTCGGTTTACATAAGCTATGTGCTGGGAAACAACTATGATATTTATGCATTTACTGAGACTTGGCTGAAACCTAGTCATTCTATGCCATCTTTAATAGGTAGTCTGACCGCTGAGTACGATATACTGCGTTGTGGTCGACCCAAAAAACGTGGAGGTGGTGTGATACTACTTGTCCACCGAAGGTTATCTGCTAATACTATATTTTCCGAATCTGTAGAAAATCCGTATGAAGTACTTGCAGCCAATATTCTCTACGAAGGCTACAGTTTCAGATTTATTTTGGTATATAGGACTCCAAATTGTCTTGTTCATTCCACTGAACAACTTGCCAAATTACTCAGTGGCTTGACTGCCTGTGAAAAAGATACGGTGATTGTCGGTGACTTCAACATGCCAGAAGTAGATTTTCTTCACAGGGATGACACTGACGCTGCTCATTTGTCTCCTTTGGAGGAGCTAGTCTTCTGTCATGACCTTGTGCAGCATGTGCATGAACCCACAAGGGGTAATAATATACTCGATCTAGTGTTCTCTAGTAGTCTCGCGTTTGTTACTGATACTAAAGTGCTGCCTCCTACTGGCCAGAGCGATCATTACAGTATATCCTTCGATATACAGTGTTGCCAAAGTCAGACTGCTCCAATCTTCCGCAGGGTGTTTTCGGGTTGTGATTTTAGAGAAGTCTGCAATTATCTAGCTCAATTGCGCTGGATTGATCTTTTTGAATCGCAGTCGAATGTAAATGACAAATACGAGCTATTCCTGTCAATTATTCATGCCGCTATTGAAGCACATGTTCCCTTTAAAATGGTCTCATCTGTGAAGTCAACCCGCCTACCTGGGTACTTACAAAAAATGCTTGAGCACCGAGACTGTTTGTTTCATGAAGCTAGAAGAACCAACAACTGGGGAACATATAAGGAGTTTGCCACAAAATTCGCTGCTCAGCTTGCTAAATATAATTGTAATGCTGAGAAAAAGGTTATCGAATCTGGTGATAATCAGGGGTTTTACAGATATTTGAATAATAAAATTCAGCAAAAACGGCACATTGGTTGTTTGAGAAGTAGGAATGTTTTAGCGACAACTCCTATCGACAAGGCTAATATGCTTGCCGACCAGTTCTCTGCTGCATTTCAAAAAGACAATGGGTTCATCGATGAATCATTCTCTCCTGACTGTGAGCCAATGCTGGATTTCCCGTGGTTTGTTCCTAGAAAGGTTCATGACTCGATAACCAAATGGCCCAAGTCTTTCTCCGTTACCCCCGATCAAATCCCGCTTTTCTTTATTAAGGAAGTGGCATGTGTTATTGCAGGGGCTTTATCTTATTTGTTCAATCAGTCACTAATGTATGGTGAAGTGCCAAGAAGGTGGAAGCACTCGTTTGTAACCCCTGTTTTGAAAAAGGAGCCTGCTTCTAATCCTGAAAACTATCGGCCAGTTAGCATCACGTCCATCTTTTGCAGAGTTTTCGAAAAAGTTTTGAAGCAACATATAGTCATGCATCTTGCCTCTCAGAACATTATACCAAGGAATCAGCATGGATTCGTTCCGGGGCGATCGGTCGAGACTAATCTTTTGGAATGTTTAGATGACTGGTCAGCAGCTATTGACAGGAAGAGCGTTAGTGACGTCGTTTACTTTGACTTTGCGAAAGCATCCGACCGAGTGTCTCATGCGAAGCTTCTTTTCAAACTGAACAAAATCAAGATTCATCCTGTTCTTTTGAAGTGGATAACTGAGTATCTAACCGACAGAAGCTTTCAGGTCAGAATTGGAGGGGTTTATTCTGAGGTGAAATGCGCTGAAAGTGGGGTACCTCAAGGTGGCGTCCTGTCTCCCATTTTGTTCAACATTTTCACTGCAGACTTGCCTTCAGTCCTTGAAACTTTCGGAGTAAACTGTAAAATGTATGCTGACGACATCAAAATCTATAGGACCATATCTACGTCAGATGACACAAATCCCTCCAGCTCGCTGTAGATGAGATATGGAAGTGGGCAGGGTCATGGCAGTTACCGCTAGCTCCGCAGAAGACCATTTTCATGCGAGTAGGAACGGTGGAATCCATTCCGGAAACCTCATACTTAGTAGGTGCAACTGATATACCTCGTGTGGAGTTTGTTCTTGATCTAGGCTTCCACTACAGTGATAAACTTGAATTCTCCAAACATATTCAAATTCGTTGTAAAATGGCTCTCTCTAGAACATTCCAGCTTTTCAAAGGATTGTCCGTTAAAAACAAAAACATTCTTCTCAGAGCTTACAAGACTTACATTCGACCAATTTTAGAATCGGGTACTACTGTGTACTACCCAAGAAAAGTAAGGGATATACAGGCGATTGAGAAGGTTCAGAATAACTTTACGCGAAAACTACTAGTTAGAGTGGGTGGTTTCTTGTATTCCAAAATACCTAGAGCTGGAATCAGGAATAAATACCTAGGTCTTCCGTCACTTGAGGCGCGACGTCAAGTATCGGACTTGTGCATGGTCTATAAAATGTTGCACTACTCGGGTATCTTTGGAAATCATAACTTTTTCAAATTACGTCATTCCCATACAAGAGGAGGAGGAACCAAGCTCATCTTGGAGCGCCCTCGCACTGCTTTGCGGCGAAGCTTCTTCGCGTTCAGAGCGGGTAGTGCGCACCTTAAAATGACTAAGAGTATCACTCCACCACTATCTCTGAGTCGATTCAAACGTCATGTGGTAAACTTGATACAAAAACCGAATCCAGCGATCATACCGTGTGATTGACCTGGCTGCGTTTTTGTTTCTAGGGCTTAGCTTTATTTGTTTTCTGAAAATGGTTGTATAGTGGTTTGCGTAATTAGTGTTTGTTTTTTTTTCTCTCACGTTTGCCTTATGCATTCGTAATAAACTTATACTTATACTTAAAGGAGGGTTACGGTAGCCCTGCGGAAGAAATGATCGGCATGAGCGTGCTTGTGACCCAAATGGGTGTGCGCAGAACGCCGTAGAAAGTGTGTGGGACCCATATGAGAGTGCGCCGGACGCCGTAGAAAGTGGGCAGGACAGCAGGGCGATTTTGCAGGATGTCACAGAATGTGCGCAGGACATTAGTGGGAGCGTACAGGATGTCATAGAAAGTGTGCAGGACATCGATGGGAGTGTGCAGGACGTCATAGGAAGTGTGCAGGCCATCAGTTGGAGTGCACAGGACGTCACACATAGAAGGGGGGGGCAGGCCATCAGTGGGTTTACTTTCAATTAACACCACGAGGCATAAATTATGTTAGAAAGGAAACCTTCAGGAAAAAATAAATGAAATTCCTGAAAGTTTAGGTTCCTGGCAAAAGTAGTAGTATGGCCATTTTTTCGAAAAAAATAGAAATATGCTCAGTTAAAAGGGGAAGGTAAAGAAAATGGGAAAAGTTTTGAAATATTGCCGGGAACGATTTGGCTTAAAATAATTTGATTTTTGGGAAATGTAGTGAAATAGTTGAAAGTATGATTTGGCAGTCGAGTTTGAACCAACTATTGATAAGAGCTGTGCAAAACGAGAGATCGCATTGTATGAGCTTATCCGTAGAACAAATCAAAGCGAAATCACGCGTGATAAGGCAAGCAGTAAAAGTTCCTTCGGGAGCTGTAACGCGGCGGTCAGCTCATGTTAAGTAAGCTCAACTGTTTGAGCTATGGTGCGCGTGATTTTGCTTTATATGTTCTACGGATAAGCTCATACGACACGATCTCTCGTTTTGCACAACTCTTATCAATAGTTGGTTCAAACTCGACTGCCAAATCATACTTTCAACTATTTCACTACATTTCCCAAAAATCTAATTATTCTAAGCCAAATCGTTCCCAGCAATATTTCAAGACTTTTCTCACTTTTTTCCCTTCCCCTTTTAACTGAGCATATTTCTAATTTTTTCGAAAAAATGGCCATGCCAAATCTTTACTTTTGCTAGGAACCTAAACTTTCGGGAATTGTATGTTTAATTCTTTCTTTTTTCAATAACTTTTGTTTTTGTGTTGTGTCCCTATACTTTCTGAACGGCGAAAAAATCTGAACTTTGAAATAAATTCTTGTAAATTTGCTCAGCTGTTATAAAAATGAACAAATAGAGGTTTTTCACCTTATGAATCCATTTATAAACAGTATTGGCAGCCAAATATAACATGATTTTGAACACCTTGATTTTCGGAGGTGTCCCTCTACTTTCTGAACGCACTGTATGTTTAAATCTCACCGGCGGCTTGCGGCATGGTAAGCTGATCAGCTGTGCTCTTCTCTCGACCTGAGGCCGGATTCATCATTGAAAAACGGGTTAGCGCCTGCCCTGGGTTCGCCAGACCTGGGTTCGGAAATTGGGTTTGGGTTGCATAACCCAGCACCTTTGATTCATCAGCGCAAATGTTGGGTTGGTTGCCCAAACCCATTTTTTGTTGACACGAGAGGCGTCTGCGAATGCACAACGTACTGTGCTTCTCTGGGCCGAATTCCGGTCCGCAATTGCGTCTCGACACGCCTTGCGGTCGCGCGCATTTGAGTCGGAATAGCTTCCAGCGCCGCAGCCGCCGATCTGTTGACTCTACGTGGCTTTTAGAAACTGGAAAATAAACAAAAGTGGAGAAAACTGTATAAAAAAGTCATATCGAGTCGGCTTTGGCGCTGGAAACTTGGCTGCGGCCGCATTGCGTGTCGAGACGCAACTGCGGACCGGAATTTGGCCCAGATAAGCACAGTATTTTCGCGACGTCTATCTCGAATTTGCCGTTCAATCAATACTCAAATTCATTTTTGGCTAACTCCATATATCGCATTTTCACCTTCTCTTGCAGCTAGTGTTGAATTCTCCTTCTGGTAGTCACTGTTTTTAATAATTTCTTCATATTTTTCCGTGGTTTAAATTTTCGCGTTCTTCTGTGAATTTATGTATTTTTTGAATTTGCCAAAACTTCCATTGCTGTCTGGAGCCAGTTGTAGCCCATATATGGAAAGACTTCGTTCAAATATGTCCTGTTGTTCCAAATTCAAGCTGCATCCGAAAATATTGCGTCGCGTAGCATATTTTTTGCGTTCCACCATAACCCTATTCTTCTAAAAATGATTTTCTAAAGGGGAGTGATAATAAATTTATCGTTATCAAGCTTCGAATAGAATATCCTGAAGTGTTTTGCTTTTTTTCCAGTCGACCTTATAGGGAAATATGGAGTACACTATGGGTAAATCAAATGCCTTTCTCGATATTTGAAAGTAGTGGCGTGTTGAAGTAGGTGCACCGTACCTAGTAAAGCAAGACATTATAGTTATGTATGCACGCACCTGAAATAACACACTGCAGTGGCTATATATTCAAAAAGAAAATGTAGAACAGAATCAATTCTGCAAAACAGAACGGTCCGGGCCTGAGAAAACCTTTCAATGGATGCAGTTTGTTTTAAAAAATTCATTAGAACATATTCTGACAAAGTTTTCCCTTATATCGATCGCATCTGGTTTCCCACAGCTCCGAAAGGAAGAACCTCCTTCTTGTACGATTTCTGAGATAAAATGAAAACCTAAGCGGACAGAAGAATAAAAAGAAAATGAAACTCAAAGGAAGGGAAGATTGGTAGAACTTCAAAGAAAATTTTAAATTGGATGAGAAATGAACACTAGCTAAATCACAATAGCGCAGAAGAATGCTATGAGAGGCTGGCGGTAGCTAAAATCCGAGTATTGAAAGAAGGGAGACAATGAAAGATGATGACGGAAATATGAAAGGAAAGGAAAGACGTCAAGCTTCATTGGAAGTCTCAAGATTCTAAAAGGCTCGAAAATGTATAAAAGCTTCCCAGCCAGCATTTGAGTCGATAATTTTTAGGTAGCTCATCAAAAACGAAGTCGAAAACAGATTCTGACAATTTGTCCAATCACGTATATAAGTAGTAAGAGCACTAATAATAAGTGGTTTTTGGAAATCACAGCACATTTCTGAAATTGGCGCTAGAGCGTGCTATTCAGCGCTATTTAGCTGCTCATTTTGGGTTGGGTTGCGTGAACCCTCGCTCCCGCCTCGGGTTGCGCGAACCCAAACCCAAACCCATTTTCCGATGGGTTATTAAATTAATGAATCCCAAAAAATTGGGTTGCGCCGGCGCTGAACCCAACCCAAATCGGCAAACCCAGGGTGCGTGCAATGATGAATCCGGCCCCTGAGTCAAATGCGAGCCGGCGTACGCGATTGCCGCCCCAGCCGCGGGTGAGATTTAAATGTTTTTTTCTTGAGGAAGCAAGCCGCGGACCTAACTATACATGTTCGAGCACAAGAAAGCGAACGACATAGCATCTCTTTTGCATATAAAACAGCGATCAACTCCGTCAAACGAAGTGGACCAGCGTGATACTTCCAACTATAGAATAAGGGCTACCTTGCCTGTCCTCAGCACGCGTCCACTGAATCCTGCAATGTCTGTTAGGAGCGCGAAGGTGTAAGCGGCAAAATGATAGTTACAGTAAGCCAATGTCAGTAGAAAAAGCTCTGACCTGTTTGTGTAATGGTTTCAATAACATGATAGCTTTGAGATGGAAACCAGCGATGTTCATTTCATCTTCGACGGTTTCTCGCACTGGACTTGTCCAATACAAGCAAGAAGAATGGCGCCGTAAATGCCTCTGTTGTCACGGAACACTTGGGGTTTTCCTTGATGAAACCTATTCGTTGCAGTACCCAAGAAGAAGCTGATCCATCACATAGTGCGGACCCTCTCATGCCCGTCCATCACATGACGGCTGCAGAACAAGGTCATGCGATTGGAGTTATGGTCGCGGTATGGAAGTTATCCAGTATTCTTTCATACCTTTCATGGCCTTTAGTTTTGCTTACAGGTTATTGTTTCCTTTATAGTCATAGTCGCACTAATTTACGTACTTCGCCTAATATGGTTTCACTACACTACAGATAACTCAGTAGGTGATGCATTCATAGGGAGGTTATTTTGGAAGCAAAAGACACTTCGAATGTTAAGGAAAAATCCTTCACGCTGACTTCGTTATCCGAGCCGATAGAGAAAACATCAAAGAAGAAGGACAAGAGCAAGAGAAAAAAGAGCGAGGAGAGCGAACGCGATCATGGTAGAGCATCTGCAGAAAGGTCTGTCGATGAATTTCCAAGCAATGTTCAGAACATTTTCAGATTTTTTTTAAAGCTTGAAACCCATACTTGATAACATCCGCACTGAGGAGGCATTCTTGCATCACCATCGTAGCCCTCTTCAGACACTATAGCAGCTCGAATGAACTGTTGCAATTAGTATTATACCCTTTAATGTACAAGTTTATAATTTGCCAACGGCACAAAATTCTCAAAGAAGTGTAGAAGTTTTTCTTTCCAGAGTTTTCCATGTTGAGAGCCTGATATCGTGATATCTTTATCACCAATGAAGCTGCTTCTCTACTCCTTACTCTGAGGACTACTCTGAGCTTTAGACACTTAGACTCTGTTTCATTCCAAGTGAACTCATGTTTTCGGTTATCACAGCGCGGAGCGGTGGCTTTTTCGTCGAAAACTATTTATCACTAGTTATATTTCACCGAGGCCCACCGCTCCGCTGCTGGTGATAATCGAAATCAACAGGTCACTACGGCTGTACCAGAGCTTACCTCTGGAGAAAGGCCAGGTGTGAATGTTACGCACCGCTCTTCATTTCTTTACTGGAGGAGAAATGCCGGACAGCACCAATCGCCAGCATAGCCGTCAAATAATGCGTTGTGGTGCGTGGTATGCACCTGCACACACCGCTCCCAGCTACGCCTATATTGTAATTCACGACCCCCTGACTCAATTCAAGACTAACTGATCGCAATTCATTAATGAGAATGAAAATTTTAATAGCATTGAGGATTTCGGCTGTTCTCCGTGAATTTCGAGGTCGAAACTCTCTAAAAATCATTTCTAACCCTATTTGGACGGTGCTTAGGGAAGGAAATCTCCTGCGTGGGACTAAATCTGTCGTGTATCGGGTGTTTCGGGGGTGGAAATCAGTTTGAACCCTATTTGGACGGTGCAGCCTGCGGCTGCACCGTCGCTTAGGGGAGGAAATCCCCTGCGTGGAGGCTAAATCTGTCGTGTACCGGGTATTTCGGGGGTGGAAATCAGTTTGAACCCTATTAGGACGGTGCAGCCTGCGGCTGCACCGTCGCTTAGGGGAGGAAATCCCCTGCGTGGAGGCTAAATCTGTCGTGTATCGGGTGTTTCGGGGGTGGAAATTAGTTTGAACCCTATTTGGACGGTGCAGCCTGCGGCTGCACCGTCGCTTAGGGGAGGAAATCCCTGCGTGGAGGCTAAATCTGTCGTGTATCGGGTATTTAGGGGTGGAAATCAGTTTGAACCCTATTAGGACGGTGCAGCCTCGGCTGCACCGTCGCTTAGGAGGAAATCTCCTGCGTGGAGGCTAAATCTGTCGTGTATCGGGTATTTCGGGGTGAAAATCAGTTTGAACCCTATTTGGACGGTGCAGCCTGCGGCTGCACCGTCGCTTAGGGGAGGAAATCCCCTGCGTGGAGGCTAAATCTGTCGTGTATCGGGTATTTAGGGGGTGGAAATCAGTTTAAACCCTATTAGGACGGTGCAGCCTCCGGCTGCACCGTCGCTTAGGGGAGGAAATCCCCTGCGTGGAGGCTAAATCTGTCGTGTATCGGGTATTTAGGGGGTGGAAATCAGTTTGAACCCTATTAGGACGGTGCAGCCTGCGGCTGCACCGTCGCTTAGGGGAGGAAATCCCCTGCGTGGAGGCTAAATCTGTCGTGTATCGGGTATTTAGGGGGTGGAAATCAGTTTGAACCCTATTAGGACGGTGCAGCCTCCGGCTGCACCGTCGCTTAGGGGAGGAAATCCCCTGCGTGGAGGCTAAATCTGTCGTGTATCGGGTATTTCGGTGGTGAAAATCAGTTTGAACCCTATTTGGACGGTGCAGCCTCCGGCTGCACCGTCGCTTAGGGGAGGAAATTCCCTGCGTGGAGGCTAAATCTGTCGTGTATCGGGTATTTCGGGGGTGGAAATCAGTTTGAACCCTATTAGGACGGTGCAGCCTGCGGCTGCACCGTCGCTTAGGGGAGGAAATCCCCTGCGTGGAGGCTAAATCTGTCGTGTATCGGGTATTTAGGGGGTGGAAATCAGTTTGAACCCTATTAGGACGGTGCAGCCTGCGGCTGCACCGTCGCTTAGGAGGAAATCCCCTGCGTGGAGGCTAAATCTGTCGTGTATCGGGTATTTCGGGGTGAAAATCAGTTTGAACCCTATTTGGACGGTGCAGCCTGCGGCTGCACCGTCGCTTAGGGAGGAAATCCCCTGCGTGGAGGCTAAATCTGTCGTGTATCGGGTATTTAGGGGTGGAAATCAGTTTAAACCCTATTAGGACGGTGCAGCCTCCGGCTGCACCGTCGCTTAGGGAGGAAATCCCCTGCGTGGAGGCTAAATCTGTCGTGTATCGGGTATTTAGGGGTGGAAATCAGTTTGAACCCTATTGGGACGGTGCAGCCTGCGGCTGCACCGTCGCTTAGGAGAAATCCCCTGCGTGGAGGCTAAATCTGTCGTGTATCGGGTATTTGGGGGTGGAAATCAGTTTGAACCCTATTAGGACGGTGCAGCCTCCGGCTGCACCGTCGCTGGGAGGAAATCCCCTGCGTGGAGGCTAAATCTGTCGTGTATCGGGTATTTAGGGGTGGAAATCAGTTTGAACCCTATTAGGACGGTGCAGCCTGCGGCTGCACCGTCGCTTAGGGGAGGAAATCCTGCGTGGAGGCTAAATCTGTCGTGTATCGGGTATTTAGGGGTGGAAATCAGTTTGAACCCTATTAGGACGGTGCAGCCTCGGCTGCACCGTCGCTTAGGGGAGGAAATCCCTGCGTGGAGGCTAAATCTGTCGTGTATCGGGTATTTCGGTGGTGAAAATCAGTTTGAACCCTATTTGGACGGTGCAGCCTCCGGCTGCACCGTCGCTTAGGGGAGGAAATTCCCTGCGTGGAGGCTAAATCTGTCGTGTATCGGGTATTTCGGGGGTGGAAATCAGTTTGAACCCTATTAGGACGCAGCAGCCTGCGGCCGGACCGCCGCTTAGGGAAGGAATTCCCCTGCGTGGAGGTAAAATCTGTCGTATATCGGGTATTCCGGGGGTAAAAATCCGTTCAACTCTATTTGCTTCAACGGAGGGAGATCCCTGGGTGACGGCCTATTCTTCAAGCCAAAACTACGAAAGCTGTTACAAGGCATAAGCCATTCATTACTAGTTTCTGCTACTTCCTTTTTTTCACGTTTCATATATTTTAGAATTCTCTCTTAGTTCTTGTGTTGATCATTCTCTCACATCCTCCTTTAGTAGCGTATCAAATGCACATCAACCTCACAAATATCGTTTCCGCTATGAATTCGTGGTTCTCCCATGATTTGTGGTGGAATCAATAACTTAGGCGTAACATCTGCAGTGTGTTGTGCAGTCACACCACCAAACACTGCATTTGACGCCTGTGTTGGCAATCGGTGCCGTCCGGCATTTCGCGTTTTTACATTTCTTTTATACCCTACCCTTTATCAATTCGGTATCATCAACTTTGTTTACTGTGAGAATTTCGTGCCGTTGGCAATTTATGATCGTCTCTTTAATGTCCCTTCTTTGCGTCACTCTCTATTGAGAACACGTGTGGGAAAGAAGGCATATCGATATCGTATGCGTACGCCAAAATTTCGGTATAGTGAATTCACGACGGAAAGGTTGAAGCGTGATTGTGGCTCTTGGATCGGCGCGCTCAACAGACCAGTTCACTATAGGAGGTGGTGGTCGGTGCAAAACTAATTGAGGAGGGGGGCACTCCAGAAAATGAAGTGCATCACTTCCTCAGGTACTCAGGGCGACGGCCGGCGAATCTCTATGCCGAAAACGACGGCCGGCGCCCCACATTTCCAGGGTGCCGGCCATCGGCGAACCATGCTGCATGCGACGCACACGCAGCGCGGATATTGGCTCGCCCGCGAACCACAAAACACGCCACGCCATCTTCAATTCGGCCTGTAGAAAAGACAATTGATAATGATCACGACTGATCACGTCGTAACGTGCTTATCACGTGCACAGCCGGTATAAAAGGCGCCTCATCTCACTAGTCCTCAATCGGCATTCTAATGCCGGCCCTGGATGGTGACTCCGAGTCACTCTCCGGAGGCCAGCATATTTTTGACCGCTGTGGGGATAGGGGTATCTCCACGGCTGGGGGGGGGGCGGTTTTAGCCGGGATCCGCGGGGAGGGTGGTTCCTCACCGCAGACTGCGGCGGACCGAGGCGGGGCGTTTCTCCGTCGTGGGGCCGTGGTGACATGCTTGAGGTGAACAATAATACAAATAATGATCGCGGGCCATCTGGTAAAGGTCGGCGGGCCGTCGACATACTGCTGGCCGGCGGACCAAAAGCGGGCGGCCGGAGGACGGAGACAGCGGGCCAGCTGGGAAAGGTTCGCCGGCCGTCGTCTTGAGTGCCTGAGTCATCCATGAAAATGAAAATTTCTGCTGATATTAGAAGCCTGACTCTGAGAAATATTGGTGCGACCCCCCCCCACGGAACAGAACGCCTACTGGAGCAGAGCCGGAGAACGGAGAAGTCGCGGGAGAATTGCGAGTCAGAACCGCGGACGATTTTTCATTGACCAATTCGAGGTCGGTAAGATCAAGAAAGTCCTGGGGGAGTCGCGGTAGAGTTGCGGAAGCTTGACCCACGGAGAAGTCGCGGAAGAGTCCAGGGTCGCGGGGGAGTCGCAGGAAGTCGTGGATCGCGGTGGAGTCGTAAGGCAGTAGCGGAAGAGTCGCGGCAATATTTCTCAGAGGATAGCGTTATCAGTCATTGTTTCTTGGAAGCTCCGTGGAGATACTTTGATTCCTGAAAGGGGTATCATTCACTCTTCAATTGATTCCTAAGTGCCTCTCCCTCGAGTGGGTTTGCACCATGATAAGTGGCAACTCAGGCAAATCGGGGGGCGCTCCGCGTCAGACTCCCGATAGGAGAGAAAAAACAGATCTACGCGGAGTCATACGATAAGGGGCAGAGGGAGAACAGCATCGCGACGCTCGTGATGACGTCACAATCACGGTCGGGACCAAAGGGCCTAGCGGGAGATCCCCAACGAGCAGTTGAACGATGACGTCATTAACTACATGAGTTTTTTTTATTTGGTAATCACCACGAACATGTCGCCCCGGGTTGTCGCGGTCCCACGACGGAGAAAGTCTCCATCTGGATCCACGACAAGGACGTAAACTTCGCCGCTGTCTGCGGTGAGGAACCATCCTCCCCGCGAATCGTGGCGAAAGCCCCCCGCCCCAGCCTTGAGGATACCTTTTTCACCCGACGATCAAAAATATGCTGAAGAGTGACTCAAAGTCACCTTTCAGGGCCGGCATCAGAATGCCGAATCAGGACTCGAGTGATTTGAGGCGCTTTTATACCGGCTGTGCACGTGATAAGCACGTCATAACCTGGTCATTTGTGATCACCATTAATTGTCATCCACCGGCACTCCCGATCCGAGCATCGCTCACATTTCTCAATGGGTATTAAGCAGTAAATCCGCTCTCGAAATTAACCCGGGAGAGTTCCCCGATTTGCCTGAGTGGGACTCCCGAACTGAGCAACGCCCACTTTTCTAGTGCTCAGACGAGAATTTCGGATCTCCTGAGGGGGGAAACAGGGATACTCCGCCGGCACACCACCCCGGCAGCTCCGAACAAACCAGCGGTGGAGTCACCACCCCGGCAGCTCCGAACAAATCAGCGGGGGAAAGGGAGTCCAGCCGCGATACTATCTCGGGTGTCCCCCTTTCCCCATTACCGGCACGGGCTCTGTTTAGCCTCGACACTATCGGGGTCACCCCTTTTTTAATACCCACGGGAATGTGTGGTTCCTTCGCCACTTTCCACGGTGGGGTGCACCCCACTGCGGACCGTGGGGATATGGACCCACAGTTCAAAACCACCCCTCCCCTCGGCAACCAAAATTATCCTCCGTCATCTGGTGGATCTTCTGGTAAGTGACTCGAGGCCACCTTCCAGGTCCGGCTCCGAGAAGCCGACTGAGGCACACTGTGAGGTGAGAAGCCCTTTATACCAGCAACATTGTTGAAACCTTTGTCCAATTATGTTGATGATCCTGATATCGCCAGAACCCTAGGGAGCTCCGATTCTACTCCCCCGGTTGTTCCGATGTGAACCCCGCCCCAGAAATCTCGTGGGGAACCTCGCGCGCAAGGGATTTCGGACCTCCCCCGCCCAACAACAGCGGGAGAGATCCGAAATTTTTGTCCGAGCGACTCTTCCGCTGGGTGTTATGCGGTATACTCGCTCTCAAAATTTTCCGGGACAGTCCCCCGATTTGCCTGAGAAGACGATGCCGTTGATAGCTTATCAATTGTGGTGCGCGCGAAGCGCGCACCAGATTTGGTTTTGAATTGGCCATGCGCGCGACCCGTTATTCAATATCTCAATTCAGAGTGAACGAAGAAATTAGCTCTAAACTGCATTGAAGAGAGCGCAAAAAGTTGGTATAGTAACCTAAAAATGGTTTGGAATGGTTCACTGGTTTTCGAGTAAAAAGTGAAAGACCGCGCGTTTTTGTTGTTAATCTCCTTTTTTTCAGACGGCGTTCAAGATCTTGCGGGTACACTTAAAATTGAGCTATAAAGCTCATTTTTGAACAGGAGGCTGGAAATGGATGCAGGTCGCTCCTATTCCATTTTGAACTTGATACCTCAACTTTGAAGGGTACCTCAAAATCGTGGGTTTACATACTAAATTAGCCGTGGAGCACGAAAACTGCTTCTTTCTGCTACGACTGTGGAGACCGTGGTGGGTGGGTGAATCTGCAGCCAATCAACACAGGTCATCGGAGGTAAGTACTGAACTTGTCAGAATTCGTACTCATGACGCGTCATCGATCGATAATCAATATTATCGATTTTGGCGCTTTCTGCACTAAATGCGGCCAGAAGTAGTGATTGCTGAAGGGATTGGTTTTCTTGGTTGGGATATTTTGCTAATCAGTCATTATCGATAAATACCAATCAATAATATTGATTTTTTCGCCCGTTGCACAAAATGCCGCAATGATTTTTTATTGTTCACTTTTTTGGGAAATTTTCTCATCATGCAAGATCTAATATTAATGAAGTCACTTGTTTGGAAACTCTTCTCATCAGGCAAGATCAAATATTAATGATCAAATAATATCGAGCTCTCACATGCTGCACAAAATGCGGGATTGAGTGGTATTTTTTAAGGTTTTGGGTCATAAGTTTTAAAAATTGTACTCATACGGCAATATCGTCTGTTAGATGTTTCATCATTCCAAAATGGAATTTCTGAGCAATATTGAAGTCAGAAAAAGAACCTTCGGGAAAAATATGTGAAATCTCCGAAAATTTAGCTTCCTATAAAAGTAACGATTTGGTAATGGTGAAAAAAAGCTTCAAAAATATCTTGAAATGTCTTAAAAATGATTTGGCGTAACATTGCCTGGAAAAATAAAAAAGCTAGGAAATGAGGTGAAATAACCAAAAATGCGATTTGGTAGTTGCTCATTTCACAAGCTTCTCGTTAAACTTATCAAAACGAAATCAAGCAAGATATGGAATGGAGTTCACCTAGCTTGACCTATGCTGATTTCCTTATTACAGCTATAAAAAATGGCTATATGTTTCCGTTGTGCGCTTGATTTCGTTTTGATAAGTTTAATGAGAAGCTTGTGAAATGATCAACTACCAAATCGCATTTTTGGTTATTTCACCTCATTTCCAAGCTTTTTTATTTTTCCAGGCAATGTTACGCCAAATCATTTTTTAAGATATTTCAAGATATTTTTGAAGCTTTTTCTCACCATTACCAAATCGTTACTTTTATAGGAAGCTAAATTTTCAGAGTTTCGATGTTGAAATTAAGTCGAATTGAATAAGAAACGCCAGGAATAATCCCTGATGTTTAGTGAAAGCGCGATGCGCTGCGCCCCGTCGAAGACAAAGATGGTCGACATTATTATCAGCAAAAATAAACCAGTGCCTGGATGGCATCTGGTAAGTGTTTTGTTGTGTGGAAGTGTTGAAGATGCGGCTCGATGAGGATCCTAACAGGTGTAGAATTTCCCATGAGCAGACAAAACTTCAGATTCTCAAGGGAGAGGGCGAGCACACACTGGATTCCATTCGGAAACATCTATACTATTTCCTCCAAAAAGTCGCAAACAATATCTGTCATGGACCCTCACGGCAGTAGTTAATTGAAGACTCAATATACACTTCTTATTCAGAAGGAGGTGAAGGTGCAGAAACTTGGACCGCCTCCGGATTATTCGAAGATAGCTCCCCTGAAGGTAGGCGATCTCATTCTCATCCATTCATACTATCAACGTCCTGCTCTTGGAGACCGTGTTCACGATATGAACCGCCTTCGAAATTTCATCGGTATTTCGAAAGGCTTAAGATCCTACGCAACAATGATAAAGAGAAAACTGCTGAAAACGAGCAATAAATAGATACTGCTGAAAACGAGCAATAAATATGGTTTCCGTTTTCATTTTAGTCTGACGCATGGACCGGGCGGCTGGCCGTGCGGGGTTGGCGCCCTCACCGGAGAATGGGGTTTCGATTCACTCGAGGTGATCTACCGTCGCAGCCCAGTACATTCATCAGACTAAAATGATTGCGCGAACTCTAGATAGACTCTAAACGACCGCGAAATATGAATGTGGCATGCACCCGTGGTCGTATTCGCCAGCAACCCGCCGAGGGAAGTCGAAGGGAAGCGGAAGGAATGATACCGCGCGCGGCAGAGGAGCAGATCAACCCATCATACACCACGTAAGATGGAAATGCAAACTGTGTTACGTATCGATATCACTGCGAAGAGATAAAGATTCCATCGCGAAGCGGCCATTCTTCAGCTATCCGATTCGAAAAATTCCGGCGGTCGCGATGGAAGCCAAGGGAGGCGAGAAGTGGCCGTGGAGCGCGCATTTTGTACTGAAAATTCACCTCATTTACCCTCCGACTCCCCGGCGGGTTGATGGCGAATACGACCCCAGACGTGTGGACTAGTGGAAACTGTTTTGTCTTAGAGTTCGCGATGAAAATCGATTTTCTGTTCTTTTGCCTATCTTGAAACCGGTCCTATTCTGATTCCAATAGTGCTTCTGGAACCGTACAAGACCTTCTGGGAACGGAGTTATGGTTCCTCAAAAATTGAGCTAGGGCAGCATGGTGGACGCTTTGTCCGAGGCTTGTAACTTCCGTCTTTTGCAGCCGATGTATGCGAGCCGACCTGAGTAAAGAGAGAAGTTGAGAGTGAAGGGAAGAACGGGGCTTTTGATCGGAAACCATCGCTCAACTCAAGATTTCGAGTGTTCCTTTGTTCACGTTGAGGGGCGGAAAGGGGCCGGATTTGCCCACAGCGGCGGGGTTTGCCCACTCTTCTACGCCGTTTTACGGCTCTTGGGTAGCTTTTCGTTCCGTTTCTTCTATGTTGTTCTGCTTCTGAGAGCCACGAGAAGCGTTTGTCATGAAAAATTCGAGGATGAAAATTATCGCGAGCAGTGCCTTTAAGCTTTAATTCTTAATTTCCGAAAAAAAAAACCGCACGAACCCGTTAATGCGTTAACACGTTCATTTCCCATTTCATTAAAAAAATTAAAAAAAAAATTACCTGACAGCAAAACTCAATAAACCACCGAGATCTCAGAAAAATGTCATAAAATACGTTCCATACGAGATACCGTGCTCTATCAACTAGAAACTTGGAAATGATTCTTTATGGATATTGAAAATTATGAGCCAAGAGTTGAGCCCCAAACTGACTGCACAGCAGACCGAAGCGAAGCGCACGGCACCAGTTTTAGAATTTGTCATTGGAGCGGACCAATCAGTGCTATAATTCCACTACGATTAACCAACTAAATTCACGTGATTTTAAGCTTTTTTCATGAGACGGTGATTGTTAATGTTCCAGAGAGAAGCCGCGGTAACTCGTTACTGTTTTAGCACGCTAATGTTATAACGCTCCGTCATGGGGCCGGATGCATCAGCGCGCCGGGTTGGCGCAGGGGCAGGGCGGTCGGCATCTTTGACGATCGCAATGCGAGGGCAGTAGATCATCTAATCAATCGTGCCCCAACAGTTTTTTGCGGTGCTCTAGCTGCCCCAGTCTTCTAGCTGGGGCAGCAGGGGCACGATTGATTGTGTGTTTTACGGAGGCCTTTGAAGGCGCAGACTGCTCTGACCCCGCCCCAACCCGGCCTGTTTATGCATTCGTCCCCTGGTGTGTACGCCCTCCCACTTCCTCGATGGCCGCTAAGGAAATGGGTGGCGCGAGCATACCACATTCGATATTTGGGGTTGTATAAAGCTATCCGTTACTCGTTTCTGGCCGTTTTTCTACATTATTGTTGCAATTAACTTCGGTCCGTTCGATTTCCAATGAACCCATAAGATTTTTTTAATCGAGAACGCTGCGTTTAACACACTAGGCAGTGGGGTTCGTCTAGTTTGGCTGTTTCTTTTATTCAGGTTGATCGCGTGTATGTTACCGGCCTGACGAAACACCCGAAAAATCAATGTTTGTTTTGAATCCTTGTAACTTGGCAAAAAAACACAGTTACCTATGTTCACGATACATTTCAGCTGCCTGTAGCACTTCAATGGCAACAGCGATGGAGAAAACGACAGTGGGTCAAATAGTTTTAAGAACACTGTAACTACTGTAATCGACATCCTTTTTTTCCAGACCTGGCCAACGGCTTCTTCCCTTTCAACTATGATAGAACGAGCATCTCGCGCAACTTCTCAGGAAACAACCTGCACGGCCGCCATAGCGACTGCTAGAGCGACTACTCCTCTGAGGACCCCGGTACCGAGAACAACCCCCCTAAAGGCACCAGCTCGACGTGCACTGGTTCCACCACTGCAGAGAGGCGCGAGGGTGCCTTCACGTCCCAGGACAGCCATGCTGATGACTCCGGCTCCCGTAACAGCAGTCATTGCAATTCCGTCTCCCGTACCAGCAGCTCCTGCGACTCCCGCTCCAGCAACTGCCGTTCCTGCTACACCTGCTCCAGTAACAGCCACTCCAGCTACTCCTGCTCCCATTACAGCACTTCCAGCAACTCCCGCCCCAGCTACAGCAGTGGCTCCACCGAGTGTTCCACTTGCAACTCCATTGCCTACGACAAGAACTTCGACCGCCGTGACAATTTCTGGGCAAGCTTCAGTGCAACCACCGAATGCTACGAAAACCGCTCCAAGTGACACCGTTCAAGTGACAAATGGACCAGTATTAGTAACTCCAATGAGAGCGAGAAATACCACAATGAGATCCCTACAGCGAAGACCGGCAGGACCAGGCACCTCAACCAGGACAGCCAGAGCACCATCAGCCCAGCCACGAACTGGTAGCATACGAACCTCGCGACTGAAGTCAAGCAGATCGGTTCCGTCCTCATCTGGAAGTATCGACACATCAACCTCTGTCAAGAAGGTAACAAATCTTCGAGAATAGCTAACCCTAGAAGATTGACGCAGGAGAGTTAAAGAGATCAAAGATTTTGCGAGAGTGCATTCAAAGAATTTGTGTAGATCTCTTGAAATCTCGGAAATTTTGCTATGGGTTGGCCTGTGCAGAGAAACGTGCTTTTCTAAAATAATGTTGTCGTTTTCAGGTGAAAGATCCGACCGAAAAACCAAGTGACAACAAATAGGTAAACAATAGACCACTTTTATACACACTCACTTCTTCACAAAAAGTGAAGTTATGTAAAAAAAACAACTCCTAAATGTTCAATACAATTGTTTCAGTTCAACGACGTTAAACAAAGAAGGCGTGTGAAATTATTTTTAATGTGATAACGGTCGTGAATAGAACAAGAAAGCTTTGTGAAAGCTACAATGAAACTTTTTTCGGGATTTTCTTCATTTAACGGAAGCTAACATGCGCACAGGAAGTTAGCAAAATGTCCACCCGCTCTCCTCTAGAGGAGAAGGGGGGGGGGGTGCACTCAAGGTTCACTCATAGAAACAAAGACAACTCTGGCATCAGTTATTGCTACCTATCAAAATCGCCTTATTGTTAGACATCTTTCAGAACATCCAGTTAGCGAGATCGAATCACCTGGACAGTTTTTGACTTTTTCGCGGCTCCAGGTAATGGGCCCGTAGTAAACCCACCACTCGGTCAGGATCATCTGAGTGGGTGATAAGACAAGCCCGAAACGATTCAAACAGGGCTCAGACGAGTCTGAAATCGTATCCAGAGATATATTGCACTAAAGCGGTGATTAGCCCCGTTCTTCCCTTCATTCTCAACTTCTCTCTCTTCTCAGGTCAGCTCGCATATATCGGCTGCAAAAGACGCAAGTTACAAGCCTCGGACAACTCGTCCACAATGCTTCCCTAGCTCAATCTTTGACGGACCATAACTCTGTTCCCAGGTCTTGTACAATTCAAGAGGCATCATTGGAATCAGCATGGAACCGTTTCCAAGATAGGCGGGGAAACAGAAAAACGACTTTTATCGTGAGCACTGCCTTTAAGGAAGTCACGAGCGCTCTCCTGACCTGGCACGCTGTTTCTCTCCTCTCTAGCCAAGAAGTCAGTCAGATCTGACTGAATCACAAGTTTATATATTGCCAACGGCAAAAAATTCTCACGGAAGCGTAGAAGTTTTCTTTTAGAGTTTTCTATGTTTAAGGCCCGATATCGTGATATCTTTATCACAGGGGAGGCTGTTTTCCTAATCCCTAGACTGTTTAGAGCTTTAGACACTTACCTCCGAAGAAAGACGGTGTGTGAATGTTACGCACCGCCCTTCATTTCTTTTATACCCTACCCTTTATCAATTGGGTATCGTCAATTTTGTTTAACGTGAGGATTTTGTGCCGTTGGCAAATTTTAATCGTCTGACTGAAACTAGTCAGTCAGATCTGACCGAAACGTTTTGCAGCTGAAAAAGTAGAAAATCAAATTCTTCGTCGAAAATTGATTCTAGGAACACATATTTCATTTGGAATGGCCATGGCATGTAATGATCCTTCCCTTGTGACCTGCAGATGCAGCGATGTATATATGTAGAGAAAAGAAGTTACGCAGACTTGATTGTCCAGCGTAGGCTCAATATACGCTCCATGCGGTGCTATGTTCACAAAACGCATAATATTACATCTTAGAAGTGTTGTTCTCGGGGCTAAACTCGGGTCCGGATTTGCGGACAGCGGCTATTGCATCACGCAATAGGATGATAATCGCGCTGGGACCACTTGGTTAAATCACTTTTCTTCCAGCATGATTATCATCGTGTCGCGTGATTCAATAGGCGTAGTCCGCGATTGCGCACCGGAATTTAGCTCCGAGAACGACGGTACAAGAAAGGGTAGACTTGCATATCACCCCCGAAAAAAAGTGTCTGCTACCTCTAAATCTCCCTACCGTTCACCGTTTCACGTAATATGTTCTGTCGAGATCAAAGCGAAATTCCGGTCCGCATTTCGGGCAACCGTTGTCGCATCACGAAACAAGATGATAATCGCGTTGGGTGTTTTTGAACAAGATGATAATCGTGTTTTTCAAAGGTTAATCGTGGCGGGACCAAGCAGTCCCAGCACGATTATCATCGTGTTGAATGATCAACAGTGGTTGTTCGCAAGTGCGGACCCGAATTTCGTTTCGATAACGACAGTACATATTAAGTTGCGTTCAATATTCGAGAGCTTAGTTGATGGAACTGCAGATGAAACTGCATGGAAGTTAAAGACGCAACCCCCAGCGTCACGTGGCGCTAGGATGTTGGCTGTGGGACGGAGCCTCAGACGAATTAGCATGGAGACTTTTTATTTTGTAAAAGCTGGCGCAGTTTTTACATAAGTATGGTCATTACATTCGGTACATGAATTTTATTCAAACGTCAAAGCCGAAGTCTGACACGTTGCTATAACTGTTTTCACTATGGGCAGGCCCGCTCTCTGAATACTCTTCATCTTGCATTTGTTCTGCAGTAGACGCGACACTCCTGTCTGCTTGATTTTTGACCCGTGCCTCTTCTTCTCTTACAACCTCACGGAACCACGCTTGACATGAGCTGGCTTCGATCTACTCCATCCACGCTATCGTTTTTGCCCACACCTGAAACAGACACTGTGGAAATTTTACAGCCAATTGAAAGCTTCGAAAGCAAAACTTTTGCATGAAGACTCCAAGCAGTGCGCTAGGTCCACAGATGCAGAGTGTTGCTCCAAGATCGTAGATATTAGAAAGTGAGGCATAGAGGTGTCATTCCTCCCCTGCTCTTAGATCACGCCATCGTGAACCCATGTTTCGTCCATAGATGATGGACTCATTCATAGTTCTCGATTACTGGATGGATGGGAGGTAATGAGCCCGCTTCATGCTGAGGTCTCTATCTTCTAGTATGCGTCGTTGTCCTCGATTCAACTAAAACAAAAAGCCTAGAGACTTCATCAAAAGGCGCAAGGTGGTGTGCTGGATAGCGAGAAATCCTCATGAGCCTCTATTGGTTCAACACGAATCTCATCCACAGTGAAGCTTTCTTCGATCATAAACTGCCTATGCTTATAGCAACGCTCATTTTGCCCACCATCCACCATTCTCCATATTTGTGCTTTCCCTCCCGACCTTGCTTCCTCGTACGATGCTTCGTCAATCTCTTTTTGAGCAAGCTGCTGTGAAGCTTCCGGCACTTTAATCCGTTTTGCTTTACACATCGTGATTTGTTTAGCTAACCCAGCGACTCTTCCAACAGGGCTCTCCTCTCTGATCCGCATCTGACTCGCGCGTCATCAACGTCCTCATCCTCCAGCAACTCCAGTAATCTTTTGACGGTCTTTTTACTATTTTACTCAGAAGATATGTCTGTACTCAGGCCCGAAAATTTTGACAAAACTTTTGTCCTAATTCACTGAAATTAAGTGG
The DNA here is from genome assembly GCA_029168955.1 of Aplectana chamaeleonis. NCBI lineage: Eukaryota > Metazoa > Nematoda > Chromadorea > Rhabditida > Cosmocercidae > Aplectana > Aplectana chamaeleonis. The sequence goes on along the minus strand of JAPDOI010000380.1, from coordinate 109,716 downwards.
TGTTTTACTTGTTTTTCTGACCAAAATCTACTAGTGTTTTACTGGTCTATTTTACCACAATTTACTAAAATTTTACTCCTTTCTCACATAAAGTTCACTCATTTCGCCTAATTTTTTTCTCCCATGTTCTACTCTTTCTCTGGCGCACCCCTGGTGTTACAAACTATAGCACAGAATATTACACACACTGTATCCTATTTAGCTAACAACACCTATTTATCTTGGACAAAAGCAAACATTTGAATTCCATCGCATGTAAGTAACAACATCTATCGATGTTCAGCAAAAATATAAATGAACATTTTTTTCTCATGTAAGTAAGTACATCTTTCTACTTCCAACAAAAATCGCACTATTATAAAAAGTGAATACCTTATATGCATACAGATCATGAGATTCACAGATGGGTCGCCTAAAATGGGTCAAATCTCAGCATGCAACAAATCATTGAAATCGATGTAGGCATAAGCTTTCAAGCGATGGCGTGGTTACAATCGATTTGCCTTCCCTGAAAAACCCTTCTACTCAGAATCGCACAGAACCATATGAAAACAACTTCTACTTCGTTTTCAATCTTTTGATTCACCGTATCCTATTCACCACTTTCAGTACTCCAAAAAAAATTTCATGGTATGAAGGGTCCTACGTATCTTGAACAGACTTGTCAAACTCATTTACGCATGAATGTTCCTTGTTTGAGAAGCTGCTGGCCCAAATTTGGCACTGATGATAGCCCCGTCGAGACACATTGTTTGATGGAGTGGGAAACCAGGATTGCTAAGACGTCACATTTGACAACTATGCAATGCGTACGTCATTTTCTAGTGGCCACCCTAATCTTCGTTTGAAAACCTGGACGCCACGTTTGCCTACCTTTTATAGATTTCTATAAAAATAGCTTCGAAAGTCTGCTTGACATGTTGAACTTGAGAATGAGGTTAGTTTCTGCTTTCGAAAAAACTACACGCTATGGCTCACTGTTTCACTAAATTGAGGTATTCACGAGCCCACACTCGTTGTTACAGTTTATGAAAAAGGTGCGCCGAGGTTGAGCTATTTGGGTTGGCTAGGAGGGAGAGTAGGACTAAAGAGGGGATGGTTCAGTGGACTTTGTCAAATTTATTGAGGGCGACATTTTATTTTTATTATATGTGAAGATGGTTCTTATCTACCTCTCTCGTAATGATCTTCTAGTTGATCGATCGTGAAAACTCGGCGCTGACCTTTTTCCGCTTCAGCCCAAAAGGACTCGAGCAGAAATTTCCCCCAGCGGGCCTACCACAGAAAACCCGCGAGCAAAGCAAAGTCTTAAATGAATGGCAATCCCTTTCTGGGTTTAAACTGGTTGCAACAGACAATCAGTACAAAAAAGAAACGATAAAATTTACAATGAAAAAACGAGCCCGGAAAAGTGGGCAAAAAACGTTCGGATAAAAACGTGACCGTAATCAACAAGCAAAATTTCTCGTCGTCAGAGGTTTGGGCTCCAAACGACGCATAATAAAGAACGGGAGAAAGGAAAGGCTCACCGAGCCGGGGAAAAAGGAGTGGACTCAAATTACGAAATGGTTCACGCCGCCCCGGGCGTGCGGTGGTCGTGATTTGAGCGCGTTTCGATCAGTCACGGATTGCCGTGACCTGGAGCGCATTTCCAAAGAATGAAAGTCACGGGTTACCACTTTATACACCTTATATCTATGGTTTCCGTTTTCGATCTAGTCTGACACATGGACCAGGCAGCTGGCGAAGCGGGGTTGGCAGCCTAACTGGAGAATGGGGTTTCGATTGGCGCGGGGTGATCTACCGTCTCAGCCCCGTCCATTCATCTAACTAAAATTATTGCGCGATTTCTACCTTGTGTATAAATAGGGTCTCTCTGGGAGCGCTCGAAAAAATGTTTCAGATCTGACCGAAAAATTTGCTACGGGAATCGTTGGAGGTGAAAATCGCGAATCTGTGGTCCAGTTGCCGTAGGTAAAGAGATTCCGTAAGATTCGACTCAGAGCTATCCACCGGAGGCGAAATTAGACTTTTCCCGATTTCCAAAATGTTACGAGAGATATGGCTTAAAACTCCTTCGGGGGGTTATTTGCAGTGCTCACGATAGAATTCACTTCCGGTATCTCCACTGCTTACGGAAGATCTGGTGCCCTATATAGCAAGGTCTGCTTAAAAAGGACACAAAAGACGCGTTTTTGAGCCAAAATAGGCCCTCCCTTGTTTACGTTGATTTTCGAGCATGGAGGAATTGACCGCTAGATGGATGATACCTACCAGTGCAATGAAGCGATCAGCTCACTTATCAGCACTTACTTCACTTGAACATTCCTGTAATCTGAATCTTCATTTCTTTCATTTCAAGGGGGCGGATCTGGGGCACCAGGCGTGTCTGGGGCACCAAAACTTTGTTTGCAGCCGCTATTTTGCCGCTCCTGGCTTGTTTTCTACAGTTCTTTCGACATTGGGAGCCTAGGATACTTTTCGCCTATCATTTCACTATGGAAAGTCAACGAGTATGATCGTCGTGAACGCTGCCTTTAACACGAATATGACATCCGTTTATCGATGTTCGATAGACTACGGGAAGTTTCGATAAGTATACGGTAGTTTGGTCAAAGTCTCAGGTTTGCCTCAAAACTTCTATCAAGGGGTTGTTTGGATGGTGAACAAGTATTTGACGTTGCTTTGCAGATTGTCAAAGTATAATAATAAGGTCTGTTACGCCAGCTAAATAACATCTTACCCACCGTAATCCACAGGGCCTAGAAAACCGACAAAAGATCTCCTTTTCGTGTTCAGTATCTCAAATTATCCCTTCATACACGTTTTGAGCAAAATCCAGAGCAATTGCTTAGAACACTCGAAAATTTGCCTGATATGGTATCTTACCTTGCCGCGAACATTGGGAAACGCCCATAATTTTTTTGGAGTAATCCTAGATAGCTTGGGAGGCTATATTTGCGTTCTACAATCTAATTGACTATTTCATACCTAATTGATATTAGTAAACGCTCATCCAACAATCGGTGAAAGTAGAAAACACTATCGCTCCGTTCGAAATTCCACAAATGTGAAATTCTTTCAACCCACTATCTAGATAAAAATATGAACTGATACGTTACTTGTGGTGGTCCACTAAGAGAAAAACTTTTTGTGAAGCTGCTTGCAAAAACTGCAAGCATATTCTCAGTGACGGGAGTCGAAGCCCTGGGACGGTAGTAATCCATGCGAAACTACGAGTTTTATGTCGCGAGCTGACGTCCGAAACTCGCAGGATGAACTTATTGAAACCGGGACCACACACGCATCATCATGCGAGGTGTTGCGTTTCTTTGCAAAACTTTGTCCTTCTAAGAAGTTGAACCCTCAGTGCTCTTAACCATAGCGGCGATCACTGGCATTGCACCGAGATTGCACTGTGACCTGGTGATGTTTTCATTGTAGGTGTCTCCAATTGCGAACACAGCATTGTGTTTCTGGCCACAGCAGAGGCTCAAACTAGTAGTTAACGTCATAGTACCTAAAGCTGAATTCAAAACTCAATTCCTACATACTTTCTTGTATGAGACATGTGAAAGAATCTATTTAAGTCGTTCCTCATTCAAGTGAATTCGATCGGCCTTCTGGGCTACAATAAAAGGACCTCAATAACTACACGCCTATTCATTTTCCTCAACGTTCTTAGACGGATTCTATTTGTTCTATGAATCTGATTGCTGTTAATCCTTGCCGCAATTTTCACCTCTCAATTCTTGTGTCAAACCTAGTGTTGCCTATTTCTTCTCAGCACCTACTAACCTCGCACAAAAGCAGGACTTTCGAATCTCTGACTTTTTTCTATCGTTTGAACGACCGCATGAGCAAAAGTTTTTGTTGGTTTGAAAGAAAGTTTTCTCACCCATCCGGAGAAAAAAAATCATGCTTCTCCTGATAACTTGGGCATAGCAAAATGATCTTTTTTCCACACTTCGGGTACTGATACCTTTTATCGAATCGGACTGAAAAGGTCATAGCTCTAATGAAAAGTGCAAATGCCCTACCAACTTTCGCAGCTTTGAGGTTTTGCTAGAAAATTTGTGGATACTGTGAGAAAAAATGTTAAAACGTTTGATTACACTCAGCCCATACCTTGAGTTTCCGTAATTTTGAAATGAATTTCCGCTTATCCTCCCGAACAACCAGCAACGTGTCCCGGAATTTTAGTTTTTGTTAATTCAACAAATGGGCATGTGGATTGAGACATATGAAATCATGACAAATTCAAATCATATGATCTTGACGAAAAAATAATTTTTTATCGAATGAAAAACTTCTTTTTTTTTCGACTTATTCCTCAGAACACGGATTCACAGGAAATTGAGGACCTCCTTGAGAAAATTGAAAGTTTTAGAATTGTGAAAATTTTAGTAAGACAAAGATTTTTGTTCTTTTTTAGCACCTACACATTTACACTTGTACTTACTGTCCGAGTTCGTGGCGTATCAAAATCTGACTGGGAAACTCAGTCGAACGAGCAAAGCAATGCTCGATAATTTCTGCATCACCCTGACACACGGCTGCGATTAGGATCTCCGAGAAATTGAATATTGAATAACAAAATTTAAAACATCACATTTCGATCACTTTTTGGAAATCGAAGAATCAAGAAACGAAACTTCCGAACGTAATCGAAAACCGAGTGATATAAAAAACAAATAAGAAAATCGAAAAATCGCGTCTGAAACCGATCCGAAAAGTCTGAAACCGATTCGATCGGAAAAAATCTAAGGAACAACTTCGGTTCACATTGCTCGACATCGTAGAGTTATGACCTCATCAATTTGATTTGGTAAGGTTTCAGTGCCTGAATTGTACTAAGTTAGATTAATTTTGCTATGTCCAGCCTATCAGTAGCAAATACCCGCTCCTTCCAGCTGAAAACGTGAAAATCATGAATTTATGACATCATCAGTCCAGTTTGATAAGGTACCAATTTATTACTTGTGTAAAAAACAATTAATTTTGCGCTTCCCAGGTCATCAAGAGTAAGTTATCGCTCCACTGGTGTGAAAACTTATAACTCGAAGAGCTATAACCTCATCAGTCGAGTTTGGTATGGTGCCAACGCCTGACTGCTGCCAAAGAAATTAAATTCGCTATTTCCAAGTTAATCAAACCTAATACTCGCTTTTCCGGCTCAAAATGCTACAAATCTAATGGATATGTTCATATCACTTCGATTTGATAATTTATCAAAGCTAGATTAGTGTTCAAATAGTCTATAATCAAGTTTCTCACGCTAACATGACCAAATCCCGGCTTTTCCGCGCTCAAAACGCGCGATCTACCTATCTTTGCCGAGCTGTATATTTGGAGGTCGGCTGTCAATAATTTTATGACTGCCAAAACACACCTCGCATGATGGACGAGAAAGTCCTCCGCACAACTTTCTCTCCCCGAAACTGGGAGTCTCTCGCGTTTCCGCCACCGCTGCGCTGTTTTGCCTCTCGCTGCCCACTTCGCCTAGAGACAGAGCCTGCTGCCAGTTTCAGCGATCTCGCGAGGGTGCCCAAAACCTAGAGGTTTACCCGCAATGAGCTCCATAGAAGCGAGCACAGGATAGGAAGCGGTTGACCATTTTGCACCAGATTTGGAAGATGACCCCCTTTAAAGTTGGGGAACACTATGGATACGATTCAAAACCTGTTCATTGCTATATCGCCTCAAAATCGCCTCTTTTTGTGAAGTCGAAGCTCGCAGAATACCTGCATGTTTTGGCCATTTCGAAACTCGTAGTTCCGAATGGATTACTACCACCCCTTACAATTTGCCCTGTACATCCGGTTACCATCCGCTGCCTCATTCTCCGACGTGAGTGTGATACACTGCAGTGATGTGTTAGCACCAATGACTCAGCACTGTCGAAGCCGTCCAAGGCTTCAGCACTGCTTTTTCACATATTTGACATTTCCAATGGGGGTTCATATACATCTACTCAGTTGTTGGTTGAAAATTTAAGAGGTTTGACTGGCTGTAACTTGATTCTCAAATAACCGCAGCGAAATTCGTATTAAGATTCAGAAAGAGCGGGTCCGCATTGATCGGAAAACAGTCATCATTTTTAATGCTGGGGATAGTCATTCGAAATTCCCTAGTAAGCAATGTCAAGACGCGATAGAGAAATGAGAAACAGGAAAAGGAAAATCACGTTTATATGAGACAGAGGGAGAAAAATCAATCGTTCCTAATTTTAGGGCGCACGTCTGTGACCGCCTGACCAACTTTTAACCCATGAGCAACCTCTACATTTTACATTCTGAACAAGTCGCGGTTTTATCACAAGCTGTCAGAGAACGCTATCGGTTTTCAGAAGAATCTCCAGAATGTTAATGTGGTAAACAAAACACAGACTGAGTACCTCACAGTCACTAGTTCGTCAGCTCGGAGCGGTGCCCACTCGCTGCCTCTCACACAGTACTCAAAAAATGAACGAAAATGGGTGAGTCTTGTCCCCATCTCAAACAATATGTGACGGCCGACGGTGAGAATAAGACGTGGTGCAAGGAGTTTTTACCTGATCGCAACCAGCCTTCACCTCGAGCCAATTTCGGTCTGTCCGATGACAAGATATAATTTCTCAGGTTTTTGGCTAATCATACTTCTCAACGCCACACAAGCGTGACGAGCGGGCGCTTCATAAGAGCCCGAATTAAGTTCCGTTGCTGGGAGGAGCGGCAGCATGCAATGAAGGAATATCGATCCTGCTTCTTAGTACGACCGATTCTCCTCCAGTGAATGCTGCCGTCCCATTCAGGGGCGCGATGACGCCCACTACACTTTTTCATCGTTTTTGTTACAATTTCATCATGAATTTCATTCCATTTCTCGAATAAATCGCAGTTCTATCCTTTGCTACCCTAGGGACAACGCATGCCATCAAATCGCTCGCACGGCACAGTGCGAGCCCATTTTATTCAGCTCCGCCATATCATCGGCGGCGGAGAATACATAGTCTCCGCAAGCGCGTAAACGCGCGTGATGCACTGACGTTGAGGACTATGAATAGCCGCTTACGTAAATTTTCAGGATGAAATCATTTTTGAGGTCCAACGAAAGGGTTTTTCGAAACAGTATGGCTACACGAAGTAATTGGGAAAAAATCGAAAAACAAAAGGTTAAGGACAGTGATCCACAACAAAAAAACAGGAGAAAAAAAGAGCCATTTTAGAAAACATAGCAGGTCGGCCAATCGCTAAAATCATCGCATGAACCGATGCCGGGGCCTAGCGACTGCTCGCCCTGGCTGCTAAAGTTCACAGCTCTGCCGATTCCCGCGCAGAAACTCTCCATTCTATCAGTCTGTAGAGCCTTTCTAACCTGCTACATATATTCTGAGTTTTTCAGCGACTCACCTAAACTTTCTCGAACAGCATCGAGCGTAATTAAGAACATGCCAAGTCGTCTGAGTCACATATCGGTCTTCATTTCGGTACGCTTTCGTATATGCAAAGTGAATGTTTGGTGAGTGCGAGCATGGAGCTTCAGGGGCCCGTTTTGCTCCTAAACAAATTATACGTATCGATCAAACGTGATCAGACAGGTCATTGCAGGTCTACATAATTTATTACTTTGACAGTCATATTTTAGCGTTGGGAACCGATCGGGCCATCGAGGGTCTATACCGCTAATCATGTTTGATAATCCTTTGCGTTCCTTTTTCATTTGTGAACTGAGTTCCTTCAGAATTGAAATTTGTCAAATTCAGCACTATCTCATACATAATCGACGACCATCCCGTTGACGGTCCCGTTCGCGATGGAGTGTTCACACAGCCGGACCATCAGCGATAGAGTGAACGAGCTGGTCGTCTCACAGGGAACGGGACGTCAGCCTCCCATGTAGCGCCATTACCAACGCTAAGGGAAACGGGATGGTCGCCGCACGGGGAACGGGATGGTCGCCGCACGAGGAACGGGATGAATAGCCGTCAACGCAACGCCATCGTCAACGCTAGACCTAACGGGATGGCCGAGACACGGGGACATCCCAATCGGGTTTTCCCACGGGGGGGGGGGTGACCAGACGGCCACGATCCGCGAGGGGGGGTGCACCCCACCGTCGACCGTGGGGAGATGGCCCCACAGTTGGGTACAGCCCCCCCCCCCGAGCCGTGAGGAGCCCCCTTCCCTCGGCGACAAAAATTGTTCGCCGATATCCGGTAAATCTTCTGGGAAGTGATTCGAGGCCACCTCTCAGGTCCGGCTCTGAAGAGCCGACTGAGGCACACTGTGAGATGAGAAGCCATTTATACCAGCAACATTGTTAAAACCTTTGTGTAAACATGTTAACGCCTCGTTTTCGGTTAACGCGGTCGTCAGAATCGAGACACGCCCACCGTTCCCCGTGCTTCACCACCAACTTACACATTAATGCACCCAAGGAACCCAAACTTTAACGGGATGCTAAACGCAGTATTGCCTGAGATATTGCGGGGCCTCCACATCGACACATAGTATCAATCAAATCGATTTAAAATTCCTGTGAATAGAAAATTACCACCGCTACAAGCATTTAGAAACGTTCAGGCCAGGGTTCATGTTCGAGCAATTTCAAACCACTTATACACTGCAGGGGGCTAACGCAGCTTTACAAGGTGCAAACCTCCAAGCACTGACGGTTGCCCCCCAAAGTGAATTTGACTCGATCTGAGCCCTGCTGTCAGTGCCTTGAAGCCCTGCGGTCACTGCCTTGAAGCCTGCCGTCACTGCCTTGAAGACCTGCCGTCTTTGCCCTGAAGCCGTGCCGTCACTGCCTTGAAGCCCTGTCGTCACTGCCGCGGAGCACTGACGTCACCGTTCAGGAGCACTAGCGTCAACTAACCCCCCCCCCCAGAAAGCGTCATTCGCTCTCCTCCAAAAATATCCCTTTCTGGTAGGAACTCAAAGTCCCCGTCCAGGGCCGGCCCTGTTGGGCCGATTGCGACTCTCTCTGGGGTGAGGAGAATTTTATACCGGTTGAGCACGTGATTCAGAGATCACAGGAGGAGTCATGTCAAATCGGGACAAAACTTGACAAGAATGATGATGCTTGCGTTTGGCCTACTAAGCCTTCTCTAATCCTTCTCAGGGGGGAGCCTCTGCTGTCACTCCCCCCAAATCGAAAACGGGCTATGTTATCCGACGCTTGCCCCCTTCCGCAGTGTATGAGCACTTCAAAGCACACCGGAGTTCTAGACATGCTCAAATATGTTATGTCGTGAACGTGTCCAAACTCGAGATGAACCGTGAGCGTCTCAAAAACTCACTGTTTTTCTGCGGTGGTAATTCTCTAATTACTGAAATTCATAATCGACTCGTCCGTTGTGGAATAATTGTGTTGGAGACTACTTTTCAGCAGAAAATTTCTCACAGTTGCTTGGTCACTATTAAATGCTTTCAGGTTACTTTAATAATAATACTCATAATGGTAATTGCACATATTACTCGGGTGGTAATTGGATTGAGATCTAAGATGAAGTCTAAGTCTAAGGTGTGGCAGTCTTCGGTAGTGTCTGTAGTAATTGTGAATCGAATCGCTCAATTCAGCGGGAAGTTGCTCCATCTGCAATTGTCATTCAACCAAAAAAGAAAATTACGGACAGAATGAAGAGAAAAAAGAAGACGTCTCTGGCATGGTAAGCCAGCTAATTTTGTAAGCTAGCTCAGACAGTAACACCGATCGGATCGCCTTCGCATGGCAGACCCGTGGTCCAGCTGCTGTCGTTCCAGGATCAGTCCCGCATAGAGAATTGCCGTGCTGATCCCGGAAATATAGCGCAATAAATGAAAGCTCAACGATCTCTCAGAATTGATTCGACCGACAAATTCAGATCGTCCCGTGATCAGTTAAGATGACCCTCCGCCTACCTCCATCTGGAAGCCAAGTTCTCGCGATCAACACGGAGAGACTTGCAGCGTCGTCTGTCCGGACGGTGTTGTTATCTGAATAAATTGGCGAACTTGTTATTCTACAAGTTCAACCCCACTCAGACCACAGGTAGGATCGCGGGCGCATGGTGGGCCGAACAACACCAATCCCGCGATCAGACCGCTATCGTCATATGATGAACCCGGAATGCAGACACTGCTTCAGTGCTGGCGGCGAACGGATCAAGGAAATCCGTATGGTCTCGCGAACCGACCAAACTTCTATGGCTGACATCGGTCCGACTGGCCCCTTGAAGGCAGTGTTCACGATGAAAATCGTTTTTCTGTTCCCCCCTCCCCCTATCTCTAAAACGGCCCACGCTGATTCCAATGATGTTTCCGTAATCGTGCAAGGCCTTCTGGGAACGGAGTTATGATCCCTCAAAAATTGAGCTAAGCAGACATGGTGGACGAGTTGTCCAAGACTTGTAACTTCCGTCTTTTGCAGCCGATGTCTTCGAAATGACCTGAGTAAAGAGAGAATCTGAGATTGAAGGAAAGAACGGGGCTAATGATTGAAAATCATCGCTCATCTCACGATCAGCATTCATTTGTTCACGTTGGTGGGCGTGTGTTGCGCTTTTGGGGTTTGCCTTGCGCTCGAAGTGGCAACTTCGGGCTATTTTGGGGCGTTTCCTGGCTCGTTTTCATGCGTTGTTTCGACGTCTACGTTACAGTCTGCCCGTCCACTACCCATTCCTAGTCGAAAATGGAACACATTTTTTATCATGAACACTGCCTTTAAAGGTATGGTACGCGCTGCGAACCACCTGCCTTTTGTGGGTTTTGATCATTGGTTGGGCGCGCCAAAAAACGGAGGTAGAGCTTCCTGGGTCACCGACGCATTACTGTGAAGATAGGGGAGATCGAATGCTCCGAATTCCGCCAAAAGAGGCCGGTCTTCTGACGGCCACGTGGCATAAATAGAGAAAGGAAAGTACCCTCTATAAAACGTCGTCATTCACATCATCCGAGGCGCGAGCGGCGCGCACGATGCCTCAGCCTCCGAATGCCCTCCGCTCTCTCACTGCCTCTAACCTCCGCTCCGCTCCAGCACGCATAGGAACCATGTGAATTTCGCCGTTTTATAGCCTGTAGTTGGCAGGAAATGACACGTCAATTTCCTTTCATTTAGGCTGCCGTCAGGGGGGGGGCTGTTTTGCACAGGTTGTCAGCAAGCGCGCGCGCAGTGGCCGCCATAAAATTATTGACAGCTGACCTCCACGTATACTGTAGGTTGGCGAAACTCATCAGATCGCGCATTTTTGAGGCGGAAAAGCTGGAATTCTGTCATGTCAGCATGAAAGTCCTGATTGTAGACCATCTTAACACTAATCAGGCACTGATAGCTTATCACATCAACTGATAAGGGGGAAACTGCACGATTTCGAGCATTTTGAGCTGGAGAACCGAGCATCAAATTATGTTAACACGGAAATTGCCAAATGAATCGTTTTCAACACATTTAAAGAACTGATACCTTATCAAATCGCACTGATAAGGTCATAATTCTGCGATTTTCATGTTTTGACCTCAGAGCAGCGGGAAATTGCTCCTGATGTGCTGGGCACAGCTAAACTAATCTTGTTCAATACAATTTAGGTACTGATACCTTCTCAAATCGGACTGATAAGGTCATAACTCCAACTATTTCCAGCTTTTCATATCTGGGGAGCTAAAAATTGCTCCTGATTGCGTGGCAGCCGCAAAATAGACTTCGTTCAACACGGAAAAGAATTTGATAGCTTATCAGAATTAACTGATAAGAGAAGAACTACACGATTTCAAGCATTTTGAGCCGGAGAACTGGGGCTCAACTTACTTTAACACGGATGTTGCCCAATTGATCCTTTTTTACACAAATAAGGAACTGATACCTTATCAAATCGCACTGATAAGGTCATAATTTTGAGATTTTCAGGCTTCGAGACCGCAACAGCTGGAGTTTGCTCATGATATACTGGGCATAACAAGACTAATCTTATACAACATAATTCAGATACTGATACCTTATCAAATCATACTGTTAAGGTCATAACCCTACGACTGTCAGGTTTTCACACCAGTGGAGGTAGATTGCTCCTGATAACCTGGAAGCCGCAAAATAGACTCCGTTCAACACACAAAAGAAACTGATAGCTTATCAGAGTAAGCTGATAAGGTGAAAACTCCACGATTTCAAGGTATTTTAGCCAGAGAATCTAGGTTCAACTTGTGTCACCACGGACATTGCGAAATTGATTCTTCAAAACACCCGTAGGCACTACCTTATCATATTCGGCTGATGTGATAATGACTACTCGATTTTCAGTTTTTCGGCACGAAAATAATCGGTCTCTTCCTGTTATCACGAGAAATGCGAAAATATTCCTTTCTTAGAATTCCGCTCCTTATTTCTAACACTTCAGGCCAGAGAAGCTTTGACTCTTCTATGTACAATAAAAAAGAATCTTTGACTAATTGTAAGCACTGATAGGACGATTAGAAAATTTCGAACTCCATCTTCATTTTTCGGAATTTGCTTGACCTCATATGATCCTTTCTCAAACTTCTGAATATTAATTATTTTACTGTGAACACTATATACAGTCTTTCAATGTGTCGTTACAATTTTGCTCAAATATTTTAACATGGCATTCTCGGGCGTGATAAAGAATCAGGTGTACTACTTTCTCCTAAAATATCCAAAAAATGCCCCAGAGAGTTCGTTTCCTAGATTTCCTAAGAATTTGCTTAACATCCGCAGATTCGAAACTTTATGGAGGTGTGCGATTTGGAGGATTTCCCGGATTCCCAACGTTAAATTCATAGATTTTTCAAAACTGAAAATAGTGCTTCTCACATCTGCAAATTTAAAAAATTTGAGAATTTCTCCTATTTGAAGGTTTTCCCGAATTTCCTTAGTTGATTTCGTGAAGTTTTATAAAATTTAAAAATCCATTCACATCTGCAAATTTGAAAATTGGTCATTTTGTCCGAGATTTCCTTCGTTCAATTCTTGACACTTACCACAGGACAAAACGCTTATAAAATTCAAAAACAATGTTTTGCCTTGTGCAATTTTGATAAACACGTATGTACAGTTCATATGTTTAAGAATATACATCAACTATGGACAATGACATAATTGAACTCCGACCGCTGCATAGCGGTCATCGAGTGCTGACCTATCGCCCAAGGTTCCAGGAGCTGTGTGCCTCGTCTAACGCCTCACGAGGTGAATGCGGCGTACCTGTCACTAATTACATGACAAAATACACGTGTACACCATTAAATTACACTAAGACGTATGTAAAGTTCATGTGTATAAGAAGAAATATATAACAAGTACGGACAATGAAAGAATTGCCATTTTCTAATTATTTATCTTATTATACAATTTTGTGTGTATTCTATAATTAATTATTTCTATACTAATATCTAAATAATTGCATTTACAGGAGATTTACATCTTTTTGAGTTCCAATACATTCTTGCATATTAGTGAAATTCGACTATCCACAAATGTTTCTTCTTTATTATGTACTATGAGCAAGTCATCCATATATCTAAAAGGTTTGAAAAGTACGTTATTTTCAATTTTCGCGCTAATAGAGTACTTGTACTCCGACATGAAAACTGTTATATCGGCTAACAATGGGCTGAAGTTACCTCCCTGAGGAACTCCTTTCATCTGTTGAAGCGCAATTTCTCCGAAACGACAGTAACTGTTGCGTAAAAGATAGTCAACGTGATATATCAAGTCTGTGATGGCATAATACATGTAACCGCCTTTATCTAGCTCAGAATCTCGATAAAATACTCTGCATCCACTGGTAACCATCCCTTTTTTATTAGCATTTTTGAAGCAAATTTTCAAAAATTCCTTCATGTTGTACAGAATAAAACTGTGTGGAAGGCTAGTTAACATATGCGTGAAATCAGCAGAATATACTTGAACCCCATCGGTATTCAATCCACACAATTCAGCTGCTAAATTAATGTTGGAGATAGATCAATAGGTCTTGAGTCCTCCCTCTTTTGGTAACTCACATTGGTGTAATTAATTGTGTCCTCAGAAACGAGAAATTTTTTTGTAGTTCTACTGCTAATGGTTTCATTTTGCTGTTTTTTGCTCCCGTGATAAATCTGAATTTTATGGGATCCTTATGTAGCTTGGGTAAAGCGTAGATGATGGGTAACTCACAATCTATGCCAAATCCCTTTTCATGCTGAAATCTTCATCGGTTTCGATGAATTTCATGTGGAGCGCATGATTTTGTTCGGAAGTCGTTTCAAAACTATAGAATTCAAAGCTATGGAATATGAGCATTCTATTTTTCCCCGATTTTCAAGTTAGAATTTCTGAAATTTTATTTCCAATGTTTTTCTTAATTTTTTTTCTATGGCATTCATCAATGTCTATGGCATTGAATTCTCTGGTGAAAATCAATTTCTGACTTCACATTACAGAATGATTTTTCAAAAAAAAAGATGCAATACTGAGGTTTCTAATTCTAACAAAATATTAATTTCGTGCTCTTTCTCGCTTCGATTCTCTAAAGAAATTAGGGATAAATGAAACAACCTTTTACCTACCTTTAAATCTTGAGATATCTTACATGCATCATGCATGGTCAGTTTTCCCTTTCTTTTGAGATGCTGCCCATTTTCCCGGACTTTATACATCCACAGATACGTTTCCTCTTGTCACATCATATCCTTCTACAATACCACAACCTAGCACTCCTACACGACGAGGTAGATTTTTGGTATAGAGGGCATTCCGACGAATTTAGTGAATGTTCTCATATCGGGTCTTCAGTCATTCTCAGTAGCTGCTATATTAGAAGGGACAGATTTTTCAGAAGGTGGGTGAATTATAGCGTAGATAAATGCTCACACCTATACCAGCTGAATTCTCCTAATTCAGAGCCTTCCACCAGTCAACAAAACAACTCCGTTAACGAAATTCGCGAAGTACCCATTGACCAGGCTCTCGACACCAATTCTCTGCCTTCGGATCAGACATTTTTTTCGGGGAAAAACAAAAATTCTTTTCCGTGTTGAACGGAGTCTATTTTGCGGGTGCCACGCAATCAGGAGCAATTTCTAGCTCCTCAGATGTGAAAAGACCTTACCAGTGCTATTTGATAAGGTATCAATTTCTTATTTGTGTTTAAAAAGGTCCATTTTGCGGCGTCAAGGTAACCAGGGACATTTTCCCGCTTTTCTGAGGTGAAAAAATGAAAATCGCAGAATTATGACCTTATCAGTGCGATTTGATAAGGTATCAGTTCTTTAAATATGTTGAAAACAATTCATTTGGCCATTTTCGTGTTAAAAAAATTTGATGCCCGGTTCTCCGGCTCAAAATGCTTGAAATCGTGCAGTTTCCCCCTTATCAGTTGATGTGATAAGCTATCAGTGCCTGATTAGTGTTAAGATGGTCTACAATCAGGACTTTCACGCTGACATGACAGAATTAAAGCTTTTCCGCTTCAAAAACGCGCGATCTGATAAGTTTCGCCAACCTACAGTATACTTGGAGGTCAGCTGTCAATAATTTTATGGCGGCCACTGCGCGCGCGCTTGCTGACAACCTGTGCAAAACAGCACCCACCCCTGCCGTCATAGTCGGTGGATCTACTGAGTCCCACCCGGTCGATACGCACCGAATTCGTGGGAAACGGGTGCAAAAAAATCAACCCACTGAGTCCGACTGCGACCGTCTGATGCCCACCGCAATCCCCCCGGTCGATACTGATGGTTCTCATGCGTACAAGGGCGGGGCCAATGCACCGACTGAGTCCCACCGAAATCATCCTCACCCCACCCGGTCGATATAGGTGTTTCTCACGTGATTTGGGTGCATATTTTCGGCCGACTGCGACCTGCCGAGTCCCACCGCATCTCGACTCTCGTCGTCTGCGCTCTGTCCCACGCACTGCTGGCCTTTCAGCGCCGTCGGTCCGATCCGTGGTACTATCTGAGCACTTCGGTTATCGCAATTATCCAAGCCCATTTTTCCGCATTGTAACGAATGTTCTCATTTTTGATAGGGAGAAAAAACCCTGGGTTGGTGTTTAAATGGCGCAGAGAGGCGGAGAAATGAGCGTGGCCGAGTGCGATGCCATAGTGCGCCTCCCCGCCCTTGCGATAGTACCGGATGACCGTTCCAACGATCTTTACGAAAGATCACAAGTGTTGACGAATAGCAGAGTAACATCACGGTAAACTACAAGCGCTTTATCACGTTCATCCCTGCACTGCATGTTCTGACACGTCTGTTGCTCTATATCAAGGTTTAGGGGGCTGAGCAGGTTGGCATCGCGGCCCGGCACGACCTTATGGTGAGTTGCCGTATCGATAGGTCGCATCGATCGATCAAAACGGCAGCCTACTACAAGGTCGCGCCGCGCTGCGATGCGACTCTGATCAGCCCCTTACACGGTGTCCAATCCATACTTTGTCAGGTTTCCTTCAGTCACAACCGCTTTAGAATCTGACGCGACATGTCAAAATGTGCACTCTAGTGTGAAGATGTTCAAACGCCTTTTGTTAAATGTGGTGTAACCCTGCTATACAGTTGATGATATAAACGAGGGGGCCTCACCCTACTGCTTGGGAGCAATTTGTTTTATTCTTATCACACAAAGAACGCTGATACCTGGAGAAATGACAAACTCTCACATTTTCTTTCAGCAAACATCGAAGCAATTACAATCTGCCGTCAAAAAATATGATGGTGAACATAGAAGTGAACAAGGAGGCGATGGCGGAAGATAAGGAGAAGAAGAAGAAGGAAAAAGAAAAGGAGGTGTAAAATTACAAACATATTGCCTAACCACCAGACGTGACTTGTCCACTGGGACTGTTCCTTTCGTGATCCACTTGCGCATGTCTTGCTTAGTAGTAGCGTCAACTGAGCTGTTGAATGACCCATGCGAGAGGGTCCCGTAAGGGATGGGCCGTTACAGACTCCTCTTTTACGTGTACTAGAGCACGGGACTGGAGACTAAGGCCGGGATCATACATGGCGCGACCAGCGACAACAACAACGCAACTCAGGCATATCTATTCGTGGTCGGTATGGATAGCAAGCATTGCGTGGCCTCGCCAGTCGCTGGAAGTATGATGTCGCTTTAAGATTTGCCTGATATGCTTTCGTTGGTCGCGGCAACTATAATCTCAGACATAACCGTCGACTATCCCGTTGACGGTCCCGTTCGCGATAGAGTGCTCACTCAGCCGAACCATCAACGATAGAGTGAACGGGCGGGTCCCTACACAAGGAACAGAATGGTCAGCCTTCCATGTAGCGCCATCACCAACGCTAAGGGAAACGGGATGGTCGCCGCATGGGGACATCCCAATCGAGTTATCCCCTCTGGGGTCCCCACAAGTGGGGAGGGGATGTGACCCGACCGCCACGGTCCGCAGTGGGGTGCAACCCACTGTGGACCGTGGGGAGATGGCACCACAGTTGGGCACCAACCCCCCCCCCCCCTGCCGAGCGTTGGGGAACCCCCTCTCCTCGGCGACAAAAATTATCCTCCGGTTTCCAGTGGATCTTCTAGGAAGTGACTCGGGACCACCTTTCAGGTCCGGCTCCGAAGAGCCGACTGAAGCACACTGTGAGATGAGAAGCCTTTCATACCAGCAATATTGTTAATACCTCTGTTTAAACATGTTAAAGGCACTCTTCACGATAAAAATCGTTTTTCAGTTTTTCCACCCATCTTGAAAACGGTCCCTTGCTGATTCCAATGATGTTTGTGGAGTGGTACAAGACCTTTTGGGAACGGAGTTATGATCCCTCAAGGATTGAGCTAGGGAAGCATGGTGGACGAGTTGTCCGAGGCTTGTAACTGCCGTCGTTTGCACCCGATGTATGCGAGCTGACCTGAGTAAAGAGAGAAGTTGAGAATGAAGGGAAGAACGGGGCTATTGATCGGAAACCATAGCTCATTTCACGATCTTGAGTTTTCATTTGCTCACGTCGGAGGGCGTGCGATGCGCTTTTGAGGTTTGCTGTGCGCTCAAAGTGGCAATTTCGGGCTCTTTTGGGGCTCTTCTTGGTTCGTTTTCATGCGTTTCTTCGACGTTAACGTTACAGTGTGCCCCTCCACTACCCATTCTTAGTGAAAACTGAAACACATTTTTTATCGTGAACACTGCATTGAACGCCTGGTTTTTGGTTAACGCGGTCGTTAGAATCGAGACACGCTCACCGTTCCCCATGTTCCACACCAACATACACATCAATGCACCTAATGCACCCAAACTTTAACGGTATGCTAAACGCAGTTTCGCTTGAGATACCGGCTTGGCACCCTACTCATGCTTTTGCGGAATATCAGCAGAAAAATGAGAAATCAGATGTCCGATACCGTTATCAGACATCTATTTTATCATTCTCTGCCAATTAGAGACTTGATGCTTCGGGGGAAGCGGCCTTTATCACGCTCTGTTATCATTAGGCATCAAATTCACCTTTGGCGCCGTCATCAAAGCTTATCCGCGCAAAGGTTGAGTTTGCTGAGCGGTTGGATATCAGTCAGCTCAAAGAGTGAAAATACCGCCGGCGCTGGCATCTCAGAACTTTCTAAACAAGTGAAAACATCTCAGTGAAAACATGATAAAACGATTGATCACGTCTCGATGTGTTTACCATGAGCACAGCCAGTATAAAAGCCGCCTCATCTCATAAGAGTCCTCATTCGGCATTCTGATGCCGGCCCTGAAAGGTGACTTCGGGTCACTCTGCGGAGGCCAGCATAATTTTGGCTGCTGGGAGGATACAGTGGGTATCCTCAGAGCGGGGGGGGGGTGGCGAGTTACGCCGCGGTCCGCTGAGGGTGGCTTCTCACCGCAGACCTCGGTGAAGATTACGCCCATGTTGCGGGCAAGGCGGGGCTACTTGCGCTGTGGACATTCAAATTCGTGAAATTTTCGAGCTAAATTCACCCATTTTTCGAGGTTATTTCACCTCATTTTCGGGGTAAATCGGACCCTCTCTCGCTGCCAGGTCGCACCATTTTCACGGGATATTCACCTCATTCTCACCTATCCTAGCGGCAAATTCACCCATACAGTGAATTTAACGCGGCAAATTAAGACTTCATGCCGACTTGTACATGAGCATCAAGTCTCTTTTGCTGAGGCATCAAGTCTCGAATTGGCAGAGTTTTAGAACAGTATCAGACACCTTATCTCTCATTTTTCTACTGATAATCCGCGGCATTTGCCTCTTTGCAAAAGTATGATTATGGTGTCGGTTGGTGGTCAACATTCATGCAACTCATTCCAAAACGTTCACTGTCGCTATGCCGATTGCGGTCGTATTTTCAACCAATTCAGGTTTATATGTAGGTGACATCTTATGGAGTCGACGGAGTCATTTTTAAGCTTTCACAATTAGAAACAAGAATACTGAAGGTTGATGGGATGAGAGGAGACCTCAAGGGCAGTGTTCATGATAATCTTAAAACGATTTCGTGCACCCAGAGTAGAGCTGAAACTACGGCGAAAATGAGAAACAAGTGGCAGATGTACATGAATAGCTGCGCTCTCACTGCGCCTAATAACACTCAGAGGAAATGTTTTTTGTGAGAGTGGAATACTTCGTGAATCCGTCTGCAAAATTATAAACTCCCTGTTCTCCGTTCCTTCCTTTTTTTATGTAACATATTCTTCCAATATCGAATGAACTCATCATTAACCGTTCATGAACACCGGAAACACTTTCATCCTACGGGTCAACTACTCCAGCAGGAAAAACTGTTCCACTGCAATAAGTCGCTTCCGCGCATATTTTTTTTGCAGTTTCTTCGTTATTTTAGTATCACGTGGCGACTATCGCATCGTTTTACATATGTGGGAAACTTGAGTTCGAAAGTCATCGTTAACACTGCTTTCAATCAGACTGAAAAAATTAGTGGAAGAAGGTTGCTTGATAGTGATTATCCTATTGCAGGCTGCCAAAAACCCAGCTCTGAAAGACGTGAATCTCCAAGCACCACCGGATTACGCAATGCTTATGGTGAGCGCTTGAAGGAAATAACTTCCACAGTAACCAATATTTGCATTAAAAGCTAATCATCTCTCATAGGGAAGTTTAATTCATTTGTTATTCTAATCCTATGGGATTATTAATAATTACTTCTACAGCCCTGAATAAGGACCCTATTTTTCTCTTTTTGTAATAAACAGCACCTTTCAGGGCAATCTAAAACGTCAACTGCCTCAAATGGCCACTCGGATAACTGTTCGTAAGTATTACATGTCTTTTATATGTTCTAAGAGATTAAAAAATAACATTCCACAGAAGTAATACTACTAGATGCAGTGAACACCTAATATTGAAGTGAAAACTTCATACAGTCAGCGTTTCGGCTAACCGGCGCAGTAGTATCAGTGGCATCGGCCTCTGAAGAGTTTCTTCTAAATTGTAACATTTCAGCTCCCCTAGCAAAGGCTGACGCTTCCGTTCCCAATTCAGCATGCAATAGTGCTCAGGTACGCAATCGAGATAGGTTTAAATTCATATTGTCCAGTACGTGAAAAGGATCCCGATGTACAGTCGTCACAGATCATACTGATACTTTGCGTTCCTTATTGTGCGTTGGCGGGGTGTGTATACAAGTCTGTTGGTACCTGCTCGTTGGTGCCCCTGCTTCTACTGAACCCAGCAGACGTTTGAGTGTACACAGGGAACGTTCGAGCGATATAGCGTGCACAACTATATCGCGAAAGTATCCCGCACATTGCATAAAGGTGTCGCCGTCCGGCACACCAAGGCTTCTGGTCCATAACACCTTAGGATCCGTACCTAGGGAGTTCATGGGGTCTTTGGTCACAAGCCACAGTTTCGCCACCCTGAACTGTCGATCGCTGTCGAGTGATATCCAAAAAACTGCGCTATCATGACTTCTGAGCTATTTCCATGCACCGTTTGCTGCTTTGCAGGAAACCCGCCTCAAGACCCGTCATCAGCGTCGGAGAGTACACCATCTACTGCGGTAACGCTGACGATAGGAGAGTGGGAGGCTGTGCAATAGCTGTAAGGAAGGATTTCAATGGTATGGTCAAGGAGTTCGGCTCAACGTCGTGTCGGAATGCATTCGTACGACTGCGGGATCACAGATTCAATCTGTGGATAGAGAGTGCTCATGCGCCCACTGAAACCGCCGAAGACAATTCGAAGGATGCGTTTTATGAGGAACTAAATACGTTGCTGGCCAGGATACCTTGTCAACATGCTGTTGTCGTGGGGATTGACGCAAATGCGAAGATGGGACTTGATCAGGAATCCGAAGTGCTCGGTAGATGGTTCTACCCAGTGGAGCATACATCGGACAATGGCTACCGCCTTGTCGACTTTTGTGTACGCAGTGGTCTGATTATTTCATCGACATTCAAGAGGAATCATCGCCGCCATCAGCTTACGTGGCAGGGACCAACCCAGCTATCTCCAGAAGAGCAGCGGAAGCGGAAGATGACAACTTTGAAACTACAGCTTGACTATGTCCTGACGAGGAATATTCCAGTATCGGACATTCAAAGGTCTGGAGCTGTGTGGGATGTAGCATTCGATTCGGATCACCGTCCTGTTCTGTTGAACTTCACTGCGAGGATTCATAAGAGGAAGCGAGGGGCTCAGCCTCTCCAGAGGATTGAGATGAAGAGTGCAGAAGGAATTTTCGACTACGCGTTTCTGTTCACATCGGAGTACGGACTAAGAAGAAACTTTGCTACGCGGATTCTTTTGTCAAGTGCATCCAGGACGCTTCGAAAGAGGCACTCCCGGTTGTACAGCCTGAGAAGAAGTTTGCCTACGTCTCAGGAGAAACAACATCTACCTACAACAGAGTATGTGCTCTCCGAACTGCAGGAAACTTCGTGGAGGAGAAGCGTCTGAGGAGGAAGTTGCGTCGGCAGCTTCAAAGTGACCGCGAGCGAGAGTGGACGTGTAGAGCTAAGGAGTTCGAGAAGGCTTGGGAGGAGAAGAAACCGAGGAAAGCCTACACGTTGCTGCGACAGTATAGCGAGAAGATGAAGAGATGTTCTCCTGTCTTGAACACTACCAATGGAGTTGCAGTTGGTGATGCGACGCTGCCAATATGGAAGGATTACTTCAGTTCACTACTGAATCGTCCAGCGCCATCAGTACCTGAGCTCCCGCATGTTCAGAGAGCACATTACGATGTCAGTGAGGAACCGCCGACTGAGTCTTAAGTTTTGGATTGTGTCCGGAAAATGAAGAATGGAAAGGCTGGTGGAGATGACAACATCACTGCTGAAATGCTGTAAGCTCTTCCTCCGTCTGGGATTCGTGAAATGACCAACACCATCCGTGCTATATGGATGAGCGAAAGGATACCCGATTCGTGGAGACATGCGATCATCGTACCTCTTCACAAGAAGCTATCCGTCACGGATCCTAAGAACTACAGAGGAATCTCTCTACTTCGTGTCATGTACAAGGTTTTAGAACGCATCATTCTCGAGCGACTTATCAAACATCGTGAAAGAACGACCAGAAATGAGCAAGCCGGTTTTCGACCTGGAAGATCGACCATCGACCAAGTGTTCGTCGTGAGAAGAGTAATTGAACCGTGGCAGCGGTATTCGAAGCCATTACAGCTTGCTTTTTTGGACTTTGAAGCCGCGTTCGACTCTCCTCATCGTGATCGATTGCTCATTGCTCTGCGAGCAGATGAAGTCCCGGAAAAGTATGTTCGGTTAATCGAGGACATGAACCAAACAACAACAGCAGCAGTTCGTACACCTGTCGGATTTACTTCAGCTTTCGAGGTGAAAACAGGAGTAAGGCAAGGAGCCGTTGCAGGACCTTTTTTTAACTTCGCCGTTGATGACATAATGCGTAGAGTTGCAGAACAGTTTCCTGCGGATGTGATCCTAATACCACCAGGACGCTCCCTTGTCGACCTGGAGTACGCCGACGACATCGTGTTATTCGCTGAAAACAACGCAAAACTGCAAAGGATTGTGAACCTCGTTTCGAAGTATGCCGCAGCCTATGGACTTCGTCTTCGTCCCGACAAATGCTAGCAGATGTGGGTCTCTCAGAGGCCTTCAACGGGAGTTTGTGTGGGCGGACAACGTATCGAACTGGTGGACGATTTCTGTTATTTGGGCTGTTTGCTGAAGAACGATGGTAGTTATGCAGCGGATATTCGACAACGATGTGCGGAAGCTACGTCTGCATTTAATTCTCTAACCAAGTGTTTGTGGTCTACCACCATCGCAAAAGAAGTCAAGTTGCGCGTCTACCTATCCGCTATTCGCCCTATCATGATGTACGGGTCGGAGACGTGGGCAGCACCGAAGACGCAGATGGAAAGGTTGGATTGCACGGAGAGGAAGCTTTTTAGGCGTTTGCTTGGATATTTCTGGCCGCGTGTATGCCATAACGAAGACCTTTACAAGGAAATCGACGCAGTACATAAAAGCTTGACACGAGGGAGGTGCCAGCATCTCCTAACGCCATCTCAAGCAGCAATGGAAAGTCGACTTCGACTGCTCGGGCATATACTAAGAAGAACGCCGGACCGTCTCGTACAATACGCTTTAAGAATGCTTCCAAATCCTGTCTGGAAACGGCCACCTGGGCGTAGGTGAAAGTTCTGGACGGATGTGGTTAAAGAGGATTTGAAGTCACTCGGCATCGAAAGACAGTTCAGGCGCGATGTTTCGTTTCGCAGGAAATGGAATAGTGACAGCTGGATGGAATGTGCTCAAATTGTGGCTGAAGGCCGTGAAAAATGGACACGGCTGACTACTAGGACGGCACACCTCGGTGAAGATGCGGAATGACCGCGTCAGGCGAAAGCCAACCAATTAAGTCAAGTAAGTCATTGTGCGTTGGCGCAAACATGCTGCGCACATGTTGTCACATATGCGCACCGAGTTTGCGTCCATGCATATCAAGGAACACAAAGTATCAGTGCATCCGCGCCGACTATATGGTCCGTGTCATTAAATTAGGCAGCCGCACTCAGGTACTGGGTGCGAGACCATTCGATCGCTAGCCATCCCTCCCATGGTTTCCAGCGTGCCACTTTGCTTTACAAGCAGCGTCACGGAGTCTTTGAGTAGCCGTCTCGAGGCGTGAGTCCATCGAAAAGGCGGACAGGTCAGAGGTAAGGACTCCGCACCGCTATTGGTAAACGCTCTCTGCTAGCTGCAGTGTCCCTTCATCACTCTGCAGGTAGCAGAGTGGCGTCTATTAACAGTAATGTGAAGCCCATCCCTCTAATCTGCGCGCCTTCTTCACTGTTTCACGCTTTGAGACGACCACCCATGTTACCCATGTATAATAATTAGGGAGCCGCGACGCTGCTTGGCGGAAAATTTTGCATAGAGAGAGTTTGTTCGGGTAAAAACGCCTTATTGTGGAGATAGAGAAGGTCGAGTGTCTCTAATTCTTTTAAAAGAGGCCGGCAGTCCGTCAGTCATCTGACTTAATTTGCTGTCAGCCATCATATATCGTCCATCACTGGATGAGGGATCGCCGCGACGCTGCTTGGCGGGAAAAATCGCGCGCGGGAAAACGAAGGGAGAGTGGCTATTGATTGCGCAATTTTTCCGCCAAGCAGCCTTGCGGCGATCCCTCATCCAGTGATGAACGATAAGTAATGATCAAAAATAGATTCAGTTCAACTTCTCTGGCATTCGCTCGCGGGTAGCCCTACACAAACTCACTTGTTGCCCAGTGACACCTGGGCAACAAGTCATTTTTCTGGGGCGCGACATGGAAAGTGTGGGGCGATTGTGAGCATTTGTGCCCACAAAACCACTTGTACCCCCACTAAATCACTAGTCGCCCCGCGAAATCACTTGTTGCCCCGAAAGAGCAACTGCTGACCCTAAAATCACTTGTTGCCCCGCAAAACCACTTGTTGCTCCGCAGGTTCACTTGTTTCCCCGTAAAACCACTTGTCGCCCCCCCCCCCCAAAACCAATTGTTGCTCGGAATCATCATTTGATCGTTCGGACCCCACTGCGTTGTTTATTCACAGATTCCGTCTACCCTCTAGACACCTTGTACTTCTCAAACCCTTCTTCTTCTTCTTCTTCTTCTTCCTCT
Source organism: Aplectana chamaeleonis (assembly GCA_029168955.1). NCBI lineage: Eukaryota > Metazoa > Nematoda > Chromadorea > Rhabditida > Cosmocercidae > Aplectana > Aplectana chamaeleonis. The sequence continues at coordinate 84,678 of JAPDOI010000380.1, read as the reverse complement.
TCCCCCTCTTCCTCCTCTTCTTCCTCTTCTTCCTCTTCTTCCTCTTCTTCCTCTTCTTCCTCTTCTTCCTCTTCTTCCTCTTCTTCCTCTTCCTCCTCTTCCTCCTCTTCTTCCTCACCTTCTTCTTCTTCTTTTTCTTCTTCTTCTTCTTCTTCTTCTTCTTCTTCTTCCTCGTCTTCCTCGTCTTCTTCTTCCTCTTCTTCCTCTTCTTCCTCTTCTTCCTCTTCCTCGTCTTCCTCGTCTTCTTCCTATTCTTCCTCTTCTACCTCGCCGCTTGTGAGTGTGGCTTAAAGGCAGCGGTCGCGATGAAAAGCGTTATCTACAAAACTATAGAAATCAGCCTAGATTGAAAACAGCTGAAAAACTATGAAGGTAGCGCGGTGAAAAACGGGCTAGAATCAGAGTTTCTAGGGCCCAAAGATGGTGCGTAGTATTTCACTGGGAGTGTGCAGGGTGTCATGTGCATGTATGCAGTACATATAGTAGAGGTGCAGGACCCAGTAGGGTGCTGCACATCCTGCGCACCCCCAATGGGATCCTGCACACTCTCAGTGAAGTCCTGCACACCCCCAGTGAGGTCCTGCACACATCCTGCACACTCACATTGTGGTACTGCACCAAATCATAAACGTCCTGCACCCCATTCACGACGACTTGCATACTCTTCAGCAAGCGTAAGCGGAAAAAGGAGGAAAACGCGTTATCGTATGTGATCTCGCGTTAAGTCCGCGCAAAACTGCAACCAAACGGGAGCTGACAGAGAAAATGGAAATAGTGTGTGAATGAAGAAAAAGATGTATAGCTTCCGAAAAAGTCCTCCGGAGGACTTTTTCGGAAGCTATCCATCTTTTCCTTCATTCACACACTATTTCCATTTTTTCTGTCAGCTCACGCTAAGTTGCTGTTTTGCGCGGACTTACCGCGAGCTGAAAAAAGCTCAAAAAAACTTGGAAAAAAAATTCTAAATCACTAATTTTTCTCCAAAAAAAAAGGCAGAGCGGACCATTTTTTTGAATTTTTCTCAGTGCGTATCTAGTGGCTCATACAGTGAGTGTGCTTAGTTTAAAAAATGCCTGGCGCATCTCTTGAAAATCGTCAACTAAAAAGCTCACGGTCAGCTGCAGTTAACCGCGAGTTGACTCGCGGTTATCTACCCATCTACTACCACCCCAGATTTATTTCTAAATGCTCCTCATCAGACTAGAAGAAAATCACGAATAAATTAGAGGATATCAAACGAATAAAAGTTTTCGAATATTCGAATAAACGAATTATTCAGAAAATTGACTTTTCCGAATATTTGAATAAACGAATAATTCGGATAATTGACTCTTTCGAATATTCGAATAAGCGAATTATTCAAAAAATTGACTTTTTCGAATATTCGAATGAACGAATTATTCGGATAATTGACTCTTTCGAATATTCGAATAAACGAATTATTCGGATAATTGACTCTTTCGAATATTCGAATAAGCGAATTATTCGAAAAATTGACTTTTTCGAATACTCGAATTATTCGAATATTCGATTATTCGTTTATTCGACCGAATATTCGTTTTCCAAATATTCGTTGGCATACTCTAGAAGAAATCGGGAATCGTTTTTTTCTTCAAAGGTTCGGTGTTGCGAATAATTCGGAAATGTTCACTTTTCGAATATTCGATTTTCCAAGTAATTCGGAAATGGCCTTTTTAATTTTCGACTTTTCGAATGATTCGAAGTCGCCTTCTTTAATCGAATATTTAATTTACGAATCAAACGATTTGGTCGAAGTATAGTTCCCACCCCTATGAAATTTTAGGGTGTTTTTGATAAAAAAATCGGATTCTGCTCAAAAGTGGCAATCGGGGGCAATATCAATATGTCACGGTATCAGGCAGTAAACATGGAGAACTCTTGAAAGAAAAACCATTACACTTCCGTGAGAATTTTGAGCCGGTGGCAAATTATAAACTTGTATCTAGCGTACCATTACGGAAATCGTCAAAAGTCGCGATTTGCCATCAAATTTTCCCTAAAAAAAAGCTTCGAAAGAATCAAGTCGAAAATTTCAGAAAATTGACACATAAACCCCCAAATTCGTGATCAGCGCCCCAAATATCACAACTGGGAGGGTATTAAGTTAAATCTGGAACATTTTAAAAAACGCTTTCGGGGCCCACTAATTGATATGAATAAACCCCAACCGAAAATCCGTACAAATCCATAACGCTATCAGTCTGTACAAAGTTTGGGTAATGTGCCTTCACCCAAACTTGGGCCAGAGGGGTTGTTTTGGGCGCTGAACACAATTATGAGGTCAGTTTCCAAATTCTCTAAAGACTAGTGCACGTTTTGGAAGGTACAACAGGTACAGAAATCTGACGAAAAACGTCTATAACTCCTTTCGGTGTGGTTTTAGGCAGATGCGAAGACCATAATCGGTTTTACACCAAAAACGGTTCTCGAGAGTTACATTTCTTCCAGAATAGTTAGGCTAACTAAAAGTAGCTCCCTTAAGAGCCTCACTAGACATGAGCTTATAGAAGAAAGTGGAAAATGGAGGAAGATTGAGGTGATGATCAGGAGAGAAAGAAAACACGCGCGCGCACGCGACGCGACCGCACACGCCACCACCCAGGCCTCCTCCGTGCCGGCGCTAGCTGGGGCAAGACAATCCACACAATGCTCACAAAGATTTTGTGGGCATTGCCCACAATCTTTTTTGTGGGCACTCGACTCTCGCCGGCGCGATTATGTGGAACGTCTAGCGCCGACGAAAAAGGACGCGAAATTGGCCACGCCCTCCGGGGCAACACGCGAGCGAATGCCAGAGTTAGGGCAAGTTGATGGAACATACTATACGATTACGTAAAGAATGGCTCATCCACACCCATCGCTCAACTTTCCTTGATCACAGATCACTCGAAACAAAGATGAACTTCATTTGATTACGAGATCGGTGGTCAAAACAGCGATCTCTAACGATCGACTCTTCCTTTTTCAAAAGTCGATTAAGATATTTTAGGGCTGAAAAAAGGAGTTTTAAGTGATTTTTTCGCGGTTTTCTAACGTAGACGCTGTATAGGGTACTAGAGCTCTCATAATACATGGAATACCCAAACACAAAATCCATCGTGAAGTATGCCTTCAATGGCTGAGTCTGGACAAGAGAAGTAACGAGAAAGGGAAAAGAATCGCTGGCTATCGATCGAAGAGTTTTGTGTTTGCTTGGTATTCGCGTATTAGCAGCTCAGGGTGGACTCGATTTCTGTGGTGCTGCCACTACTGTGCTTATTTGAGCCAAATTCCGTTCCGCAGCTGCGTCTCAACACGCTTTGCCGCCGCACGCGCTCGTGTCAGTCGAGTTTCCAGCGCCAAAGCCGTCTCGATATGGCTTTTTTATACAATTTTCTCCAATTTTGTTCACTTTTCAGTTTCCAAAACCCACCTAGAGTCAGCAGATCGGCGGCTGCGGCGCTGGAAACTCTTCCGACTCGAATGCGCGCAGCCGCAAAGCGTGTCGAGACGCAATTGCGGACCGGAATATGGCCCAGAGAAGCACAGTACATGCTCACAGTTTTGCACCAACCACACAATCGTTATCATTACGGCTTGCGAAAGAGTAAATGGAGGGTATCAACAGGGTCGTTCGGTCTGCCGCACTCAGCAGTTTAGCGCAAAGTCATTCGATCGATTGCATTCTTCTCCTTGTTTACCCGCGTGCAGGTTTTCCCGCCAAGCAGCGTAGTGGGTGTGTAAGTGATCGGCGCAGACCATGCATACATCTAGAAAGGGTAAAATTGATAATTAAAGGCAGCATACACGCTTGTAAACGTAATTGAGATAACTACGGAATTGGAATGGTATGGCACCGAACACAACGCCCACGCATTTTGAAGTGTCAAAAACGAACAACAATGACGCTACACGAGTGAGATGTTGGCCCCGCCCATGTATCTGCCCGCCCCCTGTATTCGCGTCCTCAAAAATAGAGGTGCTGAACCATTTCCACCGTCGTCGATGTGTGTGGCTTACCTATTGTACCTATTCCACCATCCACAGAAGTCGCCGATGGTTGGGATGGCCCAGCACCCCAATTTTGGAGGAGGACGCAGATACAGGGGCGGTCCGATACAGGGGCGGGGTCAACTGTACCGTCATTGTTTTTGACGCTTCAAAATGCGCAGGCGCTGCGTTCTGAGCCATACCATTTTATTTGGGTGGTGGCCATCGTGTAGCAACACCCCTAACTCTGAAAAATATTGCCGCGACTCCTCCGCGACTGCCCCGGGACTCTACCGCGATCCTGGACTGCCCCGTGACTCCCCCGCGATCCTCGACTCTTCCGCGACTCTGCCGCGACTCTTCCGGGACTCCCACGCGACCTCTTTTTGGATGAAGCTACCGCGACTCTACCGCGACTCCCCCGCGACTCTACGGCTATGTCGTCTTATCGATTAAACTCCTGGCGTTCACTCCTATCAATTTCCTCTGTAACGCCCAGCGAGCGGTCGCTGTAATGCCCTCTCCTGTTGCAATATCGTCTTTGAATCCAACTCAATTATAACAAGTTGATTGATTCGACCCACCATTTTGAGGCCATCAGCTGTTAAAGAACTCCTAGCCCTCCATTCACTCCATCACATTATCAGAACCAGTCTGATGAACTGCGTCCACGTACATTTTAGCTGAGTAACCTTCGAGCTAGGCTTTCTCTTCCACATTATACTTGAAGTTCTGAGTGTTTTCCCCGATCTATTTCATTCACTACTTTGTTCATCGTCATCACCATAAGTCAAGGTCTAGCAGACCGTTTTTGTGTACATCTAAAGAGCTGTGTCCATCCATCATGATCACCAATTTTTTTCAAAAAATGTCGAAACTTTTTCCGTCCCGAAATGGATCAATTTTTCTCTACGATTTCTGGAATTGAAATTTTCCAGTAATAAATTGAAATTTTTTACAATTTTCGTATTTACCAACATTTATACGTAATTGCCTCTTACGGTTTTTTTACGATGTTTCACGCAACTTGGATCTAAAAATCGGAAAAAAACTGGAAACGTAATACAATGATACGTTCTTTTTGAATTCCAGGCTCATAGCTGAGAAATCTGATAATAAACATATCAGCGCAAAACCTCTAAAATCTATTGTTTCTATGCAGCGTTGCCGCCTTCTCAGTCAATGACTTGCCTTGGAGACAACCCGTTAGGCCATTGATATACCTGAAGTTTGCGACCGCGACAAGTGCGGTCAACTGTTACGAATCGTGCCGGGACCAGGCCTACACAGTAGAAAAATGCTGTCGCAAGAGCAGATTGCAGCACCTGTCGCGGTCGCTGGCTCGAAAGGGGGTGTTATGCCTGAAATGTGGAAACCGTGCGGTAATCGGTCGCTGTCGCGGCTGTCCGTCGCAGTGCAGTGCACTGCGACGGGTGTCAGCGACAGCGACCCAGCCAAATCAGGCATCGTGCCGGGTGTCTCTTGGCCCTCAGCGACAGCGACGTAGCAGTGCTCTGCGACCGCGACAGGCCTGTAGTAGGGTATAACAATGGCCTTAGAGCTTTTCTTGATTAAAGATGGGGCACATATTAGGAATTTGATTGCGTTTTCTATCATCAAAAATACCCGTATTTCTCATATATTCATGTACATGCTTTCTGTTAGGTTTTTTTGTTGAACCTTCTTGGGTTAAGAACTTAAATATGTTTGGCTAATCGCACCAGGGTAAAGGGTAGCGGTGTGCTCGGTCCGTGAGATGTGCCCCCCTCCCCCCACATTTGGAATCGGTGCGAGGCCCTCCCAACGAGGTTGTGACTTTTAAGGCACAGAAGACCCTCAACTATGAATTTTGTGATTTTCAGTTGATTGTGTAGTACCTTTCCTGTATAACTCTTGTCAAGCGCGAGATCTCAATTCCTCCAAAAAAGGGAGATATGAGGGACCACGGCTGGCCCGACCCCCTTCGCTCACCACCACGACCACTCCACCTTTTTGAATTTAGAACCCGATAACCGCTTGATGGATGTTTGAGTTTCAAGGACATTCTGCAATTTTAGGGATACCATCGTGATCAGCGTGTGATTCACTCCAAGATAAGCATAAGATTTAAAAAATAGTTATTAGGGTGTTCTGTGCTTTTCACCCTTCGTGTGAACCAGTTTGAGTGGGGTGCGCAACTTCAGGATAAAATCAATTAGCGGGACTGTAATTAGTTCTCGACTCAGATTTCCAGAGGGTATAATTATCTCCATCGACTCAGAATCTCTCGCACACTCCGCACAACGACTAGATCGCCGCCACGATCTGTGCCTTCTTCTTCTTCTGCAATCTCAAAGTGGTTTTCTGTAATAGGTTGAGGAACTGGGCGGCCTTCACAGGATTCGTTCGAAAGTCCATTGTAGTTAAGGAGGTAGGTCTCCTCGGACACATGAACAAGTGCGCCGTGTCGTGTCCGGGAGCGCCACAGTCCGGGCATGCGCCTGGTCGGCTGCTGTCGATCTTGTTGACGTAATACATGAGCAGAATAGAGTGACCACAGCGCAGCGAGGCAAGAGCACATCTGGCTTGCCTGCCGAGTTGAGACTAGAACTCGCAAACCCGAGGCGGCACCGTTCCCAAGATAGGGTTCACAGCCGCCTTCGCTAGATATCCTCGAACAAACTGGGTGTGCTCCTCACGCAGAAGACGAAGCCTTTCCATGTTGGAGTCGGCCCATCTCTGTACATCAACTTTACGAGGAGCATCTGCGAACGGCGTCCTAATCGACCTCTCTCTAATGGGCTTCATGACTCTCTTTCTTTCGGATGATTCGGCTGTCTCAGAACATTAATATACATCTGCTGTGCCTGAAGTTCGCAATGCTCCTTGACCGGCAATATGCAGGCCTCCGCGTGAAGATGTTGTATTGGGGAGCTCCTTGCACAACCCGTAGCAATTCAAAGCGCAGTTTTCTGTACACGCTGCAGCTTATTCCAGCAGCTGTCAGACACCAGGTGCTGCCACACTGGTGCCGCATATTCCAGAGCCGGCTGAAGTATTGCTCTGTAGGCTCTCAATATAGTCTCTCACTGCTTTCCCATGGAGTTCTTCCGAGAACTCTCAAGATATTAAGCCTAGCCCTGACGACGGTTTGCTTCTGTTCCGCGTTTTTGTGGAACTTCAGTGACGGATCAAGAATAAGGCCAGGCAGTTTGGGGAATCTTACTGGTGGCAAACGATTAAAATCCCATTTGACATCTGGGTGAGCACTGTGTTCCTTGGTGTTTGTTGTGAACACTGAAACAAAAGATTTTGCAGCAGAGACTGTGAGCATCATATCATCGAGAAAGAGCTTCAACTCGGCGAGATAGGCGCTGATCTTGTTAGCGGCTACCTGCAGGTCACGGCCCTGGCACATGATGGTGATGTCGTCGACACACATAATAATATTTACATCATTGGGAGGCTCGGGAATGTCCTCAAGATACAGGCTAAATAGAGCAGGGGACAACACTCCGCCTTGCGGAACACCGGCTGCTATTGGAATGCTATCGGATACGTGATTCTGGAACAGAACCTTAACCCGGCGACCTTTCGTGAACGCTGCAATCCATCGCTTCTGCCATGATGTTAGCGACGACTTGAGCAGTTTCTCAGACAGCAGTCCCAAGTTAACAGAATCAAACGCTTTGCTCAGGTCAAGGGCGACGGCCACCGTTCTCAGGGGCTTTTTCATGTTGAACCCATCGACCGCAAAGCTCACGATCTCCAATATAGCAGTAGTAGTAGAGTGAAGTTTCCTGAACTGATGCTGATGCTGCTGTCGCTCATTTAGATCAGCCAGGTTCGTTACGACAACTTTCCAGCTAATTTGGAGACGGGCGATGACAGGCTAATTGGTCGAGAGCCTTTTACTGTGCTTTGGGACTTGCCTGGCTTTGGCAACGGTATCACATTGGCTGTCTTCCACGCTTGGGGTAGAATGCAGTTCCGGGAAGAAGCGTTAATTATATCTGCAAGCATCGATGAAAGTTCCGTGGGAAGCATCTTCAAGATGGCTGGGGAGATACCGTCAGGTACGATAGCCTACGAATTCCGCATTACTTTGATAGCCTTCTCTACTTTAGTGAGAGTAAAGGCCTCAGAAGCACTCATGAGCGGCAACCGGTTCAGCTCTCTACCCGTGACTCTGTTTTGAACGCCTCGCTTGGTACGTGTGATGAAAAAGTTCTTGCCTAGTGCGTAAGCAGCCGCTTTCCCTGATTTGAAGACGTTCTCCTCGAACTCAATAGCGGAGCTCATCGAGGAGCTGACTTGCCGGAAATTTTTCTCAACACTTTCCACGTCGTAGTTCCGTCCGCCTTGAAATTCAGCTTTTCAGTGAACTTTTCCCATCACTCCTTCTTGTTCTTATCCAGATCCTTCTTGATCTTATTATTCAGCACAGCAATCTCCGGGTCTAGATGGTCTGCTGCTCTCTTCTCATCTCTGATTCTTATCTTCTGCAGTATTTCCCTGCTAACATTTGGAAAAAAGGGCTTGACACGACCCTCAGAAAATCGCTGCTTTCATGGCCTTGAGGATGGCACTTGTTAGATGGCGCTCTTTCTGATGCACATCACCATTCCATGTCGACCGCGTGGCGGATTGCAACATCTCTGAACAGGGTCCAGTCTGCTAGGCCTAAATTTTGTATAAGTAAGATGACGGAAACCAGGCAGTAACGGGCAAGAGAGTCAGAGAGATCAATACAGACAAAGACGGGAATGTGATCACTGGAGAGAAATGTGGATGCGGACCACGTGAAAGCATTAGAAAGATTGGATGACACAAGAGAGATATCTGGGCTAGAAGGTCGGCCGTTGGCATTGAGACGAGTTATCTGGTCATCGTTGAGGATAACCAGGTCACACTCCTCAGCCTATTTTCGACATCTTTCCCTCTGGCGTCAGAATCAAGAGCAGAACAGAACGTGTGAGCATTGAAGTCACCCGCAAAGACAGCTGAAGGGAGAGTGAGGCGTCGTGCAACCGCTTAAGGTTGTAAGACGGGGGACAATATGTTATAGGAGGAATATAGATGTTGAGTAGAGATACAGGGGTTTTGAGGGGAAAGTGGACAGGAATGTACTCGGAAGTACCGTCCTTAGGAGTATTAGGGATGATATGAGAAGGTAAGGCAGATTGCACGAAAGTAGACACTCCGCCCCCAAGAGCAGACCTTGGCATGTGATAGGCGGTGTAGCCCGGAATGTTAGGTTGGGGATAAGTGGTAGATGGAGAGAGCTTGGTTTCTTGAACCATGATAACATCCGGGTGATGAGAACGTGCGAATAGAGAGAGAGAGTTCAGATAATTTGGTGCGAAGGCCGCTGAGATTAATGTGAACAATGGAGAGGGAGCGGTTGGTAATTGAGGAGTCAGAGTTGCTGGGGGCAGAGCATAGAACACAACGAAAGGATGAGTCATGATGTCTCACAGAACCGAGGCCCGAACAGGAGAGATGCACCCACCTTTGGCTTGCGAAGTACTGGACACTTGTTTAATGCCAGGTCAAATCCTTGCTGCAGGTGGCACATGGATACTTCTGCCCTGGACCTGGATTCCTATCGACGCCGGCCCTTTGTAATAAAATCCTCAGGAGAGATGCGGCCGACCAGCACCTCTTCCATGACAAAAACCCTCTTCTTGGAGGGGTTGACGTCGGTTTGCACGGAGGCGGTCTTCTTCCCTCCACACTGCCACGGCGCGAATGTACGACATCTCATCTGTGCCTTCATATCCCACATAGAGGAGGGTGAGTAGAGCCATTGGCATCGATTGGATTGGGACGCTCCTAATAGGCAAAGATACGGGCAAAGAAAAAATTTGCGACGTGGATTCTTTTTTCAAATGCATCCAGGACGCTTCTAAACAGGCACTCCCTGCTGTACAGCCTGAAAAGTAGTACGCCTACGTCTCAGCGGAAGCATCATCCACTCATAGTTCGCGCAAGAATTTTAGTATGATGAATGGACGGGGCTGCGACGGTAGACCACTCCGAGCGAATCGAAACCCCATTCTCCAGTGATGCCGCCAACCCCGCACGTCCAGACGCCTGGTCCATTTGTCAGACTTAATCGAAAACGGAAACCATACAACGATGTGAGTGCTCTCCGAACGGCAGGAAACGTCGTGGAGGAAAAGCGTCTGAGGAGGAGGTTGCGTCCGCTGCTTCAGTGCGATGGCGAACGAGAGTGGACGTGTAGAGCTGTTCGAGACGGCTTGGGAGGAGAAGAATTCGAAAAAAGCCTACTCGTTGTAGCGACAGTACAGCGGCAAGATGAAGAGATGTTCGCCTATACTGAATACTGCAAACGGAGTCGCAGTTGGCTATGAGACGCTGCCATTATAAAGGATAACTTCAGTTCACTACTGAATCGTCCTGAGCTCCCGCGTGTTCCGAGAGCACATTATGATGTCAGTGAGGAACCGCCGACTGATGATGAGGTTTTGAATTGTGTCCGGAAAATAAAGAATGGAAAGGAAGGTGGAGATGACAACATCACTGCTGAAATGTTGTAAACTCTCCCTCCGTCTGGGATACGTGAAATGACAAACACCATCCGTGCCATATGGATGAGCGAAAGGATACCCAATTCGTGGAGACACGCGTTCATCGTACCTCTTCACAAAAACTTATCCGTCATGAACCCCAAGAACGACAGGGGAATTTCTCCACTGCGTGTCATGTACAGGATTTTGGAACGTATCGTTCTCGAGCGGCTCATCAAACATCCAAACACCATGAGGAAGCAACCAGAGAGGAGCAAGCCAGTTTTCGACCTGGACGATCCACCATCGACCAAGTCTTTGTCGTGAGAAGAGTAATTGAATTGTGGCAGCGGTATTCGAAGCCATTACAGCTTGCTTTTTTGGACTTTGAAGCCGCGTTTGACTCTCCTCATCGTGATCGATTGCTCAACGCTCTGCGAGCGATGAAGTCCCGGAATAGTACGTTCGACTAATCGAGGACATGAACAAAGGAACAACAGCAGCAATTTTACACCTGTCGGGTTTACGTTAGCTTTTGGGGAGAAAAAGGAGTAAGGCAAGGAGTTGTAGCGGGACCTTTTCTATTCAACTTCGCTGTTGATGACATCATGCGTAGAGTTGCAGAACAGTTTCCTGCGGACGTGATATTAACACCATCGGGACGCTCCCTTGTCGACCTGGAGTACGCTGACGACATAGTGTTATTCGCTGAAAACAACGCAAACCTGGTAAGGATTGTGAACCTCGTTTCGAAGCATGGCGCAGGGGACTTCGACTTCGTGCCGACAAATGCAAGCAAATTTGGGTCTCTCAGAGGCCATCAGCGGGAGTTTGTGTGGACGGACAACGTATGGATGATTTCTGCTACATATTTGGGCTGTTTGCTTAAGAACCATGGTGCAGCAGATATTTAACAGCGATGTTTGAAAGCTACGTCTGCATTCAATTCTCTTACCAAGTGTTTGTGGTCTACCCCAGTCGCGAAGGAAGTCAAGTTACGCGTCCACTTATCCGCTTTTCGCCCTATCATGATGTACGGATCAGAGACGTGGGCAGCATCGAAGAAGCAGATGGAAAGGTTTGATCGCACGTAAAGTAAGCTGTTTAGACGTTTGCTTGGATATTTCTGGCCGCAGAAGTGCCACAACGAAGACCTCCACAACAAAATCGACGCCTTACATCAACGCTTGACACGAGGGAGGTGCCCACATCTCCCAACACCATCTCAAGCGGCAACGGGAGGTCGTCTTCGTTTGTTCGCGCATATTTTAAGGAGACCGCCAGATCGCCAGGACGGCACGTTTCGGTAAAGATGAGGAATGACCACGTCAGGCGAAAACCAACCGGCCTAGACAAAACACCGAAAACTAGAACACGTTTATCGTGTGCATTGCCTCTATGTTCTCCCTGTAATCGAACGAGTCGTGAGCCACAACTTTACCGCGGTTCTACCACGATACTGTGCTGCTCGATGCTTGCGGACCCAGTGGGGAGAAGTCGCGGGTTCGTTGCGGCGGAGTCCAGGAGTTTGAGAAGCGGCTCTCATTTAGACCCTTTGTTCGGAGTAGATTTCCCAGTTTCTCGCAGATGACCACCTACCGCAAACGCAGCGAACGCTGGCGTGATGGGTCGATTGCGAGAAAATGGGTGGTAACTGCACTGCCAACAACAGGTCTAGATGAGAGCCGCTTGCTGAGCCCTAGACTTCCAGCAACAACCCCGCATCATCTCCGCGTCTCCCCCGCGACTGCCCGCAACTCCCCCGCGTCCCCTCCGCGTTCTCCCCGCATCTCACCCGCGTCTCCTCCGCGACTGCCCCGCGACTCCTTCGGCTCGTCGCCGGCAGGCGCCGAGCCGGAGGAGTCGCGGGGCAGCCGCGGGGGAGTTGCGGCAAAATTCTCAGAGAAGGAGGCGGGAGAAACGAGGGAGGAGCGAGGTCTCTGATTGGACGCAACGTCAGGGGGCCGGGTCTAGCCCGTATTGCGTCCAATCAGGAACCTCGCTCCTCCCCCGTTTCTCCCGCCTCCTCAGGAGTGTTGATACACGATGGCCACCACCCTTTTATTTCCGTAGTTATCGCAATCACGTTTACGAGCGTGTACGCTGCCTTTAATCTTCATCCACCCTTTTCTCAGTATTCAATAGGACGGATAGAACTTTTCATAAAATAAAGCCACAATTATTTCATTTGTATTCCAGCCATCGCCACTCAACACATATAAAGGGGTGAGTTAATCCTGCGATGTATCGAGAACTTATTTCTTGAATTTTATTCTGACTATGCTGCGCCATCCCGTTAGGAACAGCGCCATAAAAAGCGTTGTCTGGCTGCAATGAAAAAGAATCTTTTTTTGTTGAGGAAACGACAAGAAAATCGAATTCATTGCGTGGGTGAGCAGGGCGGAAACGTGGTTCCAGGGGCGAAATAGCGTGGGGCGCAGTGTGGACACGCGGTCTCTTGGATGTTAAGCTCTAATTTCAAGAATGCCGTTCTTTCTCTATTGCAAGCACATTTCAATTTGAAAAACACCTCGAACAGAATTAAATAAAAAGACAGAGCTGAAAAGTTCGCTCTCGTTCTGAAGTGTACTCCTAATAGTAGTACTTTTCAAAACATTAGAGGATTCAAAAATTCACATCTTGGAACAGTCTACGGTCAAGAAAAGGACAATAGTTTCAAGGAGTGTAAAAGCAATGACTCTATCGGACCTGAGCAGCCGACTTTTCGTGGTTGTAAAGCGCAATTTCCATAGTCTTGTGTTACAAATTCCCCATAAGAGAGTTCAAAACAAAGGTGAAAAATAGAGTTACACCCTCAACTTGTAGAACACCTGAAGTAGGGACTTGAAAAACAGAAGTATGTGTTCTCTGGTTCCGACCCAAATTTACTCCGTTCTCTCGCGCGCATGTGCGGAGCGAGGGTAGAGACAGCGAGAAAGTGCGGTGAGAGAAAGACGCCGCTTACGCGCGCAGACGCACGCGATGAGCTCAAATAAATTTAACTCGGAAACAGAGGATACATGTACTTCTGTAAGAGAAAATACTGCGATTGCATCGATATGTTCTTGCTGAATGCTTACTTGAGTAAAAAATTTTGTAAGCTGGAGCAGCTAATTTTTCCCTGTTTTTTAAGGTTCTGATTTTTCGCTGGAATATTTTACGAAAACTTCTTAAGCTCCGAGAAATATTGTCAAAGCTTTTACACTGATGGAACACATGGGATATGCTCAAAAGAAGGAATGCTGTTCATTGGCGGCTCCCTTTTTTCAAGTGATGCAGGAAGTAGCAATGCCCGGGAAATGAGTTTTTTTTTGACAGCAAGGTTGACTTAGAAAGAGCAAAAATAAAGTATGTTGCTTACACCTTAGCCGAATGACAAATACATCTTTCCGAAGAGTTCTAATTGAGCTATTATTTGCTACTTTAGTTGAGATGCTACGCAAGTCAAGAAGCTAGCTCCATATACTTTGAGAATTCCTCAAAACTAAATTAAATGAAATGAAAACTTATTTGTAGTCTTAACACAATTCACTCTCAGTAGGGAGTTAACATCTGACCTGGAAAAAGCGCGAAATTTTGTGCGGACGATGACTGCAAATTACGGATTGTTGGCCTCTTATTTCAGGACAATCAGCCAGGGGTGTCTAACGGCACAAATGGAACTATCGTCTCGAACACACTCAAAAGCGACACCACCATGTCTAAAACCCGCACTTCAACTACGGTTTGTTCTCTTAGTGTGATAAACTAGTGAGCATCATAGAAAGTCGTAAAGGAGTTCAGATGCCACTTATTTCAGGCGAAACGTCGTTGAATCGTCAGTATCGATCATTTTCTGGAATCATAATAAAATTTTTCGCCTTTTCGTGTGAAATATCGGTAGTTCATGAACGATTTTTGTGGGACATCGTTCTCTTTCAGCAAACCTCAGCTATCAGTGCTTTAGTTTAGAACGCTTCCGGTGTATTTATTTGATGGTATTGATATTTTGAACTTAACTTGTTTCATAGGTAACGATTTTTCTCAATTAAGAGAAATTCGAAAAGAACGAGTTCTCTACGGGCGCTATCGTCTTAAAGGGAATGTCAACTGATGCTTTTGAAGACACCGAGTAGCTATCGGTGTACCCTCAGGCATTCCCTGTTCACACAAAACCATGGGGATCCTGATATTCGGTCTCCCCTGCGTTCCTCCCCTGCCCAAACAGTAACAACGGTCGGACCGACAGCACTGTAAGGCCCCTCCGGGCAGATCGCGGGAGCATGATAAAGCATCGGTCGGATGACGACAGCCATTGAAGTTTCGGTCAGATCGCGGGAGCATGATAAGGCATCGGTCGGATGACGACAGCCATTGAAGTTTCGGTCAGATCGCGGGAACCGTTCATGTTTCACACGTATGGACCGACCTGATACTTTGCGTTTCTTGGTGTTCGATGACGCAGACTCGGTTCGCATATGTTCTAACTTACGTGCACCGTGTTTGCGCTAACGTATAACAAGGAACGCAAAGTATCAGTACGATCCATGCTGACTGTATGCTTGCCTCTTTCTGGCACCAGCAGCGTTGGGGAGCGTAGAGGAGTGCGCGTCCTCGTCACGTATGGACGCTGCCTCTGCTCGGTAACGGTAACGTTACTACGGACATTTCGGTATTGACCGGTTTACTATTCTACAAGGGTGTGCGGATGACCTCGGCATTCAATGAAGCCTCCGTTGAAGAGAAAGGTGCCGCTAGGTTCACTCGTATAGGAGAAATCAACCAAGGGATTGATTTCGACGCCAAAATTATCAGCTCCACATTGGTGCTGGTGAAGCAGACCAAGAACAGTGTGGCTCTGTGACCTCTGGTTCGCTAGTTGTTCTTCTCGAGTGCAACCTCCACATTTATGTGAGCGAAAACGTTGAAGTTAAAGACAGCATACACGCTCGTGAACGTGATTGAGATAACTACGGAAATATAATGGTATGGCTCAGATTACAACGCCTACGCATTTCGAAGCGTCAAAAACTACCCACAATGCCGTTACAGGAGTAGCAAGTTTGGCTCCGCCCGTATCTTCACGCCCCCTGTATTCGCCCTTTTCCTGCTACGCAAAGTAGCTGGGTCATTTTCACCGTCGGTACTGTTGGTGGCTGGCCTAACAAGTGAACCACACACATCACTGACGGCGAAGATGACCCAGCAACCCTGCGTTGGAGAAAAAGGGCAAATACAGGGGGCGTGTAAATACGGGCGAGGTCAAACTTGATACTCCTTTAACGGCGTTGTGGGTCGTTTTTGACGCTTCAAAATGCGAAGACATTATTTTGTAAACCAAACGGTTCGATTCAGATCGTTATCCCAACCACGTTTACGAGCGTGTATGCTGCCTTTAAGGTCTACAGAGGTCCAGGTCGCAAAGCTGTTAACCTTAAAGTCAGAGTTCATGATGAAATCGGTCTTTGAGTTTTCCGCGGGATTCGAATGTACCGGGGTCCATTGCAGCAATAATGACTAAAGAACGGCTAAAAACAAGCCATAGGCAGCCTCAACGGCCCCCAAACTCAAATGTGCTATGTTCTAACAGCCCCTTTCATTGTTGGCCGATGAGGGAGTGGGCTGCGCGGGCATAGTACAGTTATGTTTGAGAACCGTAGAGGGCTATCTACTCAGACATTCGCTGTTATGAACTCGATACCAAAGAGCAAGGTAGTTATCAACCGCCACTGTAAATCAAAGCGCGGTCACGTTTGCAGAGTATTGGTTTGCTATAGGTTCGGTATTGGTGGAAACAGCAGGCTGCTATGAACCGCCAACGAATACGATTGTCTGTTATGATCCGCCAACCAGAAACGTCTTTCCGAGTTGACGATCGGTTCGCTCGCTTTTTATGCTGTGAGCGTCTAGTGTAGTAAACAAAAACTGTTTTGATTGATTTCTGTTTCGTTCTATTATTTATGCCTTGTTTCTCTGTTTTCTTGTTTTATAAGCTCACTTTTCCAATTTTCTCACTTCTTGCTGTGACTATTGATTGATTTCGTCTGACCTTTTTCTTTACCTGTACTTAAAGTGGGTTATTCTTGGAGTTAACTTTTTTCAACCAGTGTTTTTTTCTCAAAATTGTGAAGAGGATTAAAAATTAATCGTTGAATAAGGTGCTTGTACGCCACTGCGGCGGCACTGCCATAATCGACGGCTAATTCTTAATTTTCTGCTTCATATTGTAGAGAAAAGCACCGGGGATACTGCAAAACGGTCCGTTTCTCGTACAACAAAAACACACCCAAAGTCTCACATAGATTTATTTTGATATTTTTATTTCTCAATAAGGAAACCCATGGAATATATGTATGTGAGGGGTTTAATTACGACAGCCTGCGTCCGCAGGCAACAGACCAACAAAAAATAGTACGCAAGAATAACACGAAAAAAATATAAGAAGCAGAAAAAACGCAACCATACCACCGACTTTTTTAAAGGCAGTGTTCACGATGATTCTCGTTTTCAAGTTTTCCACTCAAAACAATGTATTGGGAACCAGGGCTGGGCACACGTCCCGGCATGGCGATTCTGAATATGCACCCCCCTTAGCTCGGTAATTTTTAGGCACCCCCTTATGGGAAATCGAAATCGGCTGTTTTCCGAATAGTTGGACAGCCATGATCTTGAGGTCCTGATTTTGATAAGCAAGAATATAAAAAAAGCACTGAATAGAGAAAATTCCGAAAATGGCAACAAAAAAGGTAGTGTAATTTCTGAACTTCAAAACAACGCCATTAGGAAAATTTGTTAGTAAGACGGTAAGTTATTACAAAAGATAAAACATTTTTCAATACAAAACAAATGAACAATTACCAACAACAGAACTAACAGAATTACTACTATTGCGATAATTAATGTCTCCTGTCGAATGTTTTCATAAACCTATGAAGGATTTGTTAATCTGTGTTTGATTGTTCTGAAGTGGAAATCAGAACTATTTTGTGTTGTGGACTAATTTTAGGATTCATGTGATTCGTAGGGAGTAGAAAACCCGAGTTTTACCCTCCTAGAATGCCGCAATCCCTTAAAAAATCGGCTTGCCGTGCTATACGGTGTTTGTACGCAGCTACACAGCGCACACGGGAATGGACGCGCACACAATATTAATAGAAAATTCATTTTATTACAGAACGGAGAGGAGAAAAGGATTGAAACTGAAGGAAATGGAAGATGGTAAAGGTAGTCTATTCTGGATGTACCCATTCTAGAAATTTAATGTAAATAAACAAAGTTAGAGCGGGTGTAAATATTTAGCCGTGATAAGGTTCATTCAAACGAACCTAGTTGATCAAAACTAGCATTAAACTGAGAGCAAAGGATATTGTGAGAAAGAGGAGAATCTGGCAAACATTTTAGCATCAATGGGACCGGTTTTTAATGTGATTTAAGGACCTTAAATCTCGTCCCGGTTTTACCCCGAAAACCGGGACAAAACCGGGACGAGTTTTAAGGTCCTTAAATCACATTGAATATCAAATCTATTGCTATTATAATGTTTGCCAAATTCTCCTCTTTCTCGCAATGCTCTTAGTTCTCATGTTTATGGGTGTTTTTAATCAACCAGGTTCATTTGAATGAACCTTATCACGTCCAAAAAATTCACTCCGCTCCAACATAGTTTGTTTACATTAAATTTCTATACTGTATACATTGAAAGAATCCTATTTCTGCCTGCTTCCATTTACTCCGAATTCAATCATTTTCTCCGCCCCGTTCTGTAATAAAATACATTTTTTAATTAATATTGCGTGCGCGTCCACTCCAGTGCGTGTTGTGTAGCTGCGGACAAACACCAGATCGCACGGCTAGCCTAGTCTATGAGAGATTGCGGCATTCAAGGTGGGTAAAACTCGGGTTTTTAAGATCAGGATACTTCTCAATGAGGAGGACACGGTCATTCGCTTCTTTCATAGCAACTTGTAGTCTTCAATTTTTACAGTTGGCTCTCTTCATAAGTCACATTTTCATGAATTAAAATCTATTGACTAGTTTTGATGCTAACTGTGCTATCTGTACTTTTAAACTGTCGAAATAAAGCCTAGCCTGCTCGGATGAGTCCAGGCGGAGTAAGCGGCGGAGCGGTTGGTCATGGCAAAGTATAACAGTGATAAGAAGATTTTGACATGATAAGCCCGATAAGCCTTGCTTCGACCGGCTCAAAATGAGCGACCTAGGCTATACATCAGTTCGCTAATCTTTTTTGGAACTTGAATGATAGTTTTCCTGGGCGCTGTCTTAGTATCTTTGCCTCGAATCGGTAGCCACCCGCATAATCAATGAACGTTGCACCAAAGAAACATGACACCACATCAATCCTAACTTGCTACAAGATAGCAGAGTGGTGTTTATTCCTTCATCGAAACAAACTTCGACAGCAACTATGAATTATTGCGAACACAACCTGCATATCTATCAATAATTTGAATTCTTTTCGTGTTCGACTCAAAAAGCGGGGAAGAAGATATGACAAATTAGAAGAATAGTGCGTACTATTTTTTTCCTGAAATTCGACAGAACATGCACTTCGTTCTTTTTTTGGTGTTCGGTTTAGGCACCCCCCTTTGCCCTCTCTGCAACGTCTGATATGCACCCCCCTAAGGTTACCCGGGACGCGTGCCCAGCCCTGTTGGGAACCAAGTGTTACCAAAATCACGAAGAAACGGCGAAAAACGCACTAATTCGTCTTATTTCAGTGACATTATTCTATGGCCTGGACTAATTGACTGGTTGGATGAACATGTTCACGGTGGTTATCACCGGTAAAAAATGGGATCAATCAAAAAAGCAAGAATATTTTGGGAAAAACAGTATTAGTCAGAGCCCCAAGGAAAGAACGGAGCAATAGAGAGTAGAGAATTGCAAAGGACGGGTCCACAAAAGATTTCATTGTCACAACGAACTGACACTTAAGAGGCGTACTTACTTGATACTTAAGAGGCGGGCTGATACTTGAGGATTTCGTACCCTTCTGGTGCGTTTTTCTCGGTTTCTTCGTCATTTCAGTTCTACTCGGGGGCCGAACAATCGATTCAGCGATTAATCACAAAATCGAAGATTATCGTGAACACTGCCTTTGATGCCGTGGACTGTACGAGGACGTGAGGTCATAGATTTTAAGCATTGTAGGATAAAAGGTCATAGATTTCACGCATCGTTCCACGCACTGACTATTTTGAAGAATTACTTTTGCTGCGGATTTTTACGACCATTCCTCCAAATTTTCATTTTTTTTCTAAAAATTTCCTAAATTTTTACGACCCTCAGCTGCGCCGAGTCTTAAACCTGCTCAACCTCGCCTTCTACGCCCGAATTTCTGGGCAGCTCGAGTTTTTAAGATTTTGAGTGTTTATACCGTAGCTGGTGTCTATTTTTGACCAAAAGCAGCCGCCTTCTAGGCCAGAATTTCTGAGTAGCTCGATTTTCAAAGATTTTGAGTTGTTATACTAGCTGGTGTCTACTTTTGATTAAAAATAGCCACCTTCTATGCCCGAATTTCTGGGCGACTCGAGTTTTAAGATTTTGAGTGTTTATACCGTAGCTGGTGTCCATTTTAAACCAAAAGCAGCCGCCTTCTAGGCCAGAATTTCTGAGTAGCTACTTTTGATAAGAACTAGCCAACTTCTATGCCCGATTTTCCTGGGCAGCTTGAGATTTTGAAGAACTAGGGTTGTAATACCGTAATGGGTATCTATTTGTGATCATAAATAGCCACCTGCCACGACCGCCTCTTTTATCAGGTAAAATTTCAGGAGAATCAAAGCTGATGTACCGTCGTTGCTGCCTATCTCTGACCTAAAATAGGCTCGTGCCATGTCCGAATTTCTCAGCAGCTCGAATTATCGGAAAATTAGAGCTTCCATACCGTTGTTGGTGCCTATTTTTGACCAAAATTACTCACCTGCTATGCCCGAATTCCTGAGCGGCTCAATTTTTTGGAGAATTGGAGTGAATATATCCTAGTTAGTGTCCACTTTTGACCAAAACTAGCCATCTGCCACGCCTGAACTTCTCAGCACCTCGAATTTTCGGAGAATTAGAGCTGTTTCGCGATTATTCCAATAACTCATGACCAGTCACAATCTCTGCGAATACCTTTGAAAATCGAAGATGGCATGAGTCTTTTGAAATATTGGCTTTCCGTCCAGTTTAGGTGATTCGATTATATTTTATTAAGTAGTTTTCGCTTTTACAGAAGAAAGTACAATCTTTGATGAAAATTTGGAGGAAAGCGGAGGAGAAGAACCTCTGCTCTTCACGAAACGCAAAGACCAAGGTTTATGAAGCTCCACCGCGTACCGAGCAGCACTCCAACATCCCGCCGCGAACCCAGAGTGAGAGAGGGAACCTCTGCTACGCAAGAATCTCAAAGTTCAAAATACATGGGCCGCCATCATCGCTCACCGAGCAGAACTCCAGCACCGCACCGTGAATCCAGAGTGGGAGAGGAACTTTCTTTGAAAGGTTGTTCGTTGTTAACGCAACTCTCAGAAATACAAAGTAAACTGGACCGCCATTATTACAGATGTTGTCGCTCCAATACTCGCAAACAAATCTATTCATCTCGGAGATCTAGGATAAATTATGGCGAACTACAACCCGGGAAGCGAATATGACGTAAACATTGAGATATTCCACTACAAGGGGCCAGATAAACTCATCGGAAGGAGACAGTGGTTAAAGGACTCAAAAAAGTCATGGACCTTGAGGGTGTCAGGGAACTTCAAAGAATGGCACGTTCAATTTCAACTTCGGATGATACGGCCGTTCGTATGATGGGGAAGGTAATCAAGAAGCAGTCAGAATATATCACCAGACTGAGCGTCACTGTGAGCAGCTTTTTGTGTTCAGGGTTCATTTATAGGATAAGTGGACTCTATACTAAGCACAGCAACGCAGTGCACGTAGCCCTTCTAAAGACTCAGAACTTTATCGCTGAAACGTCATCCAAAGGGCTCCCCGCGACACAATGCCTGCTGGCTCAGAACTTCACGAGAGGATGGATCATGGAAGAAAATCAGTCGTTCAATGTAATTACTCTGGCCTCTTACGCGCTACCGTGACAGATGAAGCTGTTCCAGGAAATGGACATGCGTAAACTTTTCGATAAATGGCCTCGAGCGCACAGAGGAGGAGAGAAGGACTACTACACGCTTTGCTTGGACTTTTATAGGTTCTATTTGACAAAGGTGAGTAAGCATCCAAATATTCAAGCCTCAACTACCTGGCATTTATAGGTGGTTCTCTTGTCAAATTACCAATTTCCTCTCATATCCATCATCCGTTTTAGGCATGCAATCCACTCAAGGCTGTGTAGCGTACGCTTACGCGCGACTGGAAAAGCTGGGAAGGACCGTTCTTTTCTCGACCTACCGGACTTTGTTGCGAACACTTTATTCGGTATACCTTTTTAATATATTGACGGCTTCTGTAGAAAGCTCTTGGATGTGCGGGATTCCTAAATTTTGTTTTTTCCAGATTTCACATTGGACGCACTTGGACTGGGTGATCCTGATCCCATGCGCACAGCTGAAACTATCGAGGAAGCAGACGCCGTGAGTTGTATTTTATTACTGCTAGTATTGATCTGTTACCATTGTCCAATTTTTCCAGGTTTTGGGTAAGACTCGCTGGTAGCCAAGAGGAACGAAGCAATATGTTAGAACAGATGCAGAACTCGCGGATGGAGTGGAATTCCTTACTAAGAAAGGCACTGGCACGTGCACTGTGAGAACTTTAGCGATCGCTACCCTATTTCTTCCTTTGCTCAACTGCCACCCATTCATTCACTGCACTGAGGTCTGCAGCTACGAGTTGAAGGATCAGAACACTTTGGTTCCTCCAACGGTGAGTAACTCCAACATCCAAATTTCCCGCTAGCTTAATCTAGATTGTAAAGAAGCGAAAGAAGACCCAGCATCCCACCACTTCAACCGATGATCAAACAGGACGCGATTAGTGGCGCCTCAAATTTCAATTTTTTTCTTGTAGAAACAGTCGAAGGTGGTGCGCCGGCAGCTCGAGTGAAGCCGAACATATTATATACTATGATCGAAACGCAACTGTGGATTCACGGTTATCCACGGAAACTGTTTAGGTATTGACATTGATTACTCGCGTCAAATACAGCGCTGCGCTCTTTGACTGTTTTGGGAAAGACACGGATTTGTAATGATCTTCAGGTAGGGAATAGCTTATGGAATATTATGTTGTATCGATTCTTGAGAAGAATACTTAGTATTTATTTTGTTTTATAACCAAAGACCGATTTCAGGTATTTCTATAGAAGTTGATATATTATCGAGAAGAGTAGCATGCATAGCAGGAAGGCAGAATTCTTGTTTTATGTAAAACACTTATTCGGAGAACAATAAATGTTTTGTGAAAATAGACTTTATGAGCGTTTCAAAACAAGGTACAATTATAGCGATGAGTGTTTCAACGTTTTGGTGTTGAAAAATCACGTTTTCGTGGTATAGAACAGTCTTGGAAACCTAAGGGAAACTGGTAGCTGGTTAAAACCCTTATCTTCCGCTAACCAAACGGATACGTTTCCGGAACATATGCTATTGGTATCGAGTTCATAACAGAGAGTGTCTGCTGTTATCATCCGCCAACCAATACGATATGTTCCGGCAGGTGCTCGCCGGAACATATGATATTGGTATGAAGTTCATAACAGCGATTGTCTGCGCATGGCTCGTTGTCAACCGTTCTTTCGCCAATATTATTGCAATAGACTTCAGTACATTCGATTTCCGGTGAAAACTCAAAGACAGTTTTTATCGTGACATTGCCTTTGAAGGCACATTTCAAGCTCAGGGACGAAATCTGATATATCTACATGATTGTCAAGTAGACCTACCCTATATAGCACCTGCCGAGTGCGAGCTCTCAATTTCATTGAATAAGCGAGATGTAGGAGGAAGCCACCCTGGGGGGCCCACATCAGAAATCACTTTTGCACACCCCTTTTACAATATTTCTAGCTCAACAGTGGCGGTTTCCAAACAGTAGTCTCGTAACTCCCTTCATTCTGAGCCTCTCTCTTTATTCAGATTGTCTCGCATGCATCGGCTGCAAATGACGGAAGTTACAAGTCTCGGACAACTCGTCCACCATGCTTCCGTGTCTCAACTTTGAGGGTCATAACTCCGTTCCTAGGAGGTCTTGTATAATTCCAGAGACATCATTCGAATCGGCGTGGGACCGTTTTCAAGATACTTGGAAAAACAGAAGAACGATTTTGTGGTTGGACTGCTAAATGTTGTAGGTAAGGTGAAAAGAAACAACTTGAAGTTTGGTGAATTTTCTTAAAAGCAGCGTACGCGCAGAAAACCACATCTGGGTTTTTCTTCTCAATCCAATGTTTGAACCAAGTGGAGATAGTTGGCGAAGCTTGAGACCTCAACGTTGCGTATTCATAATACTATAGGGTCATGAAAACTGCTCCGTGGTCTGAAACTCAGAACTTTCCAGGTATGTTATCGGATACTTTCACGCTACATTCCATGAAGACTCAAATACGTTTAATAAATTCGCGCTTACCATTCCGCAAAGCAGCATGTGACCTGCATGATAGAAACGCGCATTCTTCTTCGAATCCGCATGGAACATACGCGGCTCAACCTCAATCTGAGGGTTCGATGTATGGAACAATCCTTCTATAAGAAGGTTAGGTGTCCTTGGTGTATTTTGCACGCAACCATGAAGTAAGGCTCGTGCGGGGCTTATGCTACATGCAGCTTTGAAGAAGAATGCGCGCGGACATTTCGCAGCGCTGTTTAACACTTAAGAGACCGCGTGTCCACACTGCGCACCCACGGCTGTTTTGCCCCTCGGACCGCGTGTCCACACTGCGCACCCACGCCATAAAACTTTTAATATTTTTTATATTTCTCTGGCGTGGAGTCTTTCTTGATTACGGATAGGTTCCTTATGATGTAGCCTATTTACACTCACAGTGGTCAAGCATTTTTAGTGTTCCTAGTAATTTTACAAGCATCTCCGGAAATGGCACTTTTTGATTTTTCGAGCTTCTTTGGCTGGAAATAAATCGTTCCAAACTTGGCTAAATCGTTCAAAATTTTGCTGCATTGACCTCGAGGGTTATTCGAATTGCTGCACAAGGTTCGGGTTTTTACTTTTCAATTTCCAATGAAATTTCCTTCGACTGCGGTATATTAGCCATTGGTCAACTTTGTTTAAATTTTTGCTAAATTTTGAGTGGAGGGTAACTTGGGGGGAAAGGGGTGAAAACCTAGAAATAGTTCAGTGCTCAAAATTTTAGTGAAATTAAACTACGGAGTATGTTTGGAGGCGCTGAACAATGAAGTGGTGTATATTTCACAGTTTTCTAAAGCTTCGCTAGCGTCTGTCGTTCGTCATCCGTTTGTAAACGTTCACGTTTTGGTGCGACTTCGCTCACGTGGCCATTGGGGAGGAGGGGGTGCTGATCAGGGATGAGCGGAATAAAAAAGTGAAATTTCGGAAATCGGTTTTCAGGTTTCGGAACAAAAACTTTTCTCTCGGGTTTCGGAAATCTGGCGCGAAACGCCTTAAAATGCACGGAAATGCGGTTTTCGGAACGCGAAACGCGGAAAAATTTAGAAATCATTGAATGTTTTTTTACGTCCCAGATGACCCGCCATTTTCGCATTCCGCAGCGTTTTCTGCGGTTTTCGCAATGCGGAACGAGGAATGCCAAAAATGCGCGAAACTGCGGGTTTCGGAACGCGAAACGCGTAACTCCACTCATCCCTGGTGCTGATCATGAATCTGATTCCCATTTTGAGATTTCTGATAAAGTTTCTGTCGGTCGCGTCATACAACTTGGTAGATCAAAGTATTTGAGTCCGCCGAAAGTTCTACATGATGTTCATTAGGGCATCACAAAGGAGAAGTTCGTTCATTTTTCAAATTTTTAGTACTCCGGGTCGGCCTAGCACGGCTCAATCCTAACCATTAGCTGTAACCTGAAGAAAATTTCAGAAGTCAACAAACAAACGCTTATTTCGTTACCAGCCTTGTGCATGTAAAGCTAAAATAACTTCCAAAATAAAAAAAGCAGGTCCGCGAAAAAGCGGTGGATCATTGCTTCACCATGGCCTCACTCCAGATCTCTGTGGAGCGACATACTCTCAGGTGGAGTAGAAACGGAATATCGGTTGTCTAAGTAAGAAAGCCTGCTCCGATCAAAATGGTTCCCAGCGGACCGCGTGTCCACACTGCGCACCCACGGAAACGATTAACCGTGGAGCGCACCGGTCCGCTGTGGAAATTCGCCGTGGAGCAGGCGGTCTCTTAAGTGTTAAGAGAGGTGACCATATGATTGAAGGCAGTGTTCACGATGAATACCACACTCGAGTTCGTGCAAAATTGGGGTTTTTTAGTTGTGAGGTAACTGATAGCAAAGAAACATCGAAGAAAAGACGTTTAGAATAAGCTTAAATACTGGTTTCTAAGGTTCACGGCGTGAACGAGCTAAGGGGCCCTGATAGTTTTCGCAAACACGCGCTAATGCGAAATGTGCGCAAATTGATTAGGCTGGACGCGGCAGAGTTGCTTGGTAGTTTGCCAAAAAAAATTGTGGGTGGCGCCACAAGTTCGTCCGAATGGGAGGCGGGCCGGGATAAACAGGCGTACTGGGATAAGTTTCAAAGCCGTTTCTATCGATTTCTGCACCGTTTTCGCTGCTTTCCTCAACCGTATCCCCTCCTGCATCTGCCAGCTAAGTGTTCCACACTGAAAACTCGAGAACAAGATTTATCGTGGGCGCTGCATTTCACCCACTAACAAGTCCTTTGATGAACTCTTAAAACCGGAAACACTATATTCTACCGCAAATCGAATGAAGAATGTTCGAAACTTAAAAATAATAGACTTTTATTAATACACTATTCAGAACTTCACTATGTATCATAGAATAAAATTAGTTGACAGTACGTGTGTATGAATAGCCCTGTTTCAATAGGGTAAACGAACATCACAACATATTCGTATACATGTACAGCTTTGGAAATCTTCCGCATTAATGCCGCCTGTGCCGTAGCCACGCATGGATGCAGGGTGGGCCTCTACGACCTGGTGACCAAATTGCGCTAATGGGGGGGGGTGGATAGCAGGAAAAAGCAGAAAAGATCCATCTGGCCACCTTGGAAAAGAGCTCACATTGCTGTGACTGACCCTGACTATGACTGCTCCATTGGCATGAATGCTAAAGATTTTTCTCACAATCACAACTTAGAAATTACACCGAGAATATAGTTTGTATGCTATAATTTTTTTTTGTAACGAAATAACAGCCATTCAAAAAGTGTGTTCCAAAATGGAAGAAAAATCCCTGGCCGATTTGTCCATAGGGAAAACTTGCTAGCTCAAATCGCTTCCAAATGGTTATCCCTACGTATATGTACAGAGGAGCGATAGCCGGCAATGTCACCTTAACTTTGAGACACTCGGACACTACAGAACCTAAGTCAATCCAACGATTATTAGGTACAAAAAGAAAAACAACCTTAGTAGGAATAACATATTAACGGCAAGGACAGAAAATGTCGCTCAAGTGAAGAGCTGAGGGAAGACTAAGTAAAGAATTTCGAACATGGAACCTCATTAACAATAAAACTAGACCTCGTATAGCCACAACGATGAAGTGTAACATCATATTGTACATGCCATTCAGGTAGAAAACCGCAAAACTGCTTGGTGGGAAAACGAAGGATTGCGCTTATCGGTCGTATGACTTCGCGCCCGACAGCAGAGTGTGGCTTCCTAATTGAGTGACATAGAGGATACAGTGATTCAGGGTAGCCTCAATGGATAGTCACTGATTTTCTAGCAATTCCTGGAATGAATAAGGTATTTGCAGCAGTGAGTTAGAAGCTGTCGGCCGTTGATCAATTGATCGTCTTGACGGGTGTAGACGTCGAGGCCGTACTGACCCTCCTCGGGAAAATCGATTTGGATTGATACCTGAAGAAATTGAGTTTTGCAGAGAAAATTTGTTTTATAGACTGCACTCTTGTAATTTTACCTGATCGCCTTTAAATTGAGTACGACAACAGTTCTGTAGTACACGGTCATCGGTGCGATTCCGATGCAGTGCGGCTACCACCTCGCATAGCCGTTTCGTCGTTCTGCAATTAAAGGTACTCTGTAGAACGCATTGTTTAATAGCCACAACTTCAACGGAGCAGATTTTCGTTTCCAAACGAATGGAATAATCTGGCTCGTCCCTGAGGGTTGGCGGTCGTCACGTGGAAAAGGAGGAAGGGACAAAAAGAATGAGAGCGCGCGAGAGTGCCACAATATTGAAAGGACTCTCCACTCCTCTGTTAGGTCAATGGTATACTTTGTCGCTGTCATGAGCGACAAATCGTGGCGGGACCAGCATAGGATCAACACCACTGGCCGTCGTAGGAACAAATGTCGCGTGTCCGTCGCAGCAACGTTTTGCGGAGGGCTGACAAACCGCAAATGTGCCGATGCCTGTCGTTGCCACTGTGGCTGTCGCTGTCCCAAGCGACGCGACCGCGTGTCGCAAAAGTATACCATGGGCCTTGTGCTCGCTAATGTCTCCTCGTTTTGTTTGCCCGCCCCTCCCGCCCATTGGTTATGTACCTTACGACCACCACCGTCTCCGAATCCACTTTTTCATTGTTTTACGTCCTTTCAGAAAAGTCCTTCCCTCCAGTGGGATGAACAATTATTAAAGAATTTCTCCAGTGGGCCGTCTAATTGGAAAGAGTACCAAAATTCCCACTATGAGAATCCCAAAAAACAAAGATGAAAAAAATATGACTTTATCCTCCATTTGAAGTACATGACTCATAGAAGCGCTTTTAAAAAGAGACCTGAAAATTATAAGGGCATGTACTTCTGAAAGAGAAAAAGCGGCATGCTATAACATACTAGCACTAAGTTTGCGCCAACGCACAATATGGAGAGTAAAGTATCAGTACGACTGTACATTCTTATTCAATCAACCTAGGAAATCCTTGATAAGCATTGTGCAGACTGTGTCTATTCAAAACTGTGTTTATAAGCTCTGCGCTATTCCTAGTAAGCTCCTCATTTCGATTATTACAGCACGTGTAGCGGTCGCTTTTTCGTCGGAACATCCTAAACACGGGTCATATTTCACCAAGGCCTACCGCTTCGCTGTGGGTGATAATCGAAATCGAAAACACTGGTAATCCCCCAAGAATAATTTCGCTTTTTTTGAATGATTTTTTCCTCCTGGATGTGTGTCCAGGGAGTTCGCGCTAGACTGAACAATTCTCAGGTCAGGGCACTACCAGAGGTTTACCAGAGGTTTACCACCAATCTCCCGGAATTAGGGTTTTTTTGCCGAATTACCACAGTTTTACTAGAAGAATTCTACAACCTTCTGGACTGCCAAAAATTCACTAAAATTTCAAGAGTTTACTATATAATTTCTCCTAAATTCTCCGTACCAGAGGTAATCTGCCAGATTTTACCGTTTTTTTTTTGGTAAATTTCATTTTTCCAAGAATTTTGAGACTTGAAGCGATTACTCACCTGAATTTGATCTCAACACTCCGACCAGCATTGATTATGGCGTCGAAGTGTGATACAGGATATAAACCAAATAATCGCGTCGCCTTCGCAGGACCCCATTCCCCGGAAGCACATTCTGGTAGAGGAACCATGATAACTTGCAATGAATCGCAGACCACCTTAAAAATAAGATAGAAATGATTGATCTCAGATATCTGGGGATCGACACACATTCCAAGAAGTTTGATCGAGCGAAGCAAAAAGCAAACACTCGATGTTTAAGCAAGAAAAGGAATTCTAGAGTTACATGAATTCAGGCGTGGAGGCAATATTTTTCAGTCAACCTCCGAGTAAACTTGCTCGAAAATGACGATGTTTCGCGGAGCTAGCTCACCTTGAACTTGCAGACGCTCTTAAACTTGATAGGCTGCCCAGTTAGGTAATGTGCTGAGGATACGCTGTTGGCGAAGATGTCAAGCAGCAGGGGTCGAGTTGACGGTGCGTGAACACGGAACGTCACAACCTGAACCTCTTGATGTATAGATATCGAGGTAAAGCCTGCTGAGCAAAATTACCCACTCCATTCGAGACGGACTGCATGACGAATCGCTTCAGCGACAACCCATTGATGGTGTTCTCCTCT
The DNA here is from genome assembly GCA_029168955.1 of Aplectana chamaeleonis. Classification (NCBI taxonomy): domain Eukaryota; kingdom Metazoa; phylum Nematoda; class Chromadorea; order Rhabditida; family Cosmocercidae; genus Aplectana; species Aplectana chamaeleonis. Next base: position 54,990 of record JAPDOI010000380.1, on the reverse strand, counting down.
GAGTCGAAAAACTTCAGATTGTAGTGGAAGATCAAGCTGTCACCGCACTTCTCCGGCAGCCGTATTGCTACCGATGTCGCTCCGGTTTTATCGGTCTAAAGGAAACTACAGAGATAAACTAGGGAATATTTGAAAGGTTAGTAAGAAACTGACATATAGCGTGCTCTCCAGCTTGTTGTCGACGAATGAGAGACCGTATTTGAAGAAGAGGCTTCTTACAAATGGTATGCGCTCGAATTGCTTCAGTGTGAGCGGTCGTGGCAAAAGTTGCCAGTTGGGATCATGAGGTAGGAACTCGTAGATGAATTCCTAAAAGAGAGAACAGGTGTTAGGAAGAAATGCCGTGTACGCAGTAGAGTGTATCATCGAATAATTTCGATTTTCCGATTAGCTCTAAAATTTCCTAAGAGACGGAATCATTTTAATTGTTCTTGGTATCAAACATTACTTGTGGGGCAAGGTTTCCATAATTGATGAAAAGGTAAATTTCTGTCCAATTAAGGAATCGCCTTACCATTTATTCGAATATTCAAATAAAAACTTAGTTAATCAAGTTTGGCATTCCGATGAATAAACGGAAGTCTACTCTTTTTATTAAAAACCTCCCGCTTACCGTAAAAAATGTATGAAAATGAGGGCTATTCATACCATTTCGATTATGAAGAGAAAATCAGACTTATTCGAAAAAATCGATATTATTCAATGCAACACTCTAGTACTCAGTAGGGTTCATTATGCTGGAGCTAACCTAATAATGCGTTAACTAGCCTAGTGGAACTGCCTCTGATGGAACGGGTTGTACTTAGCCCAGCTCAAGTATGATTTGTATCTTATCTCCAGCAAGCCGCGTTGCAGTTATTATTCCGCTATCTTACCATTAGAAGCAAAGCGCTTGTTTCTCCATTTCTACCATTGTGCTTTCTCAAATACGGCCGCTCCACTTTCATTATAAAGCTATTGTAGCAGCGTCGCGGCCTCCCCCCATCAAGGGATTGACCATAGCCTCTATTGACCATATGAGTCCGGGCGGAGCAAGCAGCGAAGCGGTCGGTCATGACAAAATATAACAGAATACGGAGATATCGACATGATAAGCCCGATAGGCCTTACTTGGACCGGCTCAAATTGAGGTATAGAGGCTATATGTTGAACAATTGAACCTTTTAAATGCTTTTTTGATGCCCAAAATTTTAGACCACCTGAAAAAGCAGGCGGAAACTACCTCAGGATCCGTCATGAAGTAGTGGTCATCGTATTCGTAACGGAGATTTCCGTCGCTACGATTCTCACTCTCGCTTTCCTTGGCGTTCCTGGAAGCAGAATAGTTTTATATAACGTTGCGCCAACAGATTTCAGCGTTATTCATACCAAAAAAGAGGATTCCAAAATTTGAAAAAAAAACAAGTACTCATCCAACTACTTACACAAGATGACGTGCTCCCCAATTGCACTGCACGAATCGCCACGAGCCATCCAAAAAGACAGCATTCCAGGTATTCCTGAAATAAGAATGGTTAGTTTAATTTTTCTTTAAGACGGCCACATTTTTATTTCCCAAGTTCACAGCGGATGCGCACTATCGTTGTTTTAGTATACGTGTAATCCTGGAGCAAGAAGAATCGTAGACGCCTCACGATCCCTAAAGGCAGTGTTCATTAAAAAACTGTTTTCGAATTTTCAGCGCAAGTCGAATGTACCAGGGTCCAATGAAACAATAAAGACGAAAGAACGTTCAAAAAACGAGCCATAGATATCCCTATACGCCCTCAAATTTGTATGCACTATGTCAACCCCGCCCACTTCCCTGCTCGCCATTGAGTGGGCGGGGCGGGCACAGCACAGCAAAATTAGTGGGAAGCATTCAGCTATATCCGACTCGTTTCGAGCAGTTCTTTCGCCATTATTGTTGCAATGGACCCCGATTTATACGAATTCGGGCGAAAACTCGAAGACCGTTTTAATCATGAACACTACCTTTGAAGGCAGTGTTCACGATGGTTTTCGTACCCGAGTTTTCCACTCAAAACAATGCGTTGGTTACCAAATGCTACCAAAATTACGGAGAAACGGCGAGGAACGCACTAAAACGTCTTATTTCAAAGACAATATTATCCGGCCTGGACTAGTGTTCCGATTGGATAAACTTGTTCACGGTGGTTGTCACCGGTAAAAAATGAAGCTAATCAAAATTGGAAGAATATTTTGGGCAAAACAGTATTAGTTAGGGTCCGAGGGAATGAACGGAGCAACAAAAAATAGAGAATTGCAAAAGACGGATCCATAAAAGATTTCATTGTCACAACAAACAGTTAAACTGAGTGTAAAGAAGCGGGATGAGAGTAGAGGATTTCGTGCCATTCTAGTGCGTTTTTCTCGGTTTCTTCGTTATTTCAGTTCTACTCGGGGGCCAAACAATCGATTCAGCGATTAATCTCAAAATCGAGGATTATCGTGAACACTGCCTCTAATGCAAAACCTTGACAAAGATAA